>CM058230.1:7348469-7922031 GCA_030180135.1 Orychophragmus violaceus
AGACCGAGAGTAAATAGGTTTTGAAACAAAGTTTGCGGAAATGAATAGGTCTTAGGAGCTTAGAGCTCTGATACCATGTTAGAATATGATGTTTAGAATAAGAAAGTAGCTTAGATTGAAGATAGAATGAAGTGAGAATGAAGAGAGAGAGTAAGAGAGATAGCAAGTTTGAGAAGTAGAACTCTCAATGTGTTATTAACTAATGAAGTACAAGGTATATATAAGCATTACAAGTAGGTTAAGCAAGTGTGAATGGACCAATGGCTTTTAGGTGAGATGTTGGTGAGATGTTGGTGATATGTTGGTGAGATGTTGGTGAGAGTTTGGTGAGAGTTTGGTGAGACCAAGGTGATCTCCAATTCAATATCATGTGTATAGACCAAACACGTGAAAGAATTTAAGAGTTATACAAATGGTTTCTTTGCTTGAATCCTCGTTTATTTCCTTGATTTTACTTCTTGAAGTCTTATAAATTACAGACAGGAACTATTGGATGAAGTTATGGAGTACATTCACACAAGTGAGTTGATTGTGTATTATTTCTTGGAAGGTGAAGAGTATTGCTTCTCCCGTTACTGTGTAGTCATGAGTGGTTTTGAGTCCAGTGAGAATGAGCTGTCAATCTGGATGTGTGTGTGCTGTTCGCCATTTTGTGCTTGGATTTTAGCGCCTTTCTTCTTAGATTGCATCCTATCCAGTTCGATAAAGACTTCTCTCATGGTAGGGCGATGTTCTGAGTTCAAGCTCACACACCTTCTTGCAAGTTTGGCTACTGCAAGGACTTCCTCTTGATCACATTCCTCGATGCAAGCATCGAAAATCTCATGAAGTGTGTCATTTCTCATGGCTTCGAGGAAGTAAGCTCCCAACATCCTGACTTCTTGTGGCCTGAAAACGGAGACAGGTTTTGCTCCAGTTAAGAGCTCAATTAGCACAACACCAAAGCTGTAGACGTCACTCTTCCCTGTGAAGTGGCTTGACTGGAGGTACTCTGGGTCTACATATCCAACAGTACCTATCACTATCGTCGTCAAGTGAGTATCATCTATAGAAACCGATCTCGAAATCCCAAAATCTGACACTTTTGCACGGTGCTTTTCATCCAATAAGATATTTGTTGACTTGACATCTCTATGATAAATTGGGAGAGAGGCGGCTGAATGCAGGTAGGAGAGGGCATCAGCAACTTCGCAGGCGATGTAGAGACGGACTTCCCAAGTCATTGGGAAATCTTCTGATGGGTTTTGAAGATGATCGAAAAGGCTTCTGTTGGGAATGAACTCATACACCAACATAGGTACCTCTGTCTCAAGACAACATCCTATGATTTTGACAACATTTCGGTGGTTAATCTGTGACAGCAGGATGATCTCATTGATGAATTCTTCAAGATTCTCTTCTTCCAGGGCTTTGGACTTTTTGACAGCGACGATCATCCCATCTTCCAACATACCCTTGTAAACTGTACCTTGGCCGCCTTGCCCGAGTATTCTGCTCGCGTTGAATCTGTCAGTTGCCTTCTCCAGGTCATTGGAGCTGAACAGTTTGGATTTGTTGAAACTGCCTTGATGTGAAAATGTTTGTTGCTCTAATAACAAACCTCCATTTCGTTTAAAGAACTTCCTCTTCTGTCTGGCTGCTTTCTCCTTTTTATTAACCTTGCATAGCCACCACATTCCAACGACTAAAAGCAACAGTCCAGAGCTTAGAGTTCCACCTGGAGAAGTCTTAGAGCATTGTAAGTTGATCTACTCAGCTTCAATCTAGAAAAACTATGTAGAAAACATTAATGATATCAACTTGCCTAAGATGATTGGCCTTTTATTTACACATCTGAATGATCCAGGCACATTCACACACTTGTTCTTTCCACACACCCCATATACAGTTCTGCATTCATCAATGTCTATGGGCAGAAAAAAAAACAATACAGAGTTGAGTTAAATTATCATAAGCATTGGATGAAAGCTCTAGCTACACAGGCTCTTTACCTTGACATCCACCAGGTAAATAGGGATTTCCTTCATAACCATGTTTGCAGCTGCACTGATACTTATACTGATCATCTTGTGCGCATTACGCTTGTACTTATCTCGCATTGTGAACGCTCTGGAGAGATGTTGGGGGGAACTTCAAGACGCCATTCCAATACCATGTTCAGGATAACTCCACCTGTTAGATCAGGTAAACTGAGCTCGTACCTAGAGAAGTCCTCTCGTGTCAAGTAGGCCATCTGACATGAGTTTCTACCGGGTTCCAGTTTCTCTACAGTTGAATCAAACACTTGAAGACCAGGCGGTACTTTGGTCTGGCAGCATTTATATCCGACACAGCTCTTGTCAGCATCTTTGTAAAACCGATTCTGATTCCCACATCTTGCCTCACATCCAACAATTTGTGGCCCTGTGCCTACCATCATCGCTTTGATGTTACATCCTACAGCTGTGAACTTATTATTGTCTGATATGAAGAATGGACTGCCTGTTAGATTCAAAGGTGGCTTATCTTTTCCTCCATAGGAACAGCCTGAAGTTCTCCGTGGACTCGTAATTTGAAACACGTTGCTCTTGTAAGAAGAAGTAGAACCAAACTCGAAGGGATCTGTAAGGGCAAAGGAAATAACTTCCAGTCCGACGCTTGGCAGGAAAGGAAAAGAGGGCCATGATGAGTGGTTGCAGACAATCTCGTACCATTTGTTCTTGTAACAACCTTTGCCTATCCCAAAAGGGTAAGGAACACGTTCACCAGCACGATAGCACTGTTCTCTGCAGTTCGGTAATGCAACAGGGAAAGTAGAATCAACAGGGTAAAAAGAAGCAGCTATGTATCCACGGATTTGAAACAGAAAGAATGCAAGAAAGATAAGTTTCAGATCACAATCCATTCTCCCTCTCTCTCTCTCTCAGGAATCAGAAGCTCTTGTTAGGTTCATGGACACCTTTCTCTTGTGCTTTTCTTTCAACTGCTTAAGTAATCAATAATGAAAGTGTTTTTCTTTTCCAATAATAGTTACATCAACGAAGAACTTGACCCGTGTGAATCGCAGTTGGCTTCATAGAGGGAAAAGAAGTAGAAGCAGCTGCGTGCTCTCTCTGTCAACCATTTTTTGTTTTATTTTGTTGCACTATTACATCCACGAAAACCTTGACCCTATAATATGAACATATATTAGTTGTCAAATATATAATATTCAAACGCAGAGTCTTAAATCCATCACCATCAAACAGACGAAGACGATAGCTCAGTTTCTTTTTTTTGTAGCAGTAAGTTGTTGACTTCCACGTTTCTACCGACAAGTGACGCCGCATTGCATTCAGGGCCCATACGATCCCAGAATAGGCCCGTTAATTGGTCTCACAACGATGCCACGGTTTGGCTGGGGTTTGTAACCGTGGATTGGCGGACCAGTTCGTGAATGAAAAAGTACAGGCCCAATGGGCTCAAAACGAGGGTTAACCAGAACTTATTTGCTAGGCTACAAGCTTTACAAGTTTCAAGTCATGATCATATAATATTTAGTTTTAATAATTGAAATTTCCAAACTGGATTTAGAGTTAGAGATAAAATTCTATGTGTTTATTGAACTAAGCATTTGGAGGGATTTGAATTTTAATAAGATTTTAGGTGAATTTAAAGAGATTGTTATGATTTGATATTAAAATTTCATTAAACATCACTTTTTTTTTTTGTCACGACATTAAACATCACTTAAAACGATGAAATAACGATGAAATTTGGATCTTTTAAAATTCTCTAAATTATCTACACTTATAAAATTTCAAAACTTAAAACATTTTTAAGTGGATTTGAATTTTTAATTAGTATTTTAATAACAATAGATTTTAAAGACATTTACAAATTTTAATATCTAATAACATTAGATTTTGAATGATTTTTCAAATTTCATATTTGAATAACAGAGGATTTGTTAAATCACTTTAAATCATTCTAAATCACCAGTTCAATACACGGCTTGTATTCTAATTTGGTTAGATAATATTTAGAGTTATTATTATTATTTACTGAAATTTCCAAAACTGGACTTTCATGTGGTTTTAATAGTGATGTTGTTGTATCATCGTCAGAACTTCTGAATACAAAACCCAACATAATACCATATTATTAGAATAGATAAACTTCATTTTCACATGAAATCCATATTTATCAGAATTAAAAAACGGTGCACTGACGGTTCTAAAGGATAGAAGAAAAAGAAAACATTTGTTGAGGGAAATCAAAAGAGAGTTTGTACAATGAAAATGATATAAAAAGTATCCCACGTTGCATATTAATTTAGGATCTGATGATATTGAGAGTCCCATTTAATGCAATGCAAACCGTATAACATAAGCTACGGGTCTGACTTGATTCCATACTCCACCGATCATATTCTCTCATCTTAGCCGTCTATTTTCCTGAAGAAGTCTCATCTTTCGAAACATGGACGGTTCAGTTTTCTTCTCGTTTTTTAGAACCGAGTCACACGGAGCTAAGTTCTTAACAAAAGTGGCCATTCGGTAATTCTCTACATATTTGTTTGTCTAATCCTTTAAAGGAATTTCCTTTTGCTTTGAGTAAGAAACGAGGAAATCTAGAGAGCAACAAAGTTAGGGTTTTTGATGTTTTATCCTGAGATTTGAGCAGCAAAGAGAAGATGCTTTGGCTTGTAGCTAGTTAGTTCCCACAATCTTTCTTGAATTTGCTCACCGCACAGGTCAAGCTCTGCATCTCTTGTTTTCTGGGTGGTATTCTTCTGAAAGCAGCTGCCTTTTGTTTTCTTTCTGAAGCTAATGTGATATGTCGAAAGCTATCATTTTGGTTTTTGTTAATAACTGTGTCTGGTGGGTTTTCTGTTGAGGTTTTGGATTAGTTGATAAAAGGATGCTGTAGAAAGTTACCATTTTTGGAATTAAAAAACATGGTTTTGGTGTTTCCTTATCAAATTATTCATCTACAATCTCAGATATATGATGAACCTCTGGGTTACAGGGCTTGCCATTTTCTTGATAATTTCTGGAAGATTCAAAGCTTCTAAATTTGTGTTATGTTTCTTCATTGCAGCTCATCATTTGTGCAGTTCTGCAATCTCTGAAGCGATTTGGCATCTCAGTAGCTGTAGAGATTCAGTATGTCAGTTTCATCTTGCAGTTATTGCCAAGTAGAATAATTTGAAGGACTGTTTTTGTTGTTGTTGCGATGGATAGAAACAGACAGCATCATCCTTTCCAGCAACACTCTATGGAACCTGGTTATGTGAATGACTCTGTCCCTCAAACATTTACGCCTGATCAAACGGGCAGCACGAATGTAAATGCACGGCCTCCCAATTCGAATGCTTCAGATGTTAAGCCGGGGCTTCATTACTCCATACAAACAGGAGAGGAATTCTCTCTTGAGTTTCTGCGAGATCGGGTGATTTCTCAAAGGTCTGCAAACCCCAATGGAGCTGGTGACATGATGGGAAATGGGATGAGGGATTACGAGAGAACAACAAACTTTCCGCTTCATGAGTTTGGAAATAAACTTGGGCATATCCAGTCTGCACCAGAAGCTTCGTTATGTCAAGATAGAAGTTTAGGAAACTTTCATGGATATGCATCTTCTTCAGCCTCAGGTAGTTTAACAGCAAAGGTTAAAATTCTTTGTAGCTTTGGTGGGAAAATACTCCCACGTCCAGGTGATTCAAGGCTTAGATATGTTGGAGGTGAAACGCACATTATTACCATAAGAAAGGACATATCTTGGCAAGAGCTCAGGCAAAAAGTTCTTGAAATCTACTACCGGACTCATGTTGTGAAGTATCAGCTTCCTGGTGAAGATCTTGACGCCTTGGTGTCTGTATCATGCGATGAAGATCTCCAGAACATGATGGAGGAGTATAATGAAATGGAAAACCGTGGGGGTTCGCAAAAGCTTAGAATGTTTCTTTTCTCTGTCACTGATTTGGATGGTTCTCTCTTGGGGGTTAAGCAAAATGATGTAGACTCTGAGTTTCAGTTTGTTGTAGCTGTAAATGATATGGACATTGGATCAAGAAGCAACTCAACCCTTAATGGAGTGGACAGCTTTTCTGCAAACAATTTAGCTGAGCTGGATGTCAGGAACACCAACGGAATCAATGGTGTTGGCCCTTCGCAGTTAACGGGGGTTGATTTCCAACAGTCCTCTATGCAGTATTCTGAGTCTGCGCCACAAAGCTCCTTGCTACAGTATCCTCAGTCTATCCCACACAATACTGCATTTCAGTTTCAGCAAGCTGTTCCGCCTAATTCTACTCTTCAGTATGCCCAGTCCATTCCGCCAAGTCCCTCTCTTCAGTATCCTCAATCTATTCTACCAGGTTCCACTCTTCAGTATCCACCATCCAGTTCCTATGGAATGTACCCACAATATTATGATGAAAGACAGCAGTTTCCAATGCATCATGAGCACAATTCTTCCAATCACTCTATTTCCATACCTTTCCAAGGGCAGCCATACCCTCACCATGGCATCACACAGCAAAACGCAGCAGTGCAGGCAGGAGAGCTAAACATAAAACCTGAGATGAAAGTTCGTGATAATATAGAGCCTGAAAATCGCCAGAGTCCTCCTCAAGCGGATAATATCGATGTTAAGAATCACTGCGAAGTTCGGGAGGCCTCAGTTGCTGCAACTGTACCTACCCAAGATGCTACACATATGTTACCCCCAAGAAGAGACCCACGACAGAACAATCCTGTGAAGCCTTTTACCTACCGTGATGCTGTTGGTCCTGAGCAGGTTCCTGTATCTGGTGAGGATGATCAGCTTTCAACATCAAGTGGTACCTGTGGTCTTGCTCATACTGACTCTGAGTCAAATTTAATCGATCTTGATTACCTGGAACCTTCACCACCCACACGGAGGGTATACCGTTCGGAGAGGATACCTCGTGAACAATTAGAAATGCTAAACCGCCTGTCAAAGTCTGATGACTCGATAGGCTCTCAGTTCTTAATGTCTCATTCACAAGCTAACACTGGGCAGAAAGATCCTGCAAAACAAGGAGAGGGCAAATCACATGAAGATTCCCATATTGTTAATGAAACAATCACTGAAAAAGTTGGAGCATCGAATGAGCAAAAGATTTTAAGCCCTGAAGCTGTCAACAAGAACAGAATGGTCAATGGTGGAGGTATTGAGGCTGAAGGTCCTAATTTTAGCCATATAGACACAGTGACCAGCCATGCTATCCCTGAAGATCAAGCTTCCTCAGGTGTTCTTATTGACATCAATGATCGGTTTCCTCAGGACTTCCTTTCTGAAATATTTGCAAAGGCACTCACTGAGGACATGCCACCAGGCGACAGTGCATATCAGCATGATGGTGCTGGTGTTAGTCTGAATGTAGAGAATCATGACCCTAAAAATTGGTCTTATTTTCGGAAACTGGCCGAGGAACAGTTCAGTGAAAGAGATGTTGCCCCAGGCTTTCCATCTGACATGGAAGATAGCGGAGGAATTACCAAGTTGCATCACGTCGCTCCATTGACCAGAGATGGCATTTCAACAGAGAACCGTGTGAATCCTCAGCTGAATTTAGGTCAAGATTATGATTATGTTACTGGCACTAACGAGGATGCACAGATGAAGGTCACAGAGAGTGAGGAATTTGGTGCTATGGTTGAGAATCTAAGGACGCCGGATTGTGAACATGAGGTATAAGTTTCCGGCAGATTTTTTTATGATTCCAAAACGAGAATGTACTAATGAGGATGAATGCTTGTAGGATGAAATGACAGAAACAAGGAATGCTGGGCTTCCTCCACTTGGTTCCTCTTTGGTAGATTACGATACAAGTGGCTTGCAGGTATGATGGACTTTAAAATCTTACACCTGGTAGAACTTTTGCTTATTTTGCATTTGAAAAAAGAACCTGTGCCAGTGTTTGATGAAGTTTTCAGACACGTTAGAACTAGAAGAATCAAACATCAAATTTATCTGGTTCCAACCTTGGTCTGATTCTTTTGTTCTTGATTGTTTCTAGATCATTATGAATGATGATCTCGAGGAGCTAAAGGAACTTGGTTCTGGCACGTTCGGTACAGTGTATCATGGGAAATGGAGAGGATCAGATGTTGCCATCAAGAGGATAAAGAAGAGTTGCTTTGCTGGTCGATCATCTGAACAAGAGAGATTAGTGAGTGTTTCTGCAATTTTCTATTGCATATTTTTCCTTGGGCATATGCAAAGTGATAAGACTTGTAACATTGGTTGTCGTGAGATGCTTATGAGATCCCTCTTTTTTATTGTTTCCTAGACTGGTGAATTCTGGGGAGAGGCTGAAATTCTTTCAAAGCTTCATCATCCAAATGTGGTTGCATTTTATGGTGTTGTAAAAGATGGACCTGGTGGAACATTAGCTACTGTAACAGAGTACATGGTTGATGGCTCTCTGAGACATGTTCTAGTCAGGAAAGATAGGTACAAATCTCTCTTATAACGTTTCTTTGTTTTCCTATCTGATGATCGGTTAAAGACTCTTTGCTTTTTTCATTCTTATATTTTCAGACACCTGGATCGTCGTAAGAGACTAATCATTGCCATGGATGCTGCATTTGGAATGGAATATTTGCACGCCAAAAACATTGTTCACTTCGATTTGAAATGTGACAACTTACTTGTGAACCTCAAAGATCCTTCTCGTCCAATCTGCAAGGTAAAAAATTCATTCATATGATGTCTTTGAACATAATCAGATTGTGTGCCTTACACTTTTCACTCTTTTGTTCTTCCTCAAGGTTGGTGATTTCGGTTTGTCGAAAATTAAAAGAAATACATTAGTATCTGGTGGTGTACGCGGAACACTGCCATGGATGGCACCAGAGCTTCTTAACGGTAGCAGCAGCAAAGTTTCAGAGAAGGTAAAACATTAAAATGTTCCATAGTGAATATAGAGAATTGAAACGAAACCATTCTGAGTTATTACTCTTCAATCCGCAGGTCGATGTCTTCTCTTTTGGTATAGTCTTGTGGGAGATTCTAACCGGAGAGGAACCATATGCTAATATGCATTATGGTGCTATAATAGGTACGTTTTTACCGACCTATGAGCCTCGGTTTGATAAGCTAACAGTTTTGGTTCGGTTTGAGTTCTACTTTTGACTTATTTTCAAAGACATTGAGGTTCTTATCAGGTTATGTTCTTCTTGACTCGGTTTCGGTTATGGTTTTTCAATATGGAAGAAATGAAACTTGAACTGACTATTTTGTCTGATCGTTTTTTTGTCTTGGACACGACTATGTACTAGCTGCTTATAAAATTTACGGTTCATTGCAGGTGGAATAGTGAACAACACACTGAGGCCAACCATACCAAGTTACTGTGACTCTGACTGGAGAATACTAATGGAGGAATGTTGGGCGCCTAATCCGACGGCACGGCCATCCTTCACGGAGATAGCTGGTCGGTTACGTGTGATGTCAACTGCTGCAACTTCGAACCAATCCAAACCACCAGCTCACAATAAGGCTTCAAAGTAAAAACAGAATCTTTCTTCTTTAATAGGTTTTCTTGACTCTTTCCAAGTGTTTGGGGGTCAGGAGGGGAGATATTTGTTGACCCTTTCCTCTTGCCCTTTTCTTTTAACAAAACCATAAAACAAGTTAAGTAATAAAATTGGTTTTGAGACTGATACATAAGAATGTTTCTTACCAGAAGATTTGGGAATGTAGACAATCAAGATTAAAAGACAAAGTAAGAACAATAAATAAACATGGATTCTCAGAGATTTGCAGATCAAAAATGCAGTTAAGAGAACAAAACTTGAAGATGGATTTAGACATCAGTTTTCTTCTGTGGCTTTTCTCGTTCTGCTCCGTTTCTTAAGCATCCCTTTATCCGCAAGTGTTTTACGTTTCTGTTTCCTCCGGTCTTTGACCTTGTCTTCGAATCCATCGTCTAGCATCTTCATCATTGCCACTCTTTTAGCTTTTGAAACCTGCAGATTCGGATTTATAAACTTGCGTAAGCCTCAGCCTTCGCTTGAAGTTAAGATGCCTGGATATATATATATCTCGTGGCTAATAACTGATCTTACTTTCCTTATATACCAAGATGAACTAAAACCTAATACTAGAGCATCATGGTGAAGCAGCTGGTATGACTGGTATTGTATAAGATTAAGTCAAATAGATAAGACGAGAACTTTAATGTATCACAGAGGGCTTACCTTTGTGACTTCTAAACTGTCAGTGATTTCTCTGTAGTTGTACAGTTCCATCTGTTTTCCAACTTCCGCTTCTATTTCATGGATAAGGTTCACATCGGTCTGCAAAAGGAGTTTAAGGATTGGGGTAATGAACTACAAAACTTAAGAGACCATGTTTCTGTAATTCCATGACTTCCAGCTGTTACCTCAGTGATAATGCTTACAGCCAGTCCTCCTCTACCAGCTCTAGCTGTACGTCCAACACGATGAACATAATCCCTAGGATATCTGATGCAAGTCAAGGGTCGAGTTAGAATACCAGTAAGCTTCAAAGCACAGTGAATAGACAAAGAAAAAAATCTTCACAAAAGGTACCTCGGAATGTCATAATTGATTACAAGGTCAACAGTAGGAATGTCCAATCCACGGCTGGCAACATCAGTCGCAAGCAATATAGGTACTTTCCCGGACTTAAATTTACTGAGTGCAGAGAGTCGCATAGACTGGGAATTCAGTGAATGCAAAGCTGCATTATCCACTTCGAGCTCTTCAAGCATAAGACTTAACCTTTGACATGTTCTAAAACAAGAACAACCGTCTAATCAGAAACTGCAAATGGAATCACTAGCTAAAAGATGAACTCGTAAAGCTATGAATATAAGACCTGCAAGTCGAGACAAAGATCATAGCTGAACGAATCTCCTTATCTTCCATTTGCGACAAGATGTGCACAAGATATAGTTCTTTCGCATCTTTGTCTAAGAAAATGTACTGCTGCTTAAGTGTATCAACCGTCTTTAACCCTTCATAGGCTTCATAGAAATAAGCTTTGTTTGAAGAATGTTCAAGCAAAGTCTGTAAATTACTTGTCATCGTAGCGGAGAACAACAATGTTTGTCTACTTTTGGGCAGGCATTGAAAGATGGTGCGCAATTCGTCTTGGAAACCAACATCAAGAACTCTATCCGCCTCATCCAGCACTAAGAACTAATCAAACAAAAACACTAAGTAAGACTAAGAATCTAGATAGTAATACAGAAATGAAAAGGCTGCAACTTTCACAGCTCAAAATTTGTACCTTGGTTCTAGAGAAAACTGGAGGAATATCTGGATTGTTTTCAAGCAAAACCTTAATTCTCCCAGGAGTAGTGATGACGATATGAGGTCGTGAAATCAAGCTCCTTGTTTGCGTCAGCATATCCATTCCTCCCACAATCACAGAGCAACGCAAATTCAAACACGAACCCAAAGCCTTAAACTGCTCAGCTAGCTGGAACGCAAGCTCTCTAGTAGGCGTCACCACAAGCGCGAAGACTCCATAAGGATCTTCAGCGAGACGGTTAAGTATCGGCAGAGCAAACGCCGCCGTTTTACCACTACCGGTCTGAGCAAGCCCCAAAACGTCTCGTCCGGCTAATATTTTGGGCACGCAGTGAGTCTGAACTGGAGTGGGCTTACGCATACCAAGCTCCTTGCACGTTTCAACTGCCCATTCGGCTAATCCGAGTCCTTCGAAGTTCGCGGCGGATGTGGTGTCGGAACTAGGGTTTGGACTTGTGAATTTCTCAAATTGAGGAGCATTCTGGTCGGAATCAGGTTTCTGGGGTTGAATTCGTGGTAGGGTATTAGGGTTTTTGCGGGATTTAGCTATAATGGTGATCCCTCCTTCCTCCTCCAACGTGGGTTCCTCCATTCTCCTTGGATCACAAGAAAGTGAAGAAATTGACGCGACGGAAATAAACAACAGTCGAAGAAATGCGTTAGCCGCCATTAGATTGTCCTTGGAAATATATATGTACATGCGTCAACTAGGGGAGTTCAAACCCGGTTTAGACAAACCTGAATATTAAACCAATTATTTTATTTTCGGTCTAATTCGGTTGCTTAGATTGAAATTTGGCAGGAAACCAAAATAAATCGTTATTGATTGATTCAATTCGGCTCGGTTCGTATCAGTTTATTGAATATTTTATTTCTAAATTAAATTATATCGAATTTAATTAATATTTATTGAAAATTTTGAGCTGAAGCGAATTTACCTGATTTTAATTGAATTCAAATCGAAAAATCATAATTTCCGTTAATTTTGATTTTAATATCAATACATGAATTAATCGATAATCAAACCAAAACTAAAATTTATTTCGGTTAGTTTCGGTAAAAATTTATTAACCAAATTACCCAAGTAACCGATTCGAACTAACAAAACTCCCACCCTTAGTCCAAACTCCAAAGCATGTGTTTATTTTTATTAAATATGATGTTTGTTGAAAGATTTCTTTATTAAAAGTTTGAGAAAATACCAATGTTTTTAAAACCGGACCGGCCACTGAACCGGCAAAACTCTTGGGTCATGGGTTAATATGGTCCGATCGGGTTCGACCGGGTTTGATGATAATTTAAAATAAGATATATTAATATTTCAAACTATTGAATAAGACTTTACAATAATTATAATTTTTGAAAACATGTGTAACAATTATTAAAAAATATATTTCAAAAATTTAAATATTAAATCAACAACGAGATAAGATATAATAGCACATTTAATCTTACTTTTAAATAGATATTTAAAACCAATATAGCTATATGTGATTGTTTAGGAAAGAAAAATTAATTAACAAAATATAAAATAACATTTTTTATAAAATCCGGGTTGATATGGTTTAATGGGTCGCCTGTTTCCGGTTTTTGGCGGTCTAATCCGGTTTTTTAACCGGTCTAACTACCATTGAATTTTATGATCAACCCAACCCAGATATGCTTTCGGTTCGCGGTTCAACCCGATCCGACCGCCGGGTCGGTCCGGTTTTAAAAACACTGGAAAATACCAAACCGATTTCAAGATTGTTTCTTTATTAGTCATTCATTTGATTTCTATGGCGTTGTTAATCAATCACTCACTTATAAAACAACAAGGACAAGGAATTTAAAAACAAAAACAAAGAAATAGCAGAAAATAATTCTTGAGTTACAAATACACGAAGTCAAGCTAAATCCTTTAATTTTCTTCATATGCGGATGTATGTGTAGACGCTGGTATCACAGGATGAAACAAAACACCATAAAAATCAGCTTTTTTTGTTCTATAGAAAAAATTCAAATTTGTGCGGTTATGATGAACACTGATACCTCTTGGACTTTTCATAGTAACTCAAAGCTGCTCGAACTTGAGCCAGAATGGACATGATGCCTCAAGATTGACGTGATCAGGACCTTTGATATAAGCTTGGACAATATATATGGACTTTATAACAAATATATTTAACAAATATATCCGAATCCGAAAATACTTTTTGAACTCTAACCGAACCAAATTAATGTAATAACCGGAATGTAATAGAACTTTATATACTAAATCAACCAATCTCAATTGAACCAAACCAAAATATTTCAAAACTGAACTCATCAAATTTTTATATATAATATTATTAAAATTATATAATTGTAGTTAAATTAGTAAATTATTTTATTATACTTTCTTAAAAATTCAAACCAAAATATATTTTAATCCGAAATGAGACTTATTTTAGAACCCGATGATAACAAAGATTTTACAATCCTTTTGAGGTATCAATTCCTCAAGCTTATCGTGTAGCTTTGACGTATCGAACCTTTTTGGGACGAATAGAGCCAATAAGAATGCAACAAACCTCTAGAGTCAAATCACTTAATCAAATTTGGTTCTAACAATCCTAATGAAAACAATTCAAATAGAAGCAAGTAAAAGGCAAGTGAACAAAGTGAATTCTTAACAATCAATGATAAAGATAAGGTATAAAGGTTAAAGGTCAACGGATTAGTGACTCGGGATGATCAAGGATCCTAATTCAAACTTCAAAGAAGCTAACCTCCTAGCAAAGAACACAACAAGTTGATTAGTCTAATCTCTTAGTACTAATCTCTTTCCCCAATCCAAATCCAAGAACAAATTCTCATTTGTGAATTAAGATCAAGCAAGCATTCAAACAAGTTCCAAATAGCCAACAATCACTCTAAACATCCATTTTCATGAGCTAGAATGTGAAAGTCCTATCAAAGCTAAAACTGGCATTTCATCGAACACATGGTGAGCAAGAAATCCTAAACATTCTAATCAACATGATCAAGGCTAATTAGGCATTAAGCACACTTAGATAGAAGAGATTTAAGATAAACAAACATTAGACATCCATTAATCGTCCCTAATCAACCTAATCCTTCCTAACCCATAAACCCTATGAGAAACTACTCACTAATCATCATGTGATTAACAAAACCCATAGAGATAGTGTTGATCATTGAAGATTAGAGATGGATTGAAAGATTCAAGAGAGAAATCATAAAAGAAGTACTTAGATTCAACCCAGATTCAAACTTGTTCTTACAAAGTGTTTAGAACAAAAATAAAGCTTAACAAACAATAAAAATAGGTTTTTGGCCTTAAGTAGTAAGTATGGGGCGAACCGGGTCAACCCGGAACAAACCGGGTGTTGACCCGGATCCAAGATAATTTCTGGGAAGCGTATCGGCCAGCCTGGCCGATATGGCAACCGATATGAGCTCTCGGATTTTTGCTCGAAGAAGTGTATCGGCCAGGCTGGCCGATATGGTGACCGATACGAGCTCTCGGATTTTTGGTCGAAGAAGTGTATCGGCTCGTCTGGCCGATACTTGAACCGATATCCGTCTATTATTTCTTGGCCGAGAGGGTGTATCGGGCTGGCCCACCGATACACCACCGATACAGAAGCCGCTGTTCACCACCTTCATGAAACTCGTCCCTAGACCTGAGTTCATCATGTTATTCTTGCATATGAATTGGTTCGCTTTAACTTTGTCAAACGTCAGCCGTAACTGGTGATTATAAAGGCATTGATTGGGCGTATCATGAAGTGTGTGAAGAAACAGGGATGGAACAAGATGGAATTTGTCCCTCCTGTAAAAGGAGATAAATGTCTCAGGGCCCATCGAAGATTTGATACTGAGAAATGTGTGGCCACACTCAAACGAGGTGATTGTCAGTCGTTTGTCTTGTCAGTGTAAATCAGAATTCGATGAACATGATTTTGGCTTAATAAGGATGACACAGATCTTGCCTTATGCCAGATCGAGATATAGAGACGAAGTGATTATGGGAATAGATGAGTCCAGTACAAGTGGGAGATTGTTGGGAATGTCCTGAAAATCTATTGTACTTACTCTGATTGAGAGTTGTATTGTCGAGATGAGACAGTCATATAATACTAGGCAATCGTAATGCTTTGCTAGAAGCCAATTATGATCAATGAGTTTAGAACCCATTGCTAGTGTTATATGATCCTACAGGGTCACACACCTAAGCAAACTGAACAATAGAATGTGAGGTTGATCATTAATGTAATGATCTGATAAATGCATATTTGATATGCATTCAATATCAAGTTTCTGAGGCAGTGTCGATCGACACAGAATGTGCATCGATCGACACAGATCGCGAATGGCCAGATTAACTTCGGTTTAATCGTTGGTTATTCGGGTCGTGGTATAAGTCAATATATATAAGATATATGGTCGACTTTAACAATCAGAGAAGACCTAATTCACAGCCACCGAAAAGAAACAAGAAACCTCTCAAGAGATCTGATCTCTAAAGGCACTAGCATCCCTGCTGTTCAGTTCGTGTGCGTGTGGATACCAGTAGAGGCGCAGCAATTGAGGCGCTGAGAATCTCGAGTACTTGCAAAACCCTTCCGCTGCTAATCACCAGGTAACTTCGAGATCTGTAGATTCATTATACATGAACCCTAGATCCTAGGCTTCAGAATTCAGACTAGGGTTGCTAATCCGATTAGAACTGCTAGAAATTCCAACAGTGGTATCAGAGCCTTAGGGTTCTTTTGAATCAGTAGCATGTTGATTAGATTAGTTGAATCTAGATCATTGTATAGTTGATACACACATGCTAAAATTCGTTTTGAACATGATAATCTAGTTTAGGTTATTTGCTGAAAACGATTAGGGTTTATCGCCGTGTGTCGATCGATGCCAATCCGGTGTCGATCGACACATAAGGATAACCCGAACAAAACATGGGTTTGACCTAACTGTAACGATCGACACAAGAGTTGTGTCGGTCGACACAGACCTTTTCGGTTAAGGTTGATCGGTTCAATTGGATTGGACCGGTTAGCCAACTTGGTTAAACCGCTGAATCGATTTATTGTGATTGAGTTGATAAGGTTAGCATCGACCGACACTAATGTAGTGTCGATCGACGCAGACCGGTTATCACAAAACCGGATCAATTGGATTGATCGGCTATCACAAATTGGTTTTTGGTTAATATGTATCGATCGACACTAAAGTAGTGTCGATCGACACAAGATTTGCTGATTTAGGTTATTGAACCTGAAATCACAGGACCAAACCAGGATAAATCAATTTTAATTAAAAGAATTAAAACATAATAAAACTGAACGTTTTAAAGGTTCCGTTCCTCAACCAAATATCAAGTAATACTTGATGTCTTCCCAATCTTGTCAACTGTCAAGACTTGTTTCATTGTACGATAGACTTGCAGTGCAAGATGTCCACAATTACATAAGTAAGACAGGAAGTAATCGTGTTGATGGACTTGCACTGCAAGACATCAACAATTACATGACTCAAAAGATTGGTTTACTTGAATGGGCCATCAAAATCGTTTTGGGCCCATAGACATCAAGTGGATTGGACATGAGATGTCAATCCACAACCAGGAGTTGTATTGGATACAACTAACAAAGTTGTTGCTTACCTAGATAGCTAAAATTTGGGTGATAGTCAGTGGCTCACTCAAACTTAGTAAAGTATGGGTCTTGGATCGTTATATTCATTTGAGGAAATATTGTTTGAATATAATGCGAGTTTTCTTAATAATTAAGATTTCTCTTTTCTTGAACATCATAACTAAAACTCTTCTTTTCTTAATCCAGCTATGTCTAGCATAATTAATCACAACAATTTCTCCCTAAGATCCGTCCTTGAGAAGGACAAGTTAAATGGATCTAACTTTCTGGAATGGTATCGGAACTTGAGAATTGTTCTCAAACAAGAGAAAAAGGACTATGTACTTGAGAAAGTTCTCCCTAAGAAGTACCGAGTAAATGCCTGGCAGTCAGAAAAGGATACTTGGGATAAGCATTCTAATGATGTGGTCGATGTGTGTTGTCTCATGTTGGCTACCATGAACTCGGATTTGCAGAAACAATTCGAGAACCTGGAGTCGCCAATAGAGATGGTCACTAACATGAAAAGTATGTTTCAGGAGCAGGCACGAACTCAGAGATACCAGACGGTTAAGTCTCTATTTGAGTGCAAGCTGCCAAAGGACGGACCAGTTAGTTCTCATGTCATTAAGATGATGGGTTATATTGATAACCTGGGGAAACTAGATTGTCCTATTAGCCAAGAGTTGGCTACTGACATCATTCTGCAGTCACTGCCGTCAAGCTATGATCATTTTGTAATGAACTACAATATGAATAACTTGACAAAGACTTTGACTGAGTTGCATGGGATGCTCAAGACTGTTGAACCTAACATCAAGAAGGACACCCCAAATGTTCTTATGGTACAAAAGGGTAATAAGTTTAAGAAACTTGGTAAGAACAAAGGTAATGGCAAGACAAACTCGATTGTGAATCAAAGCGAGTCTAACCATGCTCCTAAGGTTAAACCTGGTCTTTCAGAAGATGTTAAGTGCCGTTATTGTAATGGTCATGGGCATTTGAAAAGAAATTGCAAGAAATTGCAAGAAATTCAAGGAAGATTATGAGAAGCTGAAGAAGACGTATGAGACTTCTCCTTCAGGTATTATGTTAAAGAAGTAAATGTTACTTCTTATGTTTCTACTTATTGGGTATTAGATGCCAGCTATGGTACTCATATTTTGCGAAAATGTGCAGGGCCTGAGCAAAAGTAGGATCTTGGAGAAAGGAAAAATGGACATGCGCGTGGAAATGGAGCAAGAGTTGATGCATTAGGCGTAGGAACATTTCATTTGTTTTTGCCTTCTGGCTTGTTTTGAACTTAAAACTGCTACTATGTATCTGCTATAAGCAGAAATATTATCTCTATTCCTTGTTTGGATTTAGAAGGATATCAGTTTTCAAATTAAGAATAAGTGTTATTCGTTTGATTACAGTGATACATTAGCGGTCCATTAGAGAATGAATTTTATGTTCTAAAACAAAACATGCCCATCTATAACATTAATACCAAGAGAATCAAGTCAAATGACGCGAATCAGACTTTTCTCTAGCATTGTCATTTGGGCCACATATAAATAAGAAATGGATTCAGAGGCTCCATGGTGATGGACTTCTGGGCTCACTTGATTATGAATCATGTGAGAAACGAGAATCTTTTTTATTAAGCAAAATGACTGAGGCCCATTGCGACAAAAGGGGTAGTGTCGATCGACACAAAAGGTGTGTCGATCGACACAGGTCGCGAACGAACAAAATGAAAGGGCCAGAGACTTATTGGGCTTTATACATACGGATGTGTATGGCCCGATGAGCAAAAGTGCTAGAGAAAACTTTCAGTGCTTCATTACCTTTACTGATATTTTCAGTAGGGATGGTTATGACTATTATTAATGAGACATAAGTCGGAATCTTTGAAAAGTTCAAAGAGTTCCAGAATGAAGTACATAATAAATTTGACAAAAGTATTAAAGCTCTACGATGAGATCATGGAGGTGAATATTTAAGTCAAGAATTTAGTGATCATCTGAGAGATTGCGAAAGTGTTTCAAAATTCACTCCTCCTGAATCGGACTTTATTAGATATAGTTCGATCAATGATGAGTCACTTAGATCTTCCATTATCCTTCTAAGAATACGCTCTAGAAACGTCTGCGTTTACATTAATAGGGTTCTATCAAAATCAGTTACAGAGATACCACATAAGATGTGGAATGGAAATGGTCCTGATTTATCCTTCGTGAAGATTTGGGGTTGCGAGACTTATATAAAACGTTTAATTTCTGATAAGCTCACACCCAAATCCGATAAGTGCTACTTCTTTGGTTGTCCTAACGAAACCAAGGCATGTTACTTTTACAACCAGTCCGAGAAGAAATTGTTTGTTGCTCAGAACTATGTCTTCTTGAGAAAGACTTTCTTTCCAAGAAGAACAGTGGGAGAAAAGTACAACTCAAAGAAATTCGAGAATCACAGGAGACTGCTCAACTTGATGAGGAAGAGCAGCAGTTGGATCTGCAAAGAGTTGCAGAATCTGCACCTGTGATGCCTAAAGTTTGCAAGGATCTGGTAAATGTATATTCGATATATATTCAAACGGCGAGTTTCTAAGGAAGTTTCGATCGACACAAAGGTGTATCGATCGACGCAGATCACGAACCAAAATATTGATTTTGGTTTATGACTTAATCAACTACGGTTTAAATCTTGGTTGATTAGGTTGTGGTAAAAGTCTGCATATGAGATATGTACGCGATTTTGCACAAAACTGAAGCTCGCAGATCCGAAAGGATCCGTCACGAACTCGAGGAATGTGGATTTCTCGTAACCAATTACCGTGATCTATTGATCATTGAATGTGACGGGCCTGCGAATTGTGAAGAAGCAATAATGGGCCCTGACTCCGAAAATGGCTGAAAGCCGCTGAATCCGAAATGGGATCCATGTCACAGAACCAAGTATGACTTGGGTTAATTTGCCCGATGGTGTAGAAACCATTGTGAGTAAATGGATTTTCAAAAGGAAAGGTTGACATGGATGGTTATATTCAAATATACAAAGCTAGGTTGGTGGGAAAATGTTTCAAGGAAATTCATGGCATTGATTATGAAGAAACCTATTCCCCAGTCAACATGCTTAAGTCCATTCGGATTCTCCTAGCAACCGCCACTCATAATGGTTATGAAATCTGGCAGATGGATGTGAAAACAGTTTTCCTTAATGGAATTCTGGAAAAGATGTGTACATGACACAACCTGAAGTTTTCATTGATCATAATGAAGCTAGGAAGATATGCAAGCTTCATCAATCCATTTATGGATTGAAGCAAGCATCTCGGAGTTGGAATCTTCGTTCTGATAAAGCGGTCAAAAGGTTTGACTCTGTCAGAAACGAAGAGGAACCGTGTGTTTACAAGAGGACTAGTGGGAGCGCAGTTGCATTTCTAGTATTGTATGTTGATAACATACTACTTCTCGGAAATGAAGTTCTATTGTTTCAGTCTGTTAAGACTTGACTCGAAATTTGTTTTAGATAAAATATGGGAGAAAACGTACATGTGATCAAAATCTATAGAGATAGATTGGACAAGCTATAATTGGATTGTGTCAAGATCCTTATAATGATAAGGTCTTACGCAACAGATCCAGTACACATGATTCTAAGAAGGGCTAGACATCAGTGCCTTATGGTGTTACTCTTAGCAAGATACAGTGTCCTTCGTGACATGTTGAGCAAAAGTGCGTGAAAAATCAGACTACTGCTAAAAGGCATTAGATGCGTTAAGATGAGATCTTAATTTTAGTGGGAGTTATTGTTATTGATTTTAGTTATGATAAGATGTCCATATAAACATAATTTGATTATGATAATGAAATTTGATTTCAATATTACTTAATAATGGTTATTAAGCAATATTCACATAAGTGATTTATGACATTTTATGGGTCATCAAGTATGTGACTTGATCATGAAACCATATAAATGATAAATGACATAAATCATGTTGGTCCCTAGTCAAAGCTGTTAAATTAGGACACTAACAACCGCATGAGACTAGTATGTGAGGTGACTGATGACTAAGTTTCATGAAGTCATTAATAAGAGTATTAAAGTCAATCACATAGATATGTGTTAAAGAACACAGGATCGGACATGACCCAGCA
Source organism: Orychophragmus violaceus (assembly GCA_030180135.1). NCBI lineage: Eukaryota > Viridiplantae > Streptophyta > Magnoliopsida > Brassicales > Brassicaceae > Orychophragmus > Orychophragmus violaceus. The sequence goes on from CM058230.1 coordinate 7,369,515, forward strand.
ATGAGAACTCTGCAGGATAGTTAAATAAGTGTCATGAGAGTTTTCATTACGACTATAGAGTATAGTCCCTATACCTGAGTTCATCATGTTATTCTTGCATATGAATTGGTTCGCTTTAACTTTGTCAAACGTCAGCCGTAACTGGTGATTATAAAGGCATTGATTGGGCGTATCATGAAGTGTGTGAAGAAACAGGGATGGAACAAGATGGAATTTGTCCCTCCTGTAAAAGGAGATAAATGTCTCAGGGCCCATCGAAGATTTGATACTGAGAAATGTGTGGCCACACTCAAACGAGGTGATTGTCAGTCGTTTGTCTTGTCAGTGTAAATCAGAATTCGATGAACATGATTTTGGCTTAATAAGGATGACACAGATCTTGCCTTATGCCAGATCGAGATATAGAGAGGAATGGATTATGGGAATAGATGATTCCAGTACAAGTGGGAGATTGTTGGGAATGTCCTGAAATCTATTGTACTTACTATGAGTGAGAGTTGTATTGTCGAGATGAGACAGTCATATAATACTAGGCAATCGTAATGCTTTGCTAGAAGCCAATTATGATCAATGAGTTTAGAACCCATTGCTAGTGTTATATGATCCTACAGGGTCACACACCTAAGCAAACTGAACAATAGAATGTGAGGTTGATCATTAATGTAATGATCTGATAAATGCATATTTGATATGCATTCAATATCAAGTTTCTGAGGCAGTGTCGATCGACACAGAATGTGCATCGATCGACACAGATCGCGAATGGCCAGATTAACTTCGGTTTAATCGTTGGTTATTCGGGTCGTGGTATAAGTCAATATATATAAGATATATGGTCGACTTTAACAATCGGAGAAGACCTAATTCACAGCCACCGAAAAGAAACAAGAAACCTCTCAAGAGATCTGATCTCTAAAGGCACTAGCATCCCTGCTGTTCAGTTCGTGTGCGTGTGGATACCAGTAGAGGCGCAGCAATTGAGGCGCTGAGAATCTCGAGTACTTGCAAAACCCTTCCGCTGCTAATCACCAGGTAACTTCGAGATCTGTAGATTCATTATACATGAACCCTAGATCCTAGGCTTCGGAATTCAGACTAGGGTTGCTAATCCGATTAGAACTGCTAGAAATTCCAACAGGTTTTCGATTAACTCCATGGCTTCATCAACTCCCTTACCTAGGAAGTGTCCATTACTAGAAGAATCAAGCATCGCTCTCATTTTAGGAAGCACTCCTCTATACAGATTACTTAGAAGTGTTTCCTTAGTGAAACCGTGGTGGGGACACTGATTAGTAAGCCTATTGAACCTCTCCCAAGCTTCAACAAAACTCTCATTGTTGCGTTGCACAAAGCCGGATAGCTCATTGCGAAAGCGGGCAGTCCTAGTAGCTGAGAAGAACTTCTTCAAGAAAGCTTTCTTAAGGTCCCCCCAAGTGGTAATGGATCCCGAAGGGATGTTGCTTTCCCACTCCTTAGCTCTATCCGCCAAAGAGAAAAAGAAGAAACGCATCTTCAAACCATCGTCAGTTACACCATTAAGCCTTGTGGTAGCACAAATCTTGTCAAATGTATCCAAGTGCTGCAAAGGATCCTCAGATGGAAGCCCGTGAAACTGATTATTTTGCACCATGTTGATCAAGATAGCCCGGATCTCGAAGTTGTTGTTTTTACCGGTGGTGGAATGATCCCTTGCCGGTTTGCGTTTGTATCCGGTCCATCTCCATCACCAATGGCTCTAGCTGGCCTCTCTGGATGAACCAGAATCCTATTACCCTGTCCATCATTGCCCTGATGATTTTGTTGCTCTTGGTGGCCATGTTGGCCCTGCTGTTGATCCTGATGATCCATAACCGGCTGCTCAACATTCACAAAGTCCTGTTGAACCTCTACAATTGGTTCCAACCCAAGTCTCTCTAGGTGAACAGCCCTCTCTTGTGCGCGTCGTTCCTTCGCTTATCTCCTCTCGCGTGCCTTGATGTCCTCAACTCTTGAAACTAAGTTTGTTGTTCTACGGCTGCGTAAGTTCATACACCTAGCATCAAAGAGAGAGGAAGAAGCAAAGTTAGTAACAAAGATTTGAACTAAATAGGATTAGAAATCGAATTGATATATCCAACTTCCCAAAATGACAACGGCGCCAAATTGATAACAAAGATTTTACAATCCTTTTGAGGTATCAATTCCTCAAGCTTATCGTGTAGCTTTGAGGTATCGAACCTTTTTGGGACGAATAGAGCCAATAAGAATGCACCAAACCTCTAGAGTCAAATCACTTAATCAAATTTGGTTCTAACAATCCTAATGAAAACAATTCAAATAGAAGAAAGTAAAAGGCAAGTGAACAAAGTGAATTCTTAACAATCAATGATAAAGATAAGGTCTAAAGGTTAAGGTCAACGGATTAGTGACTTGGGATGATCAAGGATCCTAATTCAAACTTCAAAGAAGCTAACCTCCTAGCAAAGAACACAACAAGTTGATTAGTCTAATCTCTTAGTACTAATCTCTTTCCCCAATCTAAATCCAAGAACAAATTCTCATTTGTGAATTAAGATCAAGCAAGCATTCAAACAAGTTCCAAATAGCCAACAATCACTCTAAACATCCATTTTCATGAGCTAGAATGTGAAAGTCCTATCAAAGCTAAAACTGGCATTTCATCGAACACATGGTGAGCAAGAAATCCTAAACATCCTAATCAACATGATCAAGGCTAATTAGGCATTAAGAACACTTAGATAGAAGAGATTTAAGATAAACAAACATTAAACATCCATTAATCATCCCTAATCAGCCTAATCCTACCTAACCCATAAACCCTATGAGAAACTACTCACTAATCATCATGTGATTAACAAAACCCATAGAGATAGTGTTGATCATTGAAGATTAGAGATGGATTGAAAGATTCAAGAGAGAAATCACAAAAGAAGTACTTAGATTCAACCCAGATTCAAACTTGTTCTTACAAAGTGTTTAGAACAAAAATAAAGCTTAAGAAACAATAAAAAATAGGTTTTTGGCCTTAAGTAGTGAGTATGGGGCGAACCGGGTCAACCCGGAACAAACCGGGTGTTGACCCGGATCCAAGACAATTTCTGGGAAGCGTATCGGCTAAGCTGGCCGATATGGCAACCGATATGAGCTCTCGGATTTTTGGTCGAAGAAGTGTATCGGCCAGATTGGCCGATATGGTGACCGATACGAGCTCTCGGATTTTTGGTCGAAGAAGTGTATCGGCTCATCTGGCCGATACTCGAACCGATATCCGTCTATTATTTCTTGGCCGAGAGGGTGTATCGGGCTGGCCCAGCGATACACCACCTGATACAGAAGCCGATGTCCACTGCCTTCATGAAACTCGTCGTCGGGGGGAGGGTGGGATCACGGACCGTCGACGGGGGGGGGGGGGGGGAGCTCTGCGTCACTTGTACGTTCTCGGCTTCCATGCATGCATGAAGAGCACGCTTTTGTTGACTCGGTTGACTCACCACGTATTGTGATTGTTTCACTTGGTCTTCATTGGTTCTTTGTTTGATTAGCACATCTTCATTACGAAAGCTCATCCTCATGTTTCTTCTTATGCTCCAAACATTCCAAGTAAGCAATACTCCATATTCTCTATTTGTACCTAAAGAACTCAAGACAAACTCCAAAAGATACTAAAACAAGCACAACTCTAATCCTAAATGCAACTATTTATAAAGGTGACAAAGAACAAGAAAATGTAACGAAAGAAGGCTAAATGAAACCAAAACATGATCTAATCAACTCCCTAGATATATGAAAACACAAGTATATCACCCGAAAAGCTCAAACTCTTAAAACTCAAGAAGAATGTCCAACACTAAAGCTTTTCACTTAAGCTTATGAATATATTAAAAATGTATGTGTACTTTTGTTATGTTATGACTGACTTTTCAAATTTTTCTTTAGTTAATGTGTCAAATGATATAGTTAATGTGTCAAATGATATGTATTTTATTATGTTTTGATTTTTTTTTTTAAAGATGTATAATTTTTTCATAGCACAAAAATATGATATGTCAACACATAGAGAGACATTTATGATATTATTGTGTTAATTATAACTAATGATCAAAAAACTTAAAATTATTTATATAATTTATTTGTGACAAGGTGGCATTATGCATAGCTAACCATTGGCGTGAACAGAAAAGTTGATAAAGAAAATAAGGAGAAATCTATCAATAATTCCCTCTTATATCAATATCAAATTAATATAAAGAAAAATACTACAAGATTTAAAATTTATAAAAATGATATAAGATAATATTAGTAGTCAAAATGTAAATGTAAAAACATATGTAATAAGTATTCACAAAATTAAAATAATGTGTGGATTCTCCCCTAGTTCCATTTAAATTTAAAACCTCACATTATATTAATTTGTGAATACATAATACATATATTTTTAGGTTTACATAATAACTATTAATATTATATTACATCATTTTTTTTTTTTGGATGAGTCTAATGATTCGCATGGGTGAACATGCGTTAAACCGTAACTTTGTTTTAGTATGTGTTAGAAATTATGTTTTATATGTTTATTTTGATTATCAACATTTTGTGATTTTTATAAATTTTATTTTATTTCAATTCTTGATGATATATCAAGTCAATGTCATACAACATTTTATAAACATTCAATTGCTCTTCTTAGTCTTTTCATTCATTTAAATCCTAATATTACAATAAAGTTTGTTTTTTATTAATCATTTTAAGTTTTTTTCACATATATTTATTGATTTTTTTTTTCTTTTGAATTCCTTATATTTTTTGTTTTTATTCTTTTTTCTATTCAATAGCTAACCAATTCAGACTGGACTATATGTCGAACTAATACCACAAGACCAATATTTGAAAAGTTGAAAAAAACAAATAAGGAGAAACCTACGATATAATCCGGTCCATAAGTGTCACATTAATTAAAAGAAAAGATACTACAAGATTTTAAAGTATATGAGTCTTATTGTACCATCTAGAAGACACAACCTTAGTGGATGATTCCTCGTTTTTGCACAACAAATACTTGGCCAAGAAGTTGCATAAATAATATTTTTTTTTTAGAAAATAGCAATATAAGAATAATAATGTCATATTTATATACTAAACAGTTATATTACCTTTGGATACATATATGCTATTATCAATAATTCACTTCCTTTGGGCAAACTAATCTTTCTTTTAAATTTTTCAAAACCATCATCACCTCCCCATTTGGGACCCCATGAGTTTTGTTACTCAAAGTAGTGATATTTCCTCTTGTTCCAATCCCAGTAATTAAAACGTATGATTTCTTATACAGTTGGTGTTCTTGGGTCCCTCAGTCACACCACAAGAATTGAACTATGGTTTAAAATAATTGAATTTACATACAGTTTTATTTTGCTTGTACATCCTAATTACCCATATATGAGCTACTATAGGACCATGTGTTTTAAGCATTGAAATTATGTGTTTTTTTTTTTTTATCAATTTGGTTCCATCTACAACAACAAGTTCTTGGATCTTGAACAAAGTCTTATCCTGAATTTGTTTTTGGAAAAAAAATCTTAAAATTCCAATTAAATATACTAAGAATTACTTGATACCATTAATTCATTTAATACTTTAACTTTATCACATGACTTAATGTTGATCTCATCTTTTCTCACAATGCATTTGCACACATTTTCTAAAACCAAACCATTTTTCTTTAAAAAATTCGTCACCCCACTGTAATTTTTTAAGAAACCCATTTGAAAAATATTTAATCAATATTTGTACAAAAAATGTTTGGCAGAAACTGATAAAAAGGTTCCAACTTTTTCGTGGTAATAGAGATGAGCAGCTGTAAATCGTAAGTCAGTTGAAAACAATTGCTCAACAATATCATACACATAATATAAGATAACTAGGCAAAGAAAGATTAGAATAAAGTTTTGAAGATAATTAATTAGGCAAGTTAAATGAGCAAAAAAAAAAAAAAAATTACATGCACTTCCTTGATCAATGGTTTCCAACAAAACAAATTTATTGTTTTGAGAATTTCTATTACTCATGTTATAGAGACATCCAACATGGAGATCCTTTAAAATAAACAAAAACCAAATAAAAATGTTAGAAATTTCATTTGTATCAGATCTTTAACAAAAATAGTAACATGAGATTTATACCTTAGGAAGTTCTGTTGGTGGTTGTATACATCAATCAGCAAACATTAATATATGTTAGCAACTTGTTTGTTTATGTAGTACGAATTTATATAATTTATATGCAATATCCAAAAATAACTTACCGCATTTGAATCCACCATTATATATTTCTCAAGTCTTTTTATTGGAGGCATCTGTTTTTAATTAATAGTATCATCCACCCCGAGAAAAAGCAACAAGTTCGGCGGAGACAAATGCCAGGTTTTAAAAAAATATGTATTTTAGCTTACGATGTTATGCTATTGAAATGCATACAAGATTAGTTTTTAATGTCAACACTAGAACTTGTGAACATATATAGACTCAAACTCGATCTTTTTATGAAATGACGATTAATTAATCAAATAAGTCATTGACTGATATTGTAGTTTATAAGTCAATGTAGAGGCTTGCATATGTGGTTTAATCAATGTAATATAAATATATGAATTAATCGATAATCAAACTAAACTAAAATTGATTTCGGTAAAAAATTATTAACCAAATTACCCAAGTAACCACTCGAACTAACAAAACTCCCACCCCTAGTCCAAACCATGGGTTTATTTTTATTAAATATGCTATCCACCATTGTTTGCTGTCTGTTGAAGGATTTTTTTTGTTAAAAGTCTGAGAAAATACCAAACCGATTTCAAGATTGTTTCTTAATTAGTCATTCATTTGATTTCTATGGCGTTGTTAATCAATCACTCACTTACAAAGCAACAAGGGCAACGAATTTAAAAACAAAAACAAAGAAATAGCAGAAAATAATTCTTGAGTTACAAATACACGAAGTCAAGCTAAATCCTTTAATTTTCATCATATGTGTAGACGCTGGTAGCACATGATAATGCAGCTTCCTGAATCCCTGATGAAAAAAATACAAAATTGTGCGGTTATGATGAACACTGATACCTCTTGGACTCTTCATAGTAACTCAGAGCTTGCTCGAACTTGAGCCAGAATGGACATGATGCCTCAAGATTGACGTGGTCAGGAAGCTTGGACAATGAACTGATTACTTCGCTCCCTGCGTACAGCATAGTTTGAACAAATGCAAAATCAGGAGTTTTAACTAGAATTTTTGGAGTGGGAGGCTTACCGTCCTTCATATTCCGATAACCAAACCGAATAGGCTACGCCGAAGTACATAGATACAAATGGTTTTGTTAGATCGTCTGCTGAATCGACTCTATACGCTCGATACCCTAGCTCCCTTCATTCAGAAAACAGCCACATTTGGATTTGATGTCTTGTTAGTTACTACACATTACAACGTGACTCTATAGAGAAATGAAGTTTGGTCACAAACTTACGTGTTTAACCAAGCAGCAGTTGAGTAGTCCACTCCGAGTGTTCCTACCTTTTTCCCAGTACCGTTCACAAAACGCATGCTAACTATATGGTGAGAAGGGTGTAAGTAGTAGTTCTAGAACTATGTGTCTAGTTGCTCGGTGAAATATTTGTCATAAGTGCTCAACTAAAAGACAGTACTTTCATTTCCCCTCGAGAAAGGTAAGGCCTCTTTTCACTAATTGTGAGAAACGAACCTTTCCCTTTTCTTCTTTGGATTTAGTCCACTCTTTACATACTTCAGAATGATTCCACATATCTTCAGGGGAAGCTCTAGAGTCCCAGTATGTGAAATTGGTGTCTGTCCAACCAGATGGTACATTGCAGTTCATATCAGAACATTTATAATAAAAAAAGGATAGAGGTTCTCCAAATCTGAGTGCATGTGCAGCAAAGGAATTGGCACACTGCAGCATGCTCCTAATATTTACGGAGTTCATATATTGTATTAGATGTGCATGTCTAGACTTGCACACATTGTTGTATGATACAGGAGGGAGAGATTACTTGAGCCAGGTGAAGAGGGATTAGTAGGATGAAAGCTTATAGGGCCAGAATCGACATATTTTCTGCAACAACAATTACCAAAGAAACTGCAATTTTAATACAAAAATAACAATATGAAAGCACACTGCAATACAAAACCTTTTCCTTGCAACCATGCATAAAATATGACAGCAGAAAGTGGTAGATGCCAGATTGAACAATCAGAAAACATAAGCAAGTCTTTCACTGCAAGGTACCGTTTCCAATAAGGTAATGTCGACTTGTGAGTCGCCTTTTTTGTCCCACCATTATATGCACATGGAAAGTTGTCAAAAACTTGAAGTAGTTCCATGAGAAACTTATGCTTTCTGTCACTGAAATAGTAAAGCTAGCAATGTCTACTTAGGACAATGTATCATACTTATTCTGATAGTCTGTCAACCAATTCAGGTAAGCTGCCCAAAAATATACATTTATAAAAGGCTTGTAAAGAAGATCAGGATTATCATCCACATTATATTCCTGATAGCCTTGTCCTCTGCAGTAAAGTTTGACCAAAGCCGGAACATAAGATCTCAAAAAGACTTAAGATTCTGGAAAGGAGGGAAATTAGAAATGATTATTACCCAACCAACCACTCTGCTGTCTTTGCAAAAACTTGTAAAATTCCTAATCCAGTTTCCTTGGTCTTTTTGTTGTACCGCATGATGAGAGGCTTCCGGTCACTTTCAAGCTCAGAGGAAGAGGGAGATGCAAAACTTTGAGATTAGAAAGGGAATAATTGATTTCAAGAGCAGCTAAAACCAACCTCAAAAGTACTAGTTTTTCAAAGAACTGCCCACTTTGGAAATATGTTCTGTGTCATGATCAAAACCAACAATCAAATATGAAACTCTCACTGATAGGTGACAATGAAGTATACCGGATCCAGTATTGAATCAAAATGTATTCGGACAGTAATATCAGCAACAGCCTGCAGTAACAAGGAGTTGATCAATAAATAAGCAGAAAATCTTGAAAAGGTCTTAACTAAAATTCACAAAACCCTCCTACATCTTCGATTGGAGTGTTTTAAGTTAAGTGAAAACCATATCAAATTTCTGCCAAACATACAGCGAGTTTTAGAATATAATCACCTTCATCTCAGTCTGTGTGAGATAAGGCTGTCCATCAGGATCCCTTGAGAGGTGAACCTTCTGTCCTTTAGTCTCCCCAACATATAACCATTCAGCTCTCACCGCAGGTTCCATCCACATTGCTCATAGACTTTGAGTTCACTCATCGTCTTGAACACAAGTGTAAGTATGTTTTGAGATTTGTAGAAAAACACAGACCAGAAAAGATTCATGAGGTGAAATGGTGAACACAAGTCCTCTGTTTGGAGCTTGATGCCGCTTTTGGTTAGTCAGACGGCAAAGATGTTTGAAGCTGTAATTGACTTTTCATAAAGACAATAAAGACAAAAGATTAAATAATGAGTTTAAATTAAAACCACTCAAAAAGAAAGAAAGAGCTTGTTATCTCTCTTCCAACAAAGTTCCGTGCTTCATTGCTCTTCTCAACCAGACAATCTCTGGCTCAGAATCTTCGCCATGAAAATGTAACAAAGACGAGCTCTCAAATCTAGCAGCCATGGTTTTTCTTCTTTCTAATCTATCTCCTTCGATATTTCTTCAAACCGGAAAATCCTCAATACTTAGACCCATTCTCAGTCAATCTCTATCGCCGTCTTCGTCTTCCATTGGCTACAAATTTGAGGAATACAATCTCTCTACACTATCTCTTTCTAGCGTCCAGTCTCCTCCTCTTCAAGATTCCCAGGTTCAGACAAAACCCACTGAACATGATAAGCATAATCATGATAGAGATGAATTCTATATCAATCTCGGTGTCGCTGTCCGTACGCTTCGTGAAGATTTGCCTTTGATCTTCACTAGAGATCTAAACTACGACATCTACAGGTAAAAGTTTTCTCATTTGGGTACTTTGATTTTCAATGATAATGGACGAAAGCAAGAATCTTTGACCTATCATCTGGGGACAAAAAGATCTTTCCTTTGATCTCTGTTTGTGAATGTTTCTCGGACAAATTCATATTCTTTATCTGTCTTACAGGGATGATGTAACATTTGTGGATCCAATGAACACATTCAGTGGGATTGAGAACTACAAATTGATCTTTTGGGCACTTAGATTTCATGGGAAGATATTATTCAGAGACATCTCACTTGAGATCTTCAGGGTATGGCAACCATCAGAGAACATGATTCTGATCAGGTGGAATCTCAAGGGTGTGCCGAGAGTTCCATGGGAAGCTAAAGGAGAGTTTCAAGGCACTTCTCGATATAAACTCGACCGTAATGGCAAAATCTATGAGCATAAAGTCGATAACTTGGCTTTCAATTTCCCTCATCAGCTCAAACCCGCAGCTTCGGTTTTGGATTTGGTGACTGCGTCTCCTGCAAGTAGTCCCAATCCAACGTTCTTTTTGGGTCCAGTTGAATCGTGTTCATCTTCATGGATCCAGTTCTATCAAGCGGTGAGACGGACAGTGGACAAGACAGAGGATATTCATGTAACAGACAGTTTAAGGACATGCTCATAGTGCGAGTAGAGTTCCTATACACATACTCAAGGACACACTTTTCAGGTGTATATAGGTTTTATATATGAGTAGTTCTGGTTGACTTTAAGCTTCTGAGGAAACATAGAAGTGTAATGTCATTGCAGAAGCTTTATACAGCTTTGTTAATACACTGGAGCTTTGTCTTTGTGATCATTTGAAACAGTATAAGCACACAGCAAACCAACACACTCCTAATCAAGAATCACCATTAGCCTGAGAAGAAAAGAATTCATCGTTCTCTCTCTTGATTTATTTATCAGTCACTCACTTGCCTGAATCACCATTCGATTTTAACCATTATAAGGAGTAAGATCGATTTGGAACCGTTGCTTCCCCTTTGTGACACTCTGCATACAATGTTATAGGAGCTAAGGTTACAACAAACGAAACACATTGTAAATTATGGGATGATGAAGAGCTGAAAAGGGCTTACCGCGATTGCTATGAGCTCTTTTAGCAGTTCTTCTAGATGACGCAGAGGCTATGAAATTGCGGGAAAAAGCAAGCAAGAAGATTAACACGAATGGAATGATACATGGTCTGAAAAAAGTGAATATAAACCTTTTAAAACTTACCCATTGTGTTGGACCATCGACTGGTGCACTTAAAGGATCGTCATGCACCTAATTAACAGGAAAATAATCCCAGTTTCATAACCAAGTTGCCTCACGGAATCAAAGAAATTACAGAAAAATGCTATGAACTTGAAAGAATTATTGATACCTCCATGAAAATTCCATCCACACCAACAGCTACGGCGGTTCTTGCTATGCATGGTATTAATTCGCGAAGGCCTCCACTAGCAACACCCCCACCATCCAACTGTATAAAGAGAGTGTGCTTGGGTTAAGACTAAAGATCATTTGAGATTTAGGTTTACACAAGGAGCAATAGTTCTCAGCAACCACTACGCAATTCATTCATTTCTCAGAGCATCATTGGATAGTACATACCTTCTTGCCAGCAGGTTGTTGTAATGAATGAGTTATATCAGCAACCTGCAAAACCTCAGATTATAAAGCTAAAAGCAAGAAATAAACTCTCGTAACAAGAAAAAGAAGAAGAGGACGCAAGTTTTACTTACAACAGGACAATTAGCTTCTCTCATCCATTCCAAATTTCGTGGATCTACTATTAAATCATCTGAGAATAAAAATTAGGTAGTAAGGACACTCAGGAGTTAATAAAATAGGTATTTAGTGTGGCTTTCAGTCTATTTTCCTCCCAAAGATGCATAAATTGGCAATATCTACAAGTTCATCTACCACGCCTGTCAATTCTATTAACACAGTGAACACACTACAACACGGTTTAAGTATCTGAAAAGGAGATATTAACTTACTGTATCCAAACATGGTTCCTCTCTCACAAACCATTACATTTGGATTCCCTGCGAGTCTGATCTTCTCAGCCGAGTTTCCCATGACCTTAAGATGGATTATGCATGAAGTCAGTCACTACAATATAACAGGAAAAAGAATTGTTTGGCCAGCTCAAAACAAGTCAGAATAGATAACTCACAGAAGGGGCACAAAATTGTCCTTTCTTAATATTGATAATTTTCCCTGTTTGGGCTGCCGCCACAAGAAGATCTGTCTGGAGATATAGTCAATAGTTAAGACAGTAAATCCTGAATGGAAGTACACACAACAGATGGAAATTTGATAGCTAAAACCAGGAGAGCTGAAAGGAAACATATGTTAGAAAATCTTGCCTGGCGGCATAAGAATGCTGGTATCTGAATTATATCTGCAACCTTGCCAACCGCTTCACACTAATAAATATAAATTAAGCATCAGAAATGAATAAAGATCTGTAGAATCTGGATTCTCTTGATGTAACTAAAATTCAATATACCTGGCTCGATTCATGAACGTCAGTTACGATTGGTAGATCATATGCTACTTTCACCTTCTCAAGAATCTGTCAAGAGAACAAGAAATGTGACTGAAATTACACACACACACACACACAAAAACTGAAGCCACATCAACTATTCCTCGTTTATGTAATTGGTGGCATGAGAAACCTTAGAATTAATAATTATAAGATCCCTTTGACACCAAAACTCCTGAAGGTTTTCAAATGCACTGTTCTAACAGTACCGGGTAGAGACTTGTCCATGCTTGCAGATCAAAGAACAGAGAATGATGGATCAAAAGTAAATATGGAAAATTTACCTTCAGACCCTCAGCTATGCCAGGACCTCGGAAGGACTTTGATGAAGTTCTGTTTGCTTTATCGAAACTTGACTTAAAAACCAGAGGCAACCCAAGCCTACAACATTCACAAATCAAACAAGAACATGCATAAGAAACCACACTGCTCAAAAACCTAAAATGTTCCTGTAATGAGAGGATGAAGGTCTATACAATAACCCAAATGCTCTATGTGGATCATTACATATCCATTTTAAACAAGTTTCTCCTTTTTCAATTCTTTTATTAGTTCCACCAAAGTTGAACACAAGATCTAAGAATGTAGGACAAGAAAATTAGCTTCATTCGTGATGGTTATACATACTTTGTCGAAATATCTTTAATGCTTTTAGCCATTCGAAACACATGTTCTTCAGATTCGATCACATTTGGACCAGCCAACAGGAAAAACGGCTCAGCAACCTACAAATATTCAATGCGTTGCATAAAAAACTCAATTCACCAGGAAAATAACACTCAGCATGGTGAAAAACTCGAACCTTGAGCCGATTGTACAGTAAAGACGATGAATCCGTCATTATTTTTAGTAGAGCTCAAGATCAGGAAACAAAACCTGAAAATTTAACGGATCATCGTAAGCACAATCCAAAATTCGAGACGAACATAACACTAATAGTTTAAGAATCTGACCTAAAGGCCGCCTTGCACTGGACGTTGTACTATGAGTGAAGGCAGTGAAGGAAAATGAGATGCCAAATTTGCCAATGGCCGAGAGACGTGATGTTCGGATGGGAGAATAGTACAATCCCTGGTGTGGATGCACGGACGGTATTATCTATTCGGTTTGGTTCGGTTGACTTTTGGTTAGATTTCAGTTCTTTTTAACCAATCGGTTAATAAACAATTCGATTTGATTCGGTTCAGAATTATCTAGTAACGGTTGATTTTGTCTTCTTTGGCTCCTAAACTCTCACCAACTCCTCCACTAAACCCTAGCTCACCCTCACTGTTCATTTCTCTCTCTATCGGCAGCGACGCCATTACTGTAGTGGAGATGACGCTATTCGAAGATGGATTTTCGGCGGAGAAGCTCTTTGGACAGGGATACTCTTACACCTACGACGATGTGATATTTCTACCTCACTATATCGACTTCTCGACCGACGCCGTCTCGCTAACCACGCGCCTCAGCAAGCGCGTCCCACTCTCAATCCCCTGCGTCGCTTCGCCGATGGACACTGTTTCCGAGTCCCACATGGCTGCTGCTATGGCCGCGCTTGGAGGAATCGGAATCGTGCACTATAACTGCGACATCACCACTCAAGCTTCCGTCATCCGCCACGCCAAGACGCTCCGAGTTCCGATTGCGTCCGACGCTGTTTTCAAATCCCCGAACCATCAGATTGGTTCTGTAGATGATTTTGGTCCTTCTTCTTTCGTTTTTGTCTCGCAAACAGGTAAATTCACCATTAATTTGAGACTGAAAGCTGTGAAGGTGTTATCTTTTTCACATACTTTATATATGCCAAAAGCTTTCACATTGATATGATTGTCTTGATGGTACTGCTTTTGTTTTTTTTCTTCTCTCAACAGTTTCTTGTGGAATCAAAGCAGGAAACATGTTTGTGAATGTAGGGTCTAGTGAATACTGAGTAAAAAGTTTTGTTGATTGAATGAGCAGGGACATTGACACCGAGTTTGTTGGGTTATGTCTCAAAATCGGAGTGGGCCAGTATGAAAGATGACAAAAAGGAGATGAAGATATACGACTACATGCGGAGCTGTGAGAGCAAAGATTACTATGTTCCATGGGATATTGATCTTGACAAGATCGATACTGTTTTGGAAGATAAGCAGAAAGGATTTGTGGTTCTGGAGAAGGATGGTGAGACTGTGAATGTAGTCACAAAAGACGATGTGGAGAGGGTTAAAGGATATCCCAAGTTAGGGTCAGGAACTGTTGGTCCAGACAAGAAATGGATGGTGGGTGCAGCCATAGGGACAAGGGATTCAGACAAGGAGAGGCTGGAACACTTGGTGAAAGCTGGGGCTAACGTTGTGGTATTGGATAGTTCACAAGGGAACTCCATTTACCAGATTGAGATGATCAAATATGTGAAGAATATGTATCCGGAGTTGGATGTGATTGGTGGGAATGTGGTGACTATGTACCAGGCAGAGAACTTGATTCAAGCTGGAGTTGATGGGCTGAGAGTTGGTATGGGATCTGGGTCTATATGCACCACACAAGAGGTTTGTGCTGTTGGACGGGGACAGGTAAATGAAAAAGCTTTCATATTTGACTCATATAGTGCTAAGTTAATTCTATGAGCTACACCTTATAAAGTCAAGGTTTTAAATGTGATTTGCACTCTCTTAGGCTACTGCTGTGTACAAAGTCTCAATGCTTGCTGCTCAGCACGGTGTGCCCGTTATCGCAGATGGGGGTATCTCGAACTCAGGTCACATTGTGAAGGCTCTAGTCCTTGGAGCATCAACTGTGATGATGGGAAGCTTCCTAGCTGGAAGCACTGAGGCTCCTGGAGTTTACGAATATCGAGTAATTGCACACACCTTCGTACTTTGAAATTGATTCTATCCAACTTCCATGATATTTTCCTCAATGATTTTGCTTTTCTTGATCTGCTTTGTGTTAATTCCCAGAATGGTAGGAGGGTGAAGAAATACCGAGGCATGGGTTCATTAGAAGCGATGACTAAAGGAAGCGACCAGAGATACTTGGGCGATACAGCGAAACTCAAGATTGCACAAGGAGTGGTTGGAGCAGTCGCGGATAAAGGCTCGGTATTGAAGTTTATACCTTATACAATGCATGCCGTGAAGCAAGGTTTCCAAGATCTTGGTGCTTCCTCTTTGCAATCCGCTCACGAGCTACTGAGAGGAAACGTCATTAGACTTGAGGTACGCCGTTATTTGTACTCCTTGGAAAACTCTCTTAAGCTTGCGATTTTCACCATTTTGATTTTAGTATTTGCGTTTGTATGGCCTTGAACAGGCTCGTACCGGTGCAGCACAGATTGAAGGTGGAATCCATGGACTGGTTTCTTACGAAAAGAAATCATTTTAAGCGTTTCCTGAGTTTGGTTTCTTATGTGAGCGCGCAATAGCAGTGTTGTGTCTACTATAAGGACTTGTCTCGCTTGATTTTGATGTAATCTTGTAATAGTAATCGTGTTTCGTTATGGTATTTCTGTTCGTGTTTTCAGTTTTGTATTAAGAGAACAAAGAGTTTAAGAATTTGACTGGATGAAATAAAATAAATTTTGTATTACAGATTTTCTTTTTCATTAATACAAAGCGGTTTTATATATCATCGTCCACCTCCGACACTTCTGTTCCATCTCCAAGCACTATAAACATAACATTATATTCATTTACAACATATCTAGTTAGATGATAAAACATTTTGTTCATGAGATGAGAGTATATATTTGCAGTGTTTTCGAGTCGATCATCACCATGTTTGTAGAGGAACCAGAGGCTCAACATCAGACGTGGGAGTTGCATTATTAAACAAGGAGGCTGGAGCAGTCACCTCAACATCCCAAGTCTCATCAATGTTGAAATTCATGGCTTCATCCTCTTCATCATCGTCTTCCTCAATATGAACCTCTGAATCATATCCTGCTGAACGAATCCTCTCCAGCTCAATCGAAGCCTCTCTCATGGTTGGCCTCTTCTTTCCTTTTCGGTTTAAGCATCTTCTAACTAGTTTTGCCACGGCCATCACTTGGTCCAGGTTGCTTTCATCTTTGATCCGAACATCAACTATGTTAAGAACTTTGTTCTCTTTCACAGCCTTAACAAAATGAGCTGCAAACCCTCTGTTGTCATCAGACCAGACACGGGAGGACGGCTTTGATCCGGTCAAAAGCTCCACAAGGACAATTCCAAAACTATAAACATCACTCTTTTCTGTAAACTTGCTTGATTGAAAGTACTCTTGATCCACATATCCAAAAGTACCTGCAACGTGAGTTGTCAAGTGAGTTTGATCTATAGTTACCGATCTTGAAGTTCCGAAATCAGACACCTTAACACGGTATTTCTCATCTAACAGTATATTGGTAGTCTTGATATCTCTATGATATATAGGGAAAGATGCAGCAGAGTGCAAATATGATAAAGCTCCAGCAATATCTATAGCGATATGAAGACGCACTTCCCAAGTCATCTTGAAATCATCAGATTCATCATGAAGACGCTTGCACAAGTCTCCATTTGGAACAAATTCATAAACCAAGACGGGAACTTCTGTCTCAAGACAACATCCCAAGAGTTTCACAATGTTTCTGTGGTTGATTTGTGCGAGAACAACCACTTCATTGATGAACTCGTCTACCTTGTCTTCATCCATGGCTTTCGACCTCTTCACTGCGACGATTCTACCATCAACCAGCATTCCTTTGTACACCGTGCCTTGACCACCTTGCCCAAGAATCCTGTTCTTGTTGAAGTTATCTGTAGCTTTCTGCAACTCATTTGAGCTAAATATCCTTGACATCTCTACACTGCCTTCTTTTCTAGCTAGCTGTTGGTTCAACAACATACCTCCATTACGGGCCTGTTCTTTTCCTCATCTGGAAATTGCGTCTGGAAACTGCATCCAGATGCAGTTTCCAAAAATTGCATCCAGATATTGTTCAGTTGTTCTTTTGTGCATTTAGAAACTGCGTCTAGAAATTGCGTCTAGATACATTTATGTTTCTTTGTGTGTTTGTATATATTAGTTGGATGCATTATTTTTAAAGTTTGGATTTTGCGGTTTTGGAGGGAAAATTCAATTTTGCGGTTTTGGCGAGAAATTACAACTTTTCGGTTTTGGCGGGAAAATGCGATTTTGCGGTTTTGGCGGGAAAATCGCAATTTTGCGGTTTTGGCGAGAAAACACGATTTTACGGATTTGGCGGGAAAATCGCAATTTTGCGGTTTTCGCGAGAAAACACAATTTTACAGTTTTGGCGGAAAAACACGATTTTGCTGTTTCGGTGGGAAAACGCGATTTTGCGGTTTTGGCGGGAAAACACGATTTTGCTGTTTCGACGGAAAAACGCGATTTTGCGGTTTTGGCGGGAAAACGCGATTTTGCGGTTTCGGCGGAAAAACGCGATTTTGCGGTTTTGGCGGGAAACGCGATTTTGCGGTTTTGGCGGGAAAACGCGATTTTGCGGTTTTGGCGGAAAAACGCGATTTTGCGGTTTTGGCGGGAAAACGCGATTTTGCGGTTTTGGCGGAAAAACGCGATTTTGCGGTTTTGGCGGGAAAACGCGATTTTACGGTTTTGGCGAAAAACTCGATTTTGCGGTTTTGGCCGAAAAACACGATTTTTCAGTTTTGGCGGAAAAACGCGATTTTGCGGTTTTGGCGGGAAAACGCCATTTTGCGGTTTTGGCGGGAAAACACGATTTTGCTGTTTTGTCAGGAAAACGCGATTTAACGGTTTTGACGGGAAAACACAATTTTGCGGTTTCGGCGGAAAAACGCAATTTTGCGGTTTTGGCGGAAAAACGCGATTTTACGGTTTTGGCCGAAAAACTCAATTTTGCGGTTTTGGCCGAAAAACGCGATTTTGCGGTTTTGGCGGGAAAACGCGATTTTGCGGTTTTGGCAGGAAAACGCCATTTTGCGGTTTCGGCGGAAAACGCGATTTTGCGGTTTCGGCGGAAAAACGCGATTTTGCTGTTTTGGCGGGAAAACGCGATTTTGCGGTTTTGGCGGAAAAATGCGATTTTGCGGTTTTGGCGGGAAAACGCGATTTGAGGTTTTAGCGGAAAATCACAATTTTTTTTTGTTTTGGCGTGAAATTGATATTTTACGGTTTTGGCGAAAAATGCTATTTAAAAAAAAATCAGAGTATTTTAGATTTTTGGTAATCGAGATGCACCAAAGTGCGTCTCAACTCAACTTTCAATTGCATCCAGAATTTCCAACTATTTTGGATGCAATATCTGGTTTTTGCGTCTGAATGCGGTTCTTAAGTACCACTAGAAGAACAACATCTTGTTTTTGCAGTGAGATGCAGTTTCTCAACGCACAAAAGAACAGCACCTACGTCTGAAGAACTTTCTCATTCGGAAAAACCTCCTCCGCTTCTTGACGAACTTGTACAACCCGAAAATTCCTAAGGCGAAAAGCAACAGTGCCGAACCTATAAGAGCACCTGCACCAACAAAGGACTAAAATGTAAAGAACAAAACGATAGTGATGCTGTTCTTTTGTGCGTTAAGAAACTGCATCTAAAAACTGCATTCAGATGCAATTTCTAAACGCGGTATCCAGATGCAGTTCTTTTGTGCATTTGAAAACTCATGTTGACGTTTACCTTGAATCACCGGCTTGAGCTGCTCTGGTTTCTTTGGCTCGCACTGATACCAACCGGGCAAATTCTTGCAACTTTTGCCTTCACACTCTTTACGGCCTACTTCTAGTTTGCATTCATCAATGTCTACAGAATTTATTCATAATTAATGATAGCTGATGGCTACAGAAAGAAAGAAAAAAGATCTCTTACCTACACATCCACCTGGAAGGAATGGGTTTCCTGTGTAACCTATAGAGTTACAATAGCAATTCCTATAGCTGAATCCAGAGAAGTATCCGTATGAGCAAATGCAACTCGTCTCGACCGAGTACCCGCCATTTTGTGATGTATCCGACACATTAAAACAACCTACAGGGTTTACAACACGAGAATCTGAAGTATCAAAGTACCATCCTAGCTCTACCACCGCGTACCCATTACCATGAAACTGTTCTGGCTCTGTAATATTCAAACTAGAATACTTCTCGCTCGTCAGAAAAGCAACTTTGCATCCTTCTTTTGTGTTGTTACCTTCGGGGATCTCTAAGTTGACTCCTATAACTTGCGGCTGCCCTTCTGGTATCCTCGTCTGGCAACATTTATCACCATTGCAGATATTGTTTCTTACTTCTTGGCTACTATTTCTTTCGTTACAGCTAGACTTACAACTGATGATTTGTGGTTTGATATCTGTCATAACCGCCTTGGCGTTGCAACCAACCGCCACGAGTTGGTTCTTGTCCGTGAGGAAATAGGGGCTGCCTTGGCCGGCAACGTTTAAAGGCCGCGGTGTAAGCGGCTGAGATGTTCCTGTAGAACAGCCAGAGGAAGTTACAGGACCTTTGATGTGAACACCTCCATAAGAACGGTGCTTTCTAGCGTCTGGAAGAGAGATGTTCACCAATTCTCTGTTGATCTTTGAGAGAAACGGAACAGATGTGCTGTTACAGACAACCTCGTACCAGGGGTTTAAATAGCAATCTTTCCCACCGATACCGAACGGGAATGGAATTGACAGTCCTCCGCAGACTCTGTTACACGGATCTGGAGGCTTTCTTGCTGATGAGATGCCATCGATGAACAGAGAGATCACTAGTATAGCACATAGGAGGTTGTGAGTCTCTGTCTTCATACTGCTTTTGTTCTTGTTTTCTCAGCACGGTCTACTTTTTTAAATTTCTAGTGTTGTGAAAAAAAATGAAAGGAGAATAAGAATTAAGACATAGTTGGACGAAAATTTCAGATGAGATGAGATGGAAGGCGTGGAAAGAGATGCAATACAGAGTTGACCAAAATTGTATGAGCTTAAAGTCAACGGATTCATGACCAGTCTGGCGATGATATGGCTAATGGATAGATGACGTGGACTTTTTTTTTGTTTTCGACCAATGAGAGCTGACTAAAGCAAAGTCAAATAATGAAAGTCAAACTGTCCAAGTGGAATTCATATCCGAGTAAATACATTCCACTGAAACCAGTATATGATGAAATGAATCAAATGATGCAATACCAAGTCACGAAAGAAAGAAAGAATTAAAAGGCTATTCTAACTACTACAAGTCTATAAATATACCGATACAGGATCTTACCGGATATCTCTCTCTCTTCTTAGAGAGAGGTTTCTTCTCTTTTCTTCCTTCTTCCCAGAACTTCATCTTTCAGAAGGAAGATCCGAGATCGAGTAAGCGGTTTTGTCATCTTATATATTATATTTCTCTTCGCTTTGGGGTTTTTTCTGATTTCGGCATGATCGCTCTTTCTTTTCATCTTTTGGTCCGAGATCTTTTTCCCCATAGCTTTCTTGCGTTTCTTGTTCTTATTTTGGTTTCAGAATCGAAATAAGTCCAGGATAGTTTCTATGGCTGGCTGATTATCTTCCGATTTCTCGGATTTCACCGGACTTTCTCCGGTTTCTCTCGCTTCGGCGATTTCGATCCGACTTCCTCTTGCTTTCTCGCCGTCAATCTCTGATTTCTGCTATGCTTAGCTTTCGATCTGCCAATTGATCGGGATTAATATCGTTGTCGTAACACTGCTTTAGAGGACAAGCAAAAGTGAAATCGAGCTGGCCTTTGTGCCTTTCCGGCGGCGGCGCCTCCTTGGCCTTGGTGGCTCCGGTTAAGTTATAGTCACGAGTTTCTTTTCTTGCAGGGTTTCTTGACGGTGGTTTTACGAAGTTTGGATCGGAGGATGGGTCTTTGTCAGCTACGGTGAATCGGTCCGGCGAGGCTCAGCTCCGTTTTCCTCCACGGTGTCTGTCGGTTCGCGGCGGTGCTTCAGAAACGGGACACGTTAGCTTGCATGCTCGGATGGTCGCAGACGCTGCCACGTGGCGACGCTATCTTCTGCCTTTGGGTCTGTCTTGGTTTCCTGTTTATTTTCCCTGTTGTTGTATCGGCCCATTTGACATTACGGCCCTGGCCCATGAATCTATTTCTGTTGACAAAAAAAAAAGAATTAAGTAACGAGAATATCCGGTATACGATGTCGTAGGCCTGAGGATATCCGACCAGATCCTTATCCGATCCAAATTATTTCACCCTTACTTTTATCCGACATTGAAATTACTTGTTTGAATACTAAACGTTTTTAAAAAAAAAAATTATATTATTAGATATATAAGTTTATTATTAAATTATTATTTTATTTTATTATTTTATTTGATTACAAATATTTATAAAAGATTTTAAAAGAGTTTAGTATCCGAACATTACCCCGTACCATTTAGATTTTAACTACTCGATCTGACCATTACTTGATTGTATTTGTTACCCATTACTACTCGACATGTTTTAAGGATACATTTCAAGTAATAATTTTTGATATTCAAAATATTCTTACCCAATCCTTAGTCATCACTACTTGATTCATACCTGCAAACACATATGTGTATAATGTGGATGTTGTTTTGATAGGTCTGAACGTTTGGATCCTCATTCAGGTCCGGTTCGTATTTTTAGAGTTTTAGGTTTAGAGATATAAGATTTATTTAGATATTTTAAAATTTTAGTTTGGATTTGGTTTAGTTATATCTGAATTCAAATTAAGTTCGAATACCCAAAATATAAAAATTTACACAACAAATTGGTTAAATTGAATAAAATTTAGTTAAATTTTAACTATTATAACTAATTAAAATATTTTATGATATTTAAGTTATTTTGAATGTTTTGATTATTGTAATCTTTAAATAAATATTAGAATAATTTAAATTTTAAATATAACTAATATTTTAGATATTTTGAGTATCTATTTGATCGGTTTAGTTCAGTTTGGATTCTTCAAATATAAAAATTTAGGATCTTTTCGGATATTTCATCAGTTTTGGTTTGGTTCTGTACCCAATTTTCGGGTCGGATTCGGTTCCTCGCTTACCTCTAATTTTGGGTCCCATTTTTTCTGGAAAGAGCCTTATCTGGCCCACAGGACTAATATAGAAAGAAACAATCGTGGAGCCATGAATGAGTTGATCGCCGTCGGCGGCGGATTTATCCACCGGTACTAATAAGGATCTCAAACCTTTACGATTCCGTCGAATTCGACGGCAGCGACGAGTGTTTCTCTTGTCTCACTCGCTCTGCCTCCGATTAATATTGATTGATTGCTCACTACGCCTCCTACTTACACGTTCCAATCCCAGGTACGCATCTCAGGCTATCCTATTTTCGAATTTAGAAGATTTTCCTTCCTTCTCGTTATTTTGGGTATCTGATTTTCCATTTTCGCTATTGGTTTCTTAAGTTTAGTTTAGCTTTGTGATAAAAAAAAAAGTGAGAGATGGATGGCGACAGAACACACAAAAAGTTGTGGCACTCATTATAACACTTATTAGCAAGCATTGAATCATCTTTAAGCGGTTCAAATCTGTTGATTTCCATGAGTTGATTGATCCTCTTCGTAGTCGTTTTCAATATGGACCTCTGAATCTTCAAGTGATAAGCGGATCCTCTCCAGCTCAATGGATACATCTTTCATGTTTGGCCGCTTCTTTCCTTTCCGGCTAAGACACCTTCGAGCGAGCTTTGCTACCGCCATTACTTGGTCAATCCTATCATGGTTATTGATCCGGATGTCAATGATGTCAAGCACTCTATTTTCTTTCATGGCCTCGAGAAAATGAGTTGCCAAGCCCTTCCCTTCTTCAGACCGGACACTGGACAGTGGTTTTTCTCCGGTTATGAGCTCCACCAAGACAACCCCGAAACTATAAACATCGCTCTTGTCAGTGTATTGGCTTGACAAGAAGTATTCTGGATCCATATACCCAAAAGTCCCTGCAACTAATGTTGTCAAGTGAGTTTGATCAATGGTTATTGATCTTGAAGTTCCGAAATCAGACACCTTTGCTCGGTATTTATCGTCCAGTAGTATATTGGTAGTCTTGATATCTCTGTGGTATATGGGAAACGATGCAGCTGAGTGCATATATGAAAGAGCTCCTGCGATCTCTATGGCTATGCGAAGACGTACTTCCCAAGTCATCGTGTAATCATCTGATTCATCATGAAGACGCTTGAACAGATCTCCGTTGGGAATATATTCGTAAACCAAGACTGGAACTTCAGTCTCGAGACAACATCCCAAGAGTTTCACAATGTTCCTATGGTTAATCTGTGAGAGAAGGACAACCTCATTGATAAACTCTACAAGCTTGTTTTCATCGACAACTTTGGATCTTTTGACCGCAACGATCCTCCCATCCACCAACATTCCTTTGTAGACGGTGCCTTGACCGCCCTGTCCAAGCACTCTATCTACGCTGAAGTTATCGGTAGCTTTCTTCAACTCCTTGGAGGTAAATATCTTTGACATCTCTACATTGCCGTCCTTTGTAGTTAACTGTTGTTTCAACAACAAACCTCCATTACGTTTGAAGAAGTTCCTATTACGGATGATCCGCCTTTGCTTTCTTATAAGTATGAATAGACAGAATATCCCAACAACCAACAACAACAGTCCGACCAAACCTATTACAACCCCTGCATCGACAAAGGAAAACATAAGGTACACTAATTCTCTGTTCTAGCTTGTTTTCTAATAAACACAAGGTGCTCTTTTGACTAACCTACAACCACAGAGAGTTTTTCAGGCTTGGTTATCTTCTTTGGCACGCACCTGGACGCTCCAACAAGGTTCTCACAAGTGCCTTCTCCACAGTAGTTGGGTGTTTCGCATTCATCAATGTCTACATATTTGAATCATAATTACGGAGTGTGTGATTGATGGTCAAGATTACAGAAAAAAAAAAGAAACTTACCTTTGCATCCACCTCGAACGTATGGGTTTCCTTTGAAGCCGATGCCACAATAACAGTTCCTGTAACTGATCCCTGAAAAGTAACCGTAGGTGCAAAGGCAATCATCGCCGGAAAAGAAAGACCCATTAGAATGGGTCAAATTTACGCAACCCAGTGGGTTCCTAAAGCGAGAATCTGAAGTATCAAAGTACCACCCTAGTTCTACCACCGTGTAGCCATCAGCATGGAACTGTTCTGGTTCAGTAACATTTGACGGCGAATATCTTTTGTTCGTCAAGAACGCAACTTTGCACCCTTCTCCTCCTGTAACATTTTTGCTCTCTATGTTAACCCCTATTGCTTGCGGACGGTCCACCGGTATCCGGGCTTGGCAGCATTTGTAACCACTGCAAATAGCCTCTTCACTATTCCTCTCTTCACAATCTGATTCACAACCTAACATCTCCGATTCTATATCTGTCATCAATGCCTTGGTACCGCAACCAATCGCCATGAGACGGTTCTCGTCTGTTATAAAATATGGACTTCCCCTGCTTGTGACGTTCAAATCTGGAAGCGACTTTTTAAGTTCTTGACTACTATTACTAGAACAACCCAAAGAAGTCACTGGCCCTTTGATTTGAACTAGTCCATATGGGTTGGGTCTGTCTGGGAGAGAGATGTTCACCACTTCCATGTTGAGCCTAGAGAGGAACGGAGCAATCTTATCGGATCCGGAACTGCTGTTACACACAATCTCGTACCAGTTGTTGAGGTAGCAATCCTTCTTGCCTATTCCGAAAGGGAACGGGATCGTGATTCCTCCACAGGTTTTATTACAAGAAATTGAAGAGTTATTATTTGGAGGTGTTGCTGCTGATGAGCCATTCATGAGCAGAGTTAGGACAGACGCTATAATGCATTGGAAGTTGTAAGTCTTTGTCTTCATAATTATCTTTCCAATTCTTTCTTGATCTGATCAATCTGCCCTTTTAAGGAAAAACTTAAGTACTTTTCTGATTTGATGAAAGGGTCAAGAGAAGTGTAGAAAGAGGCGTGAAGCAAGTTACAAACATTAAAAAACTATTAAATAGTTAATTATTCTACTTCTTGGGGTTTAAAATTAATGAATGAACGTTGGATAATATAAAAATTCAATCTTTTTTTTTGCAAAGGACCATATGAAAAAGTTGACCAGTATCATCCTCTGTTGATTTCCATGGTTTCATCATTGTTTTGGATATGAACCTTCTCACGTGATGAACGGATCTTCTTAAGCTCAATTGTACACCTCTGTATTCATACTATCACCTGATGAATTTGTTGGAGCAGAAAGGCACTGACCATTAAGACCTACTTGGATAAAAATGTGATGATACCGTAATTTTTTAACCTTTTAATGCAAGGTATGTTGTGTGAACAAGGCTGTAAATCTTGTTGTATTTCTCAGGTCAAGCAGACAGATGCGGGATGCGCCTAGCTGAAGGAGATCCGACTAGCTGAAGCCAAGCAGAATTGGTGCGGTCTCATCTAAGTTTATTGATTACCTTATAGAGAAACGAAATTAAACTCTTCATGTTTGATTATAGTTTTAGTCTGCAGACCATTGACCATTCCACTTGACGTGTATCCCACCGGTGTTCTGAAAATGGACGGAATAACCAGTTTGGTTTCTCACAGAAGATCTCTAACAAACCTGTGAACAAGCTTGAACGCTAAACCAACTGGTTCTTGAATCTGGGAATATTCCATGAACTCTTCTCGTCCCGTGTTGAGTGTTATCCAAGTATTTGATTCTAGCTTCAAAAGCTCAGATTTAATCGTGTAGGTACCCAAATAAACAGGACGGAGTTCGTTACTAAAACGTCAAGTTGTCTCAAGGTATTGGTTACCAGCTAGTAGCTACTGTTTATAATATAGTAACAGAGATCTTAAGCACCAAGCCCGTCTAGCTCAGTTGGTAGAGCGCAAGGCTCTTAACCTTGTGGTCGTGGGTTCGAGCCCCACGGTGGGCGTTATTTTTTTTATGTCAGCTATAGTCATAATATGATTGTCGGCTCCTAAGTCCTAATGAATGCCTACTTCTACAAGTACTCTTACCGACAAGGGAGTCTGGATGATGACTGCATGCGGCATGCCAGAGACCAAGATTTTAAAGTTACTAGATGTATTACCCGGATTTATATATATCTCTTTTCGTTTAAATGACAGAGTTTCTTGGTTAATGCAATTGCTACATAAATATTGGTCTCTATACAACTTGTGGGACACGAACTCTAAATATCCAAGCAAAGCCAGCAGTTTCAGAAGACCTTGGCAGCCAACGTAGAATCCATTAGATCGTACGTAGTTGATTCGAAGAATCCTTGTTGTCTCATATCGCCGTCGATGATTCTGAACTCAACGACAACACCAGATCAGAAGAATTGTCTTTCGACAATATTGTCGAACAGAGTCTATCAGATTTAGGGTTCTGGCAAATCCTCCAGATATTCCTCGTTGGACTCGCTTTGCTCTTCGATGCTCAGCAGATATTCATCACCGTTTACACAGACGCATACCCCACGTGGCACTGTCTTAACCACACGATCTGCGATCCATCCGCTTCCGACATCTGCAAGCTCCCAAGATCAGCCCGGGAATGGGACGATGGCTCCAAGGGCAAATCCGTCATTTCAGAATTCGGACTTGAGTGCTCGAGCTCACTACTTAGAGGTATGCCTAGTTCTGCCTTCTACATAGGCGCCATTGTTGGTGGATTCTTTTTAGCTTTGATCCCAGATGATTCCTTAGTTTTGTTCTCAACCTTTGCAATGTCGGTCACTTCAATCTCTGTTATCCTCTCAACCAACGTATGGATATACACATCCTTAAAGTTTATCATCGGATTCGCGAGATCACAGACATGGTCATATGCTCTGGTTCTCATCAGTGAGCGAGTCTCCACCAGATGGAGACCGAGAGCTACGATGATTCCATTCACCCTTTTCGTTTTAGGGTTTATGTCTTTGTCTGGAATCGCTTACCTTGCTCAACACTCTTCATGGAGATATCTCTATCTATACACAGCCGTTCCCGCAGCGTTATACTGTATCTTCCTCTACCTTTTCGCACTAGAATCACCTCGATGGCTTCACATGCAAGGAAACGAAGAAGAAGCCATTGATGTTCTCAAAAGCTTGTCATCGAAGAACAAAACCTACTTGGAAGCAGTGGTTTCTAAGTTACCCCTGGCGCAAGAAACAGATGAACAAGGGCCAAGGTACTCGATTAAGGACTTCTTCTACCGAAAGTGGGCCTTTCAGAGGATTATAGTTGTTATGATCATAATGTTTGGGTTGGGAATATCATACTACGGTGTTCCTTTAGCAGCGAGAGACATAGACGTCAACATCTACTTGAGCGAAACCCTAAACGCATTGGTGGAGTTACCTACTTTCCTAATCACTCCAATCTTATTGGAGAGGTTCAACAGAAGAAGCTCTGTTCTAGTGAATACCTTACTCGGTGGAGCATCGGGGATACTCTGTTTCATTCTCAGCCTCATCGGAAAAACAGGGATCTCCTTCGCATTTGAACTAGGGACATTCTTCTGTGCTAGGATTGGATTCAACCTAATGGCAGTTTATATGGTTGAAATGTTTCCGACTTGTGTGAGAAGTTCCGCAACAATGATGTTTAGACAAGCTCTTGTTGTTGGAGGAGCTTGTTGTCCGTTAATTGCTTCGGTTGGAAGAGATCTACCATCAGTATCCTTTGCAGTTTTCGGAATTGCCATGGCCGGTTTGGGATTGTTCGTTTTAGTTCTACCTGAGACAAAAGGTTCAAGTCTCTGTGATACAATGGAGGAACAAGAACATAAAGACCAAACCACAAACACTAGCCATTGTTTCTGAATGTAATCGTGATGTCTGTATTGTTGAGTTAAAACTAAAAAAAAATATTTGCTATTCATCCAAAAAGCTATCAAATGAGTGTAGGCAAATATATTGCTGATCATTTTCTAATAATAAACTAAACAGAAACAACACCTTTAATAATTGAATCATAAGAAAAAAGAATGAAATAAGTAATTCATTTAACTAATCTCTGTTTCTTGTACTTGTTGTGTGCACCTTTCTGAATGTGAACCAAACTTGGAACATAAGTGAGGACCATTGGACAATTGAGACGAGAACCCTTTGTAGTCTGTTTATAAACTTGTTTATACATATCTTCTCCAACAATGTAGATTCTGGTCTGATATTGAGGATCTTCATCCCAGCAGACATCACAACACACTGCCACTTTATTCTCCTCGTCCAACAAGAAACTCTTCACATTCGTCACACTTGGTAAATCAAATATATCAAAATCCACTACTAATACAAAGTCACTCCTCCAGGACAAGTCTTTGGCCTTCTCATCAATCTTATTGGTCACCCATATCCTCATCACATTTGAAAATTCAAGGATATTCTGATGTAACACAGATAGTTTTTCATCCCTAACAACTGATAGAGCCGTGGTATCTTCAGGATTAAAACTCTGAAACGGAAGATTGAGACGTTCATATCTCTCTCTTGTGAAATCAAACTTCATCATGAAAAAGCCAGTTTCTTTATTTCCAACAACCCAGTAAGTATTTCCATTCAATGACATGCCATCGCTAAATAGGATATAGTCACGAGTGGGGTAATCAAGAACCCTCCATGAATCAGAGCTAAGCTCATACATCTCATACTCAGAAACCCGGACTCCCTCGTCGTTTTCATAATAGGCAGACCTCAAGATTTTGTACCTATGGCAAGAAGAAGAAGATTTTCTGTTTACAACGTACCCTAGAGCAAATGTATCTCCACGACGGTAACAAGTTCTGGGTTTGATCTGCCTCGTTTGACTGGTACAGGGGTTCCAAACCGTAAGAGTAATGTTTCTCTTAGTGGTGCAGGTGCATAATATCAAACCGTCACAGTGAAATATATTATGTATTTTCAAATCTTTTGGATCTTTTAGACTGCTAAGTTTACCGGTAAAATTGATAGATGGATCAACGCCGCCATTGTTGTGAAGTCCATGGAGATCGTCGGCAATTGAGTAAACCGCTTGATTACTCAGTAACATCGACTCTGCTTTACCCAACTTCTTGTTCTTTTTGACGAATTCTTCATATCTGAATAACGTGTACCATCGTTTGCAAGTGGTTTGCAATTTTGCTAGAGACTTGGTCGGAACCCTAGAGAGTATTTCCGATTCCAAATCGTCTGGAAGATCTGAAATCTTCATTGTCTTCCCCTGATTTATCATCTCTTCTTTCTGAGGAAGGAGGCTTAGAGACGCTGGTGGGTCTCTTAAAAAACGTTTTTTATTATTATTATTATTATTTTTTTATTTTTTTTAGATGCCAAAAAAAAATTAAAAAAATTAAAAAAAAACGGACGAATTAGTAAGTGACACGTGGTGAGACGGAGCCAAGGGACGTATCTTAAACAAGGGACCGTAAGAGACGGTTTGTTAAAAAATGGTGGGCCCCATGTGGAACCCCCATTATTCTATTAATTTTTTTGTTAAGAGACACCCCTAGTATAGGCCGATGGGGGTGCTCTTATATAATTAGGGTTTCTTATATATACTAGGGTTTTATTATTTACAAATAGCCCATTAAATATGTTTCTAGCCCATATAGTATAAAATAAATTAAGGTTTAAGTGAAGTCACTCGAGAGAAAAGAAAGTGTATGATATGGAGTTTAGCCCACGCAGTGCACTATACACAACTGAGCTCGGCTTTAAATTAAGCGAAAGTGAATGGTAGACTCTTAGCTGGATTTCACAGGACCACTTGAGATATCACATATAGCAAAATGTATATCTTAAGAACCAAATGTTGTAGATTATAAAAGCTCGATTATGAAGTGAAGTTTCATTATGAAGTCAACCCTGATAATGAAGTGAATCTCAACAGAAGAATATTTTCATAGATATATATTCTGTTTTGATCTGGATTATATAGTTTTACTGTGTTAAGGATTATATATTTTTATTGTGATAAGTATTATATATGATAAAGATTATACATTATTTGGTGTTATCAATATATTATGATAAACACTATATGTATGAGTTTTATGATCTTGTATCAACACAATCTAATTCAATAATAACATATTTTATATTATTTATTATAGTACCAGAGGAAATTATTTTAGGGATCAAAGTTAAAACTTTTTAAAGAAATCTTATAACTAAAAAAATATTGTTGAGATGGCAGCCAAACAAGCAGTATGACGAGACGTGAAACAAGAACATGAAACATGCATAGTGATCAATATGATATCGACATTTCAGCAGATTAGAGAGTGAGGGTGCAGTGGTGACCGTATTAGTGGTAAATCCTCTGAGAGTTACAAGCCTCATTTTGCGACGATGACCGTGACCGAATAGTTCAACTTTTTGAGACATTGTGCCAGTGGTAAGAGCATGCGAAGTATCATGATAAGAAGAGGCAGGTTCTGAAGGAGAAGACACAACCAGTGATAAAATATATGTTTCAAAAACAGAGTCATTAGTATTGTGCTGTAGTGAAACCATGTCCGTAGAGAATGTAACTACAGGTGTCTCAGGTGTAGACGAGACTGTAGGTGCCATAGTTGGAGGCATGTCGGGACGAGACAAAGGCGCAAGAGGAGAGTCATCTTCAAGTAAGACTCGGACAATTCCTATAGTTGGTGCATGATGATATATCATGGTTTTCTGGTTTTAAGCCATGATATAAGTATATAATTAGAGTCTTTGAGGTATTTTTGAGTCTTTTAGAGTCATTACAAGTCATAGCACGCTTGGAGCATATTTGGAGAGTTTGGATAAACCTAGAGCCCTGGAGGAGTTTATGCCAAAAAGATCAATTTGGAGCCATGAATGGATGTTGGTGTCGATCGCCACCCTCTACTGGTGTCGGTCGATACCGTGCTCGAGTGGAGAATTCCGAGAGAAATGTTAATGATCTTTGGATATTAATATAGTGGCCTTGAAGTTTCATATATTTACATTATGATCCAATTCATGTTTAAACTTTTCATTACTTTGAGTGAGCAAATTGTCAATTTGCAAAAAAAATTTTGGTTTAGAGAAGTTGTGAACAAATCAAACTTAGAATCAATTCATGTTACGAATTAGGCATGGGCCTTCGATTCGGTCTTGGTTCGGTTTATCGGTTTTTCCGTTTTTTACCTTTTTGTTTTTTTCGCCGAAACTAACCAGTTCGGTTAGGTTTTCGTTTTTTTTTGTTTTTTGATTTTTTTTGATAAAACTAACCGAAATTTTCGAAAAAATCTGTTATTTGGTTAATTTCGGTGACTTCGGTTTATTCGGTTCATTTTAGGTATATTCAATTATTTCGGTTCAGTTTGCTTTTGTTTGAAATTTTTAATATATTTGGTTAAAATCAGTTTATTTTGGTTTATAAAAAAAACAAACTTCGTTTAACCGAACGGTTCGTTGAATCGAACCGAAAACCGAATATAATTTTCAAAACCACCTAACTAACAGAACAAAATTAATCGAACCGAACCGAACTGAACCGAAAAATTTCAGTTCGGCAAATTCAGTTCGGTTAGAAGTCTCACGGCTATTTAGAACTCTAGGAATCGCAAAGAAATTTGGGTTGCTAGGTTGTTAGACATAAGTAATATTTGCAACGAAAGTGGTTTGTTATATATGTGTGTTTTGAGTTCTAAAACCTGCGCTTAACTGAATTATAATTGACTGGTTGATTTGCATAACATGATTTCCGGAGAAATTTCCTAAGCATGACACTTTCCTCATCGATTTTCACAAGCTTATTTTACTCGCATTGCTTATTTTCTCACATTACATTCTGCTTAGCTTAATTCAGAAAGAATAAATTTGTTGAGTGATCTTGCAAAACGAATATATTACTTCTGCTTTGATGTGCACTTGCAGTTTGTACTAGGATAAACCTAGACCTATAAAGTTTTTGGCGTTGTTGCTCTTAGCCTCTTCAAGGTATGGCAACCATCATAGAACCGAAGAAGCTCAGTTCTAGTGAATACCTTACTCGGTGGAGCATCAGGGATGCTCTGTTTTGTTCTCAGCCTTCTCGGAAAAACAGGGATCGCGTTTGCATTTGAACTAGGGACATTCTTCTGTGCAAGGATCGAATTCAACTTGATGCCGGTTTATATGGTTGAAATGTTTCCGACTTGTGTAAGAAGATCCGCAACAATGATGTTTAGACATGCTCTTGTTGTGGGAGGATCTTGTTGTCCGCTAGTTGCTTCGGTTGAAAGAGATCTATCATCAATGATTCAATATCCTTCGCAGTTTTCGGAATTGCGATGTCTGGTTTGGGATTGTTCGTTTTGCTTCTACCTGAGATAAAAGGTTCGAGTCTATGTGATACAATGGAAGAACAAGAAAATAAAGACCAAACCACAAACACTAGCCAATGTTCCTGAATGTAATCGTGATGTCTGTCTTGATGCAAACAAAATCTAAGAAGTTGGAAGTATTGTTGAGTAAAACTAAAGAAATACATGGTAATCTCCTAGTCACTGAAAATGTAAGTGTCTTGGAAGTAGCGGGTTCAAGTCAAGTTAGGAGGGTTTCCTTTCCAAAGGATAGAGAATTTAACATGGTTTGGATCCGCTCTAATACCGGACAAGGGGCCAGAAACTCTGGTCATAAAAAGAAAAAAAAAACTAAAGAGTTTTGCTATTCATCGATAAAGTTATCAAATGAGCGTCTATGTCTTTGAACTACTAATACTGAAGCATTTACATCCATATTTGATGAAGCCAAGAAATCTCCGACCGTTCCTAATTCTGGACACTCTTCCCAATCGTTCATGCCCGATGTCATTGGGCAATCTCCTCTGTTTTTCCCCACCACAAACAGTGAATACATCTCTCCAATCTCTCTCAGAATCGTCAGTGTTTGCAGTCCGTTGCTTACTCTCTTCTCTATGAATCCAACTTGTCCCGTCGTTACAAATCTGTCAAAACAAACCAGAACCAGTCGAGTAAATGAAAAAAATGCAATGTTTCTTGTCTAGAGAGAACACAGAAACAGAGTCCTTATAAAAACAGGGTAAAACTAGAATCAGGGCAGCAATAACAACAGAGTAATGACAAAACAGAGAAGTTAGCAGAAATTTTGTACGGTACCTGTTATAGAATTTCTCTAAGAAACGTCTATCAATTTCGTCTTTGGTTGGATCTTGACCAACAATCTCCATTAAAACCTCGTTGTTTTCTTTGATCACAGTGTCTCCAACAAGTTTATCTATCTTTGATTCATCCGCGACAAACTGTATGATAGTGAGGTGAATCAGAGAGTTATTGGTAAGCCACTGGGACAAGGACAGAGCCTCACGATCATCAGGACCACCAAAGAACAATGCCGCAACGTGTTGTACCGAATCAAACCCGTGAAGCTGGTGAAACCCAGTTATGTTTCTATCCACAAAGATACCGACCGAACACTGTGCATGCTTTAAAACCATCCGGTTCATATCCCGAAAAACTTCCCCGTCGTTTGTAGTTTTCCCATCGATCCTCTGGTGTTTATGGAACGGAAGAAACACGATCGAGACGCGAAGATCTTCAGTCCCGTTACAGATCTCTTCGTGCATATTCTCCATCTGGGCCACGAGTTTCACTTGCCGGATCATGATCTTTCTGTCTCTAATAAAATAATCGATCGAGTCATTGATCTCTAGTCCTTCGTTAGTCCCGAACTCATCGTCTCCACCGTTGGAATTCACTCCGTCTTCGTCTAATTCGTGGTACAATAGTTCAGTTTTCCGTTTCTTCGAGAGCGGTATGAGGTGCATAAGATAAGGTGTGAACGGTGAAGAAGAAGAAGCTCCATTAAGAGCAGAGAGTATAGAAATCAATCCACGAGCTTGACGCACACCGTAGACGCAAGTCAACACTCGTAGCTCCTCTTTGGTGTCGTGGAACTCAAGCGATGTTTTTCTGTGTGAGAAATCGCTTTCTTGCGTTCTAAGCAATAAGGACGATATTACTCCGGTTAACAAAGTTGTGATCACCAATGCCGCAACAAACATATCATGAAGTATCGGAGTAAACCATTTCTACAGACAGAGAAAAGGATGAGATTATTAACTGATTAAACTAAAACTGTAAAACCTAAAAAAATGTAATACCTTGTAAAGCACGTTAGAATCGAGGAGAACCAGACCTACATGACCTTTGAAGGAAAGAACGGTAGATAAGAAAAGCCAATACTTCTTTGGGATCTTAAGGAATAAACAAGCACATAAAACTCCTAGAAGCTTCCCTATAATGCTTAGAGCCACTGTCATAGCGAGGACGAGATAATAACGTTTGGTTAACGAGTGGACACTGAATCTAAACCCGATATAACCGAAGTAAACCGGAAGTACAAACTCGTGAATCGGGTAACTCAGCCGCTGGATCAACGTTCTGTAAGTTTTACCTTCTCTCGGAAACAGTAATCCGATTAAAAACACAAAAACCGTGGAGTTTATGTTGCTGGATTCAATGGTTAACGCGACTACTAGAATAAGGAGAAAGAAAGCAAGCGTTTCAGCTTTGGAGAGGTATTTCTCTTTAGGGTTTCTTTTCGGAAGCCATGAAGCTAAGAATCTATTGATGAAGATTATAACTCCGGTGGCAAATGCGTAGGCAAATATATCGCCGATCATTGTCTCAGAGATAAAAGAAATGACAATGGTGTAAAGGAATATGTTGGTTATCTCGATGAACAATCCGCAGGAGATTGCTAGCCGTCCGATCTCAGATGTGTGGAGTTTCCAATCAATGATCGAACGGATGACGACAGGAGATGCCGTGTTGGATAAGGTAACGAGGAAGGCTAAGTAAAACGTTATGAAGTCTTCTTTGATATGAAGGAAATGGACGAGGAACCAGAGGAAAGGGAGCCAGATGATGCCGCAAGAGACTACGGAGCCCAAGGCTATTACAATGGAGTTCTTTAAGTTTCGTTTCATAAAGTCAAGATCAATTTCTAGACCGATCAAGAACATGAAACATGTTCGTAAAAGGAATGAGAAAAAGATGTAATAGCTTGCTGAGTCTTTTTGGAGAAAGAAATCATGAACTTTTTCGATTATTGTGAGCAAACTCAATACAATCCCGGCCTGCATAAAAACAATCAAAACGTTAATCTCGGAATATCTGTAAAGTATAAAATTACCTCAAAAGAAACATTAATCCGGGTGTTTCTTGCATGACAAGTTACTCTCAGTGTTCAAGTTCAGGGCCAAAATGTGAGGAAGTTCAAATCATCCCTACACAATCTCAGCATTGATAAATAATGAAAACGATTTTTTAATACTTAGTAAACGATACATAATTCCATTAGGGTTTGGGCTTCACTTTTCATTATATAAAGTATGAGTCTAATGAAGGAAACTTAAAAATCAAACTAGGGCTGAGCATTTTACCGGAAATCGAACCCGAACCCATTCCGAAAAATCTGATCCCGATCCGAATCGATTTTAAGAAATAGATGAATGGAGCTTAAGTCTAGGTATTTCGGATATCGGGTAATACTCGAATCCGAACCGAACCCGAACCGGATATCCGAAATAATCCAAAATTTTATCTATTTCGGTTAGCTACGATACTTTCGAGTATTTTTGCGTAATTTGAGTAGTATTTGTTTTATGTTTTGAATAATACATATATTTTGAGTAATTTCGAATATTTTTAGGTAATTTCAGTATATTTTACGGGATTTTCGGGTAATTCAAATATTTTTGAATATTTTCGAGTAAATTTTTTGAGTTTCAGAAATTTTGTGGTAATGTCGGGTATCCGAACCCGACCTGAATCTGAAAAGTCTTGAACCGAACCCGACATTATATATAGAAATATTCAAACAGATTCTTTAGCCCTAAACCCGAAAACCTTAAAAACCAGACTCGAACTCGAACGATATCTAAAGGCCTAAATCAAAAGTGTTTTTCTACTCTTTCTTGAGCAAATGTTTTTTGTAAAAAATTTCAAAAATGTTGAAATGCAAAAAAGGGAAGAAAAGAAACAACTTACGAGAATCTGAGCAACCGGACCGGCTTGGCCACAAGGTTTAAGGAAAAGATAGAAGAATTGAGAGAAGACAAGAATGCAAGCCATTTGAATAAACATTGTATTGAGTGGATTAAACAATGCATCTCCTTCTGGTAAACAAAACAACATTTTTGGATCCATTTTCGTGATTCGATTACGAGCATTCTTCAAAGATTATTGCGGGAAAAAAACAAAAATTTGTGAAAGAAAAAACTTTAAGATTTAATGTAAAGCGAATAATAAATTATTTTTTAGAAAATACTCTCAATGTTTTAAATTATTTAATTTTAAGGGGTTTGCATTAAATGATTTACGTGATTATCCTTCGATTACTCCATGCCTCTTAACTTTTTCCATTATTTTTCTTGTCAAAACATATATCTAGTGTTCCCCATTAAAAACGGATAAAAATTACTAAAATCGGAAAATGCATGTATAATTTAACTTATTTTTACAACAAGTGCGTCATGTGCCCCACCCCAATTTGTTGTTTTGCATTGATAATTAGTGTTAAATTTTATTTAAATATCTCTAAATTAAACAGTAGTTATAAGAAAAATGATTACATGACCGCGTCCATCTCTGTAGATTTCTTTACAACGGAACATAACTTTGCCTCCATGAATTTGTATATTTACTTTAATGTATAAGATTACTTTCCAACAAAAAGAAAAGATTACAGTATTATAAAAAATGACCAAACATAGAGTCATTCCAAAAGACATCTTACATGCCCTGTCAAGCAAGATTAAGCTTATCTTGTCCACCTGCAGCAACTAGTACAACTTGTTAAAGTAAACTATTAATATATGATAGTTACATTATTTCTGTACTCCTCTTACAACAAGATTCGTCGAAAATAATATATTACAGAAAGATGTTCAAATGAACCGGTGTCTCTTACATAGCCACATCAAGAAATGAAGGGGGAAAAAATCTAAGAAATGGTGCTAGAAGGAAGCTGAAGAAGACTGGTTTATGTATTTTAGCGGTCGATACAAACATAAATTTCTCAGCAGTTGTAGTAGTTTGAGGTGTAGTAGTGGTTAAGGATTCGATTTCCTTTTTTTTTTTTTTGATAATCCAGGGAGGATCCAGACCAAGGTCCAGACTAATTTCCCTGGACCCAATCAGGCCGCAGGCCAGCTTCACCTGGGAAGGTTTTTCCTGGGCCTTAGGCCCAGTGCCCGCGTTATGAGCAGAGGAGGCATTTTTGTTTCCGTCTGGAGTCGAACCCGGGTGGTGGTTGCCACCTCGAATTCTTCTACCACTTGAACTACCTCAACAACTCAGGATTCGATTTCCTACAAAAGCTTTTTTATTTAAACTTAAAAAAAGAAGAATATTGATAGGTCACTTTTTTGAAAGCGATCTTGTAGCTCAATAATTATCAGGACCGACTGATCACAGCCAATGAGGGGTGAGAAGGTCCTGGAAAACCAATAGATAGCTCATCTTCAGCCAATTAAGCAATTAAGACAACACAAATTTTGTCTTTTTTGATCGGCCGGGAGATCTAAAACCCAGTCCTCATATCTTATTGTTATACGTTTGTCTTTAAATGAAACTATAAAACTGTTAACCTTCGAATACATGCAATATTGCTGGATCCTAGTCACGGGCAATAGTGCATCCAAATATAATTATACGTTCTAATGTGCATCCATCACAATATTTAAAAGATTTTTCCCACTCATTCCTAAATAACTAAGAAAATGTTAATTTTATATGGTTATACCGGATATTAGACCATATACATCGCCGGCTCTTACGAGTATCTAGGCTCTGGTTCTTAGGTAAAAAGGTATTTAAAAAAAGAAATAATCATAATTTCTTAAGAACTGGCTCTTAATTTAGAGCTTTAAGAACTCGGTTCTTACCATGTGTCGTGTTATTATTTGTTACTTTTTTTTTCCGTCGAAAGCCTTTCCCTGAGCCAGAGGGTTTCTCACACTGACATGTTTTCTTCTCATTTTCGCCATTTCGAACAAGAAAATAACTTTTGAGTTGCGGTGGGCGATGCGGTGGGCGAAATCGATTTGAAGTTTAAACGGGATTTGGCTATGATTCTCTTTTTCCTCTCTTCTTTTCCCAGTGGAGGCGTGATGTAGCATTTGCATGATTTGAAGTTCCGATACAAATGGACATTTCTGCAGAGAAAATGATATTTGGAGTAGCTGGTATTGATCCTCGAAGAAGAGGTGAATTGATCAAGGTTAATTCTTCTTTACATTTGATTCTGTGAAATTTTGGAAAGGATTCAAAAGTATTTGACATAAAGATAACATAATCTTTTACATTTGTATAGGTTTAACAAAGAGCGTTTGAGAAGTTGTAAAAATTTCTCTGTTGATTTTTTTTCAATAAAATGTTTGAAAATATATATATATTATATTTAGAACCCCAACTTGGGTTCAACAATGGAAAAGTAAAAATTACACAAGTTCTTAACTATTTATAAATAACTAAAATATTAATAAAATATTGTTAAGAACCCAAGATGGGGTTCACCAATGTTCTTGCTCTTAATTACCACAACGAAATAAATATCTTCTTATTAAATGCCCTGAAGTGTCATCCTATCCTCTCTATACATAGAGAAAAACAAATATCCATGGTCATGTAGATCAAATTAAACATAAAAGGAAAAAAAAAAAAAAAAACCTACGCTTCTTCTATATGGCCGACTCGACTAGGCCATTTCTCTCCGCTTCCAACTCGCCTGAGTCAAAGCTTCCACCACCAAGATCCCTCGACGAGACGATCGAGCAGTGCATTGGAAACTTCGGGTGGGCACAGTTTCTCCAAGCCACTTTAGTCTCTCTCGCTTGGGTCTTTGACGCTCAGCAAACATTCATCACCGTATTCACTGACTCACAGCCCACGTGGCACTGCGTTGACTCGGATCGATTCTGCAACTCGTCCTCCAACCTCTGCACCTTACCCAACCAAACCTGGTCTTGGGACTTCAACTCACACGTGTCAATCATATCCGAGTGGGGTCTACAATGTTCCAGCTCGTTCCTCAAGGGTTTGCCTGCAAGCTCCTTCTTCCTCGGCTGTCTAATCGGTGGCTTAGTTCTCTCCACGCTCGCTGACTCATCGCTCGGTCGTAAAAACATGCTCTTGTTGTCATGTCTCATAATGTCTCTGTCTTCGATGTTAACAGCTTTATCAACAAGCATTTGGGTTTACGCGTTCCTGAGATTCATGAACGGAGTCGGCCGAGCCACAGTCGGGACTTGCGCGCTCGTTCTGTCGACGGAGTTAGTCGGTAAAAGATGGCGAGGACAAG
Organism: Orychophragmus violaceus; assembly: GCA_030180135.1. Lineage (NCBI taxonomy): Eukaryota > Viridiplantae > Streptophyta > Magnoliopsida > Brassicales > Brassicaceae > Orychophragmus > Orychophragmus violaceus. The sequence continues at coordinate 7,409,271 of CM058230.1, forward strand.
TGGGTGCGATGGGTTTCTTGTGCTTCACGTTAGGGTTTTTATCGCTTCCGATGTTAGGTTACATCAATAACGGGAATTCTTGGAGGTATCTCTACATTTGGACATCTATACCTACTTTAGTTTACTGTCTTTTAGTCCGGATTTTCGTCCGCGAGTCTCCTAGATGGCTTATTGTAAAGGGCCGTAAAGAAGAAGCCGTCTCGATTCTCCAAAGCATTGCTTCTAGTGCAATCACTATGAGCTTCTCGAACTTGACGGATGTACAAGATGATCGATCCAAGTCAAACCCTGATGTTTACGACGCGTTAAAGATCCTGGTGAGGAAAACCTGGTTGCTTAGGAGATTATTAGCGGTTATGGCGGTTGGATTCGGTATTGGTATGGTTTACTACGGAATGCCATTAGCTTTAGCGAATCTAAACTTCAATCTCTACTTAGCTGTCGTGTTCAACGCCGTGGCTGAATTCCCAGCTTTCTTTATAACGTTTTTTTTCATTGATAAAATCAATAGAAGAGATGCGTTGATCGGATTCACAGCTCTAAGCGGAATCTCTAGCGTTCTAATCGCCACGCTAGGAGAACAAATAGGGACGTTACAAATTGTGTTAGAGCTCGTTTCTTTTTTCAGTGCGTGTACCGCGTTTAACATGACGCTTATATACACGATTGAGTTGTTTCCGACGTGTGTGAGGAACTCGGCGATTGCGATGGTGAGGCAAGCGTTGGTGTTTGGCGGCGTTTTTAGTCCCATGATGGTTGCTGCTGGTCGGGAAAATCAGTTTTGGTCGTATGGGTTATTTGGTTTGATTATAGGGTTGTTTGGATTGTTTGTGGTTGGATTGCCAGAGACTAGAGGAAGTGTTTTATGTGACACTATGGATGAGGAAGAGTGTAAGAGTTTAGCAAAAGAACAAATTATTGGTTGATGATAATGATGTTTTGGTCTGATCTGTTGTAATTGTTATAAATTGTGCATGTTTGACCGGTTTGGTCTTGATCAAATCATTTGGGTTTTTTCGTAGGTAATTATGAATATATACACTATTGAGATAAAGTAGAGATTATTGAGCTACAAAGTTTTAATTTCTAGAGTGTAATTTGAAAAGGATATTGACTAATATATATAAGTATTTTGGTCTAATCTAATCTACTGATTGACAATTGATTTTGAATTGAAAGTTCAGAAAACTTAACATATATTGATTTCAATATATATAAGTATTTTGGTCTAATCTACTAGCATAAAAGTGGTTTGTGAATAATGTAGAGATTAGTAGATCATAAAAAAAAAAAATTCGAACAGTAGATCATAAAATATTAATCTCTAGAAAGTTGGTGATAATTGTTACTTTGATGAGAGAATTTGTTTTGCATGTTTAGAGCACCCACATTGGTGTTATCCAATGTGGGTTTCTTAATCATATTTTATTGATATTTGTTTTAGTTAATAATAGTTAAGAGATCATCTTTATTTGAGTCTCCATTGGTGATACCCATCCATGTGTCTCTCCAACTCCACAATCTATGATTCCAAAGAGACAACTCTTATTTGTAAAAGTTAACGGTGTAACCTGTATTATTTTTGTTTTGGAATGAAAATATAGTTTGTTACAGAGGATCCAAGAAAAGAAACTCAACTAGAAACATCATCAGTGTCTAGGATAATCTTCTTAGAAGGAAGAACAATTGCAGCCACTGGTTTTTCCGGGTATCTACCACCTTCATCGATGATCATTCTCAAGCCATCGATGTGAAGTTTCCCACGGTGCCCGCTAACTAAAACAGTATCTTTACCATCCAGCTCCTGAAAAAAATGTTTCAGAGAAAACAAAAACATACAAACAGATTTCCAAACTGAAGCAAAGATCTTTAACACCAAAGTTTGGTTTCTTTTCCATGTTTTTTTTTTACTGTGGGATGTCCCAAACGTTTTTCCAAGAACTACAAATCTATCAAATAGAAGAAAACAAACAAGTTTCAAAACCAATACAAACAACATTAAATTGTCATAATTTCACCAGCAGAAAGATGAGAATCATTCGAATATGAAAACTACAAATCTGGAGATATTCAATTTGAACAAATCCAAACATTGCCTGATCACCAAATTCACAACATCATTTGACGTAATTTACAGTTTCAACCAAAATTCAACTACTAATTATGAATTAGAACCAACGAGAAGATCCTAGAACACATTGATTGAGAATATTACCAGAAGATCCATGAGGAACGCCATACGATTCAAAAGTAGAGCCAGCATCATAAATCGATCCTCGTACTCCTTCCACGTATCCTTCATATCTGATCCATCTGAAGGAGGGGACAACAAACCCAAGAACCCAGCGAAGGCGAAGTCGTGATTTCCGGCGAGAAAGACGTGGGTCTGGTCGGGATGTTTCTCCGGTAGAGAGATTAAAAAGTCGATGACTTTTCGAGTCTCCGGTCCACGATCGCAGTAGTCTCCGAGGAAGATGATGAGAGCTGAGCTGACACGAACAAATCCCTGAGAAATTCACCTCCGACGCATCTCTTCCTCAACCAAGCGGTCGACGCATCATTAATCAGTGGGTTGCCACGTCATTTAGAGACGGTAACGTAAGTCCCTAAAATAAGGAACGACTCTTAAGATAAATACCCATTTCCATTTATTTTAAACCAAAAAAGCCTATGAAACCGAGCCCAAAATTGTTAAGGCACCCTCAATGGACCTGCTCTTAAAATAAACATAATATAAATATATACTAGATATCTAATTGCTTTATCGCTCGATTAAATAATTTTTGAATAAGAAATATATACAACTAGTCATATATATATATATATATATATATTCCATTTCTTTCAATCCATTTGCCATTTTTTAAAACTAGTTAATTCTTCTTTTGGCTAACTTACTTTAAAATTAGCATGATTATTTTGTACTAATATGTGAACATGAAATTTCGAATATTAATATATTTTATTTTATCTAATTTTTAGTTAAAACGTATATAATATGTTTTCATTTAGTATTAATGAAAATAGTAAAATTTATTATATAAAATTATATTATTTATAAAAACATATATATTAATATCCAAAAATCAAATAACATATATTATAGTAAAAATTATATGATTTTAAAAATAAATTTATCATCGGATTATATAGATATATCCAAAATAGAATAAAATAATTATTTAAATTAATAAAATAATTACTAAATGTTTAATTTAAATAAGATTAAAATAGTAAAAATAATAATTCGGTTAAAAAATACATAAGTAATCAACTATTATAAAGTTAATAAAAACTCAAATCACTTCTCATTTGTGTTTAATATAAAGATAGGTTTCGTTAGTTAAATCTTACAAATCCACCAAAATTTTGCAGATTTCAAATGAACATTTATTACAACACGGCTTGTCTTAACCACATGCATACAACTTTGATATCAAATGTGCAACTTTAATAAAACTAACTATATAAGAGTTCCAAGTTCCGATTGGTTGTTGCTGTAGCTTTAAATTTTTGACTGTAAAAATTAGGCTGTAGGTTTTTTAGATGTAGATATTTTGATTATAGGATTTTGGCTGTGACTTTTTAAAATGAAATCAGGATTGGTAAATATTAACGATATTTTTATAGATTAATAGTTTTATTTACATATTCAGAAATTTGGTTGTAAATTAGTATATAGACTTATTATATATTTTTGATTATTTTTTATATATTGAAAAATAGAAAAAATTGAAATTTAAAAAATAGAAACGAAATTTAAGATGACACATATTACGATCTACATGCCATATATTGTAAAATTCAACTGAGATTATATACATACATATATAATCATGTATTATTGTTGCATAGCATATATATTGTATTTTATATAGTGGATATATATACGTATTTGAAGTATATTATATGATATATTGAAGAATATACACGATATGACAAATAAAGATAATTCAATCTCACATCACATAAAATAGTACTTTAGAAATTTGTCTTATATATAATTATAATTTATTATAACTAATATGTAAGAGCATCTGTAGTAGGGGTTTAGACCATGTACAATATGAACCCCTCTTAGAGTATATAATATATATTTTAATTATTATTTTTTTTTATGGAAAGTAATAAAAAAAATTTTAAAAAAAAGAAGGAACGAATATTAGTTAAGTATAAAATTTTACTAATAGATTAAATTTAATTATAATTAATATGATATAAATAGTTTTTAATAATATTATTATTGCTAAATTAAATTTATGATTTTTAAGACTTTTTAATTATTAATGGTTGTGCTCGCACAAATCATACTAATTTTTTAAAAAAGGTAAGTAAAAGCTGTGAGGTTTAAAAAATAAAACACAATTTGATTGGTTAATACATCTTGTTGTAGAGAGAAATATAGAGAACACTCATAGATCTCACCAATCATCGCTTACATTTCTCTATTCAAGGTGACCAATCACTCGAAATTAGATACAAAAAAATTTACGAGACTGTTGTAAAATCAAAATTCAAATAAAATATTTAGAGTAATAGTTTTTAAAGAGATAAATTAGAAAAAAATTAGAAAGTTGGCATAAAAATAAAATTCTCTTCTATTTCATACTTTTTTTATTTACAAATTTCTATATGTAAAAAAAAAATAAAAAATATTTTAATGGATAACATCATTCAAATATCATAATGTATAAACATCATACAAATCTATGAATTGATAAACATGTTTGATATTATCCAAATCTATTAATAGATAATAATCGATTTTATCGAACAAAGGCTATATCTTTTATTACTAATTAGGATAAATATGTTTGGGTTTTTCTCCTTAAAAAACCCCATGTTACTATATTGTTATTACTAAGTCTTTGTTTCTATTTTTTTTATGGAATATTTATATATTTAATTTTATAAAGATAAAAAAGTATTAGAATAATTAGGAAATGAAATTAGAACAATGAAACATGGAAGATTGTTATCCAAACTATTGAAACACTTACCGGAATATTGTTAACGATTTCAATTTCTGTAGAAAAAACTTTTAAAATTAAGCTGATAAATTTTTTATCTTCGATCAATTATATCACAAAAAATACTAAATAGATTAGTTAATAATTGATTTTACAGGAAAAAAAAAAAAGAAAAGTTGTGTTTGGATTTATTTATTTTTGGTTTTTATTACTGTTATTAGATTTGTGTGAAGATAGTATTATTATTTTATTTTATTTTTCATTAAGAAAGGCCACATTTTTTTAACTTCTTTAAGCCTACATAAACCTAAGAGCATGTACATTAGTGAACCCCTCTTGGGGGTTCTTAACTATTTATATTATTAATTTTTTTTTTTTTTGCAGGTGGACGGAAAAAAAAAAATCAAAAAGCAAAAAAAAAAAATTAATCCAACCACACGTCGCCACGTGGTTCTTAACTTTAATATTTTTTTATTCTAATTGCCTATGAAACCGTGCCAAGATATTCCTAAGAACCGCTGATGTATATGGTCTAAGCGTACATATTTTCCATAAGCCCATTTAGACCCACTAAATTTTTTTATTTTTTTTTCGTCTGGAAGACTATTACAATCATGATTTATATTTGATCTAATCCTAACACTAAGAATCTTTCGATCAAACGAAATCAACTACCTGCAGCACCTACGATTATGATGAACAGTTCCATGGTTCAGCTCTCCAAATCTCCAAAGCAACACTCGGATCTATGACGAACGGCTTCACATGTACCACACCTATGATGGACAGCTCTTCCGCAACACACGAGACCACGACAGTTGATTTTCCTGTAATCATGAACCTTCTACAAGCTTGCATCCATTAATCTGGCTAAACTACATTCTCTGGGAATCGAACCACAGACCTGGTGTAGAAGCCTTTAAATCCTTGACCATTGGGCCAAGGGGCTTCCACTAAAAAAAAAAATATCATATAAATAAATTTAAATAGTATTTATTTTAACATAGACCCAATAAGACCATGTACAACCATGAACCCCCTCTTGGGGTTCTTAAAAAAAAATTTAATTATTATTTTATTTTATTTTTTTTGAAAAGTAAAAAAAAAAAAAAAAAGAAGGAACGAATAGAATCATGACACGTGGCATGAACAGTGCAAGAACCGATCCTTAGCTAAGGATTTTTGGAGCTCGGGTTCTTAACTATTTGGTGGGGCCCACAATATTTTATAATTTTTTCTTAAGAACTCCACCTTAAGAAACCTTGTTGTACATGCTCTAAAAACCCACAAAACAAAACCCATATTAACATCTCTAGGGCAACACATGCATGATATCAAATCTATAAATAGTTAAACACAACATACAGTTTCCCAATATCCTTATAGTGTTCATTGCTAACGAGCACAAACTCTCTACACACACACACACACACGAACATCATGACAGTGATGATGAGCTTTACAACATCATTTACATACCCTTTACAAATCCTGCTAGTCCTTATCATCTCCATAGCATCAATCTCTTTGCTGACCCGAATACTAGCAAGACCCACCAAAACCAAAGACCGGTCACGCCAGCTTCCTCCTGGTCCGCCAGGATGGCCCATCCTAGGCAATCTACCTGAACTAATTATGACTCGTCCTAGGCACAAATATTTCGACCTTGCTACCAAGGGGCTAAAACCGGCGATTGCATGTTTCAACTTCGCCGGAGTCCACGCCATCATCATAAACTCCGACGAGATCGCTAGAGAAGCGTTTAAAGAGCGAGACGCCGACTTCGCAGACCGGCCTGATCTTTTCAACATGAGAACCATCGGAGGCAATCACAAATCAATGGGGAACTCACCGTACGGTGAACAATTCATGAAGATGAAAAGAGTGATCACAACGGAAATCATGTCCGTGAAAACATTAAACATGTTAGTTGATGCAAGAACTATTGAAGCGGATAATCTCATTGCTTACCTTCACTCGATGTATCAACGGTCTGAAACGGTCGACGTTAGAGAACTTTCCAGAGTTTATGGTTACGCAGTGACCATGAGAATGTTGTTTGGAAGGAGACATGTCACGAAAGATAACTTGTTTCTCCGACGAGGGGAGATTAGGAGATGCTGAAAAAGATCATCTTGATGCGATTTTCGAAACTCTAAACTGTTTGCCGAGTTTTTCTCCGGCCGACTACGTGGAGAAATGGTTTAGTGGTTGGAACATTGATGGTCAAGAGGAGAGAGTGAGAGTGAACTGTAATAATGTTCGTAGTTACAACGATCCGATCATCGACGAGAGGGTCGAGTTATGGAGGGAAAAAGGTGGTAAGGCGGCTGTTGAAGATTGGGTTGATACGTTCATTACGCTAAAAGATGAAAATGGAAAGTATCTGGTCACACCAGATGAAATCAAATCTCAATGCGTTGTAAGTAAAAAATCATATAATTGATCATATAATCATTAAACAATTAACTACAAGATCATATGAACCGTTATAGGAGCCTAAGGCAATTTTTTAAAATGGCAAGAATTTTTAAAATGGTGTTTTCATGAATTTTTTTTTGGGTATATCTTCAAACAAATGAAATGATAGATATGGAGAATATATTTATAATTAAAAATCTAAAAAAAGGAAAGAATCCAAACTAAATGTAAAGAAAAATAATATGACAAATTAAATTCCTTGTATAAAAATATATACAAACACTCAAAAAAATTATTAACTAATATATTGTGTATATAAATGGAACCTTAAATTTTGATTGAAAAGTAAGGGGTCTGGGTCTCCGATCCTAAAATACATTAGTTAAATTTATGTCTTTTTTAAGAACTATTATTTAAATATATATACACGAAGAACTGTTAAGGATATGCTGTGGCACAATGCAATTATGTGTGTAAGGGATTAGTATAAGGGCCTACTATGTAATTACTGTATAGTTAGCTAAACCCTAAGACAATGTCGACATGTATATATAGTTGTAATCTCTTCATTAATAAAATTAAGCTTTCCAACTTATATGGTATCAGAGCAGGTTGCTCCTAAAACCTAATTTTACTTTCCTTTTTTATTTTCTTCTCCATCAAACACAGCCGCCTTCAATGGAAAACCGCCGCCTTCCTCAGCAGCCATCGGCTTTTCTGTCGACAACCTACACCCTGCGACAACCCCAACGTTCAGTCACTGCCAATGGTGTAATTTCATCACACAGGCAAACTCCCGTGTTCCACAGTCAGACTGATGTGTTACACAATCGACTGCAGCAAAACCTGCAACAGATCTCTGCTAATACTCCACCTCCGGGTTTCTCGCACCAACCGTGGAAATCTCAGGCTCATCTTTCCTTTCAGCCTCAACACTCAGCCAACAATTGGCTACTGGATAGTGGCGCTACACACCACATAACGTCAGATCCCAACAACCTGACGCATCGACAACCTTACATGGGCAGTGACCAGGTTATCATAGGTGACGGCTCAGGGCTCAAGATCTCCCACACAGGCACCACTGTTATGCCCTCATCTCCTCGCAATCTCACCCTCAACAGGGTCCTATGCGTGCCAAATATCCACAAAAATCTCATATCGGTGTATCGACTTTGCAACGCAAATCAAGTCTCCGTCGAGTTCTTCCCTGCACACTTCCAAGTGAAAGATCTCCACACAGGAGTACGTTTACTCCAAGGACACACCAGCGGCGAGCTCTACGAATGGCCAGTTCATCCACCTGCCTCTTCACCTACAGCCTTTGTCACCTCCACAAACCCAAAAACGTCTATCACTGATTGGCACTCGCGCCTTGGTCATCCGTCAAACTCTATTCTCCAAACAACTATATCCCGCTTCTCACTTCCACTATCCCAATCCCTGTCCAAACCCATGCTGTGCAATGACTGCATGATAAACAAAAGCCACAAATTACCCTTCTCACAGTCAACCATTCGATCGACGCGTCCACTTGAATACTTGTTCACCGACGTCTGGACCTCGCCTCTAATCTCAGTTGACAATTGCAAATACTACCTAGTAATTGTTGACCACTTCACCAGATATACATGGTTGTATCCACTCAAAGCTAAGTCACATGTTCGGGAAACATTCATCAAGTTCAAGGCACTCGTCGAGAACAGATTTAGAGAAAGAATTGTGACGCTCTTCTCAGACAATGGAGGTGAATTCATGGCTCTCAAAGACTTTCTAGCCTCTCACGGTATCTCTCACTTAACCTCACCGCCACACACGCCTGAACACAATGGCTTAGCCGAGCGAAAACACAGGCATATTGTCGAGACGGGTCTGAGTCTCCTCAATCACGCATCTGTTCCTCGTCAATACTGGCCGTATGCTTTTGCAACTGCTGTCTATCTGATCAATCGCCTTCCCACACCAGTCCTATCGTTAGACTCACCGTATTCTCGTCTCTTCAACCAGCAGCCAAACTACTTCAAGTTGCGAGTCTTTGGCTGCCTCTGTTTTCCATGGTTGCGCCCCTACTCAGCTAACAAGCTTGACAGTCGCTCACAGCCATGTGTTCTTCTTGGATATTCGCTTACACAGAGCGCATATATATGTCTCGACCCGAAGACTCAACGGATCTATGTCTCAAGACATGTTCAATTCAATGAATCTGTTTTTCCGTTCAATAGTGCACCAACACGTCAGTCTTCACCACCAGACGATTCACAGGCCTCAAACTCCACAGTCTCTGCGATACAAATTATCCCGGTGGCCTCTGCTTCAACGCTTCCACAACATCAGCCACCGTGCAACCCCACGACAGCTCTTCCACAAAACCAGTCACCGTGCAATCCGACAACAGTTCCACAACATCAGACACCGTGCAACCCCGCGACAGTTCTTACACCAAACCAGCCACCGTGTAATACGACAACAGTTACACAGTCACCACTGATTACCAATCCATCGCTGACCTCTCAGGTATTGCCTTCTTCTTCTCAACAACCTTCTTCTTCCTCTCTACAACAATCTGAGCCCACTGCTCCAATCCAAAATGAGCCGCAACCCACGGTTCAACTACCTGTTAGTCCAAGAGATCCCACTGATCAACTTCAAAATGAGTTGCAACCCACAACTCAGACACAGTCACCAAACAGACAGCCACCCAACAACCAAACCAGTTCAGTATCCATAAGCCACCACCCCCAAAATACTCTCCCAACCTTACCCACAAACCAAATACAGACCAAGGAACCACCACAAAATGCCCACAAAATGAAAACCAGAGCCAAAAACAACATACATAAACCGGCAAAGAAATTTTCTATGTCTGTTGCAGGGCCACCAGAACCGACGACAGTCACTCAAGCATTAAAGGATCCAAATTGGCGAGGTGGAATGACTGAAGAATATAATGCTCAACTCAGAAATCGTTCATGGGACATTGTTCCTCCAGCACCACATCAAAACATTGTGGGCAACAAATGGGTTTTCAAGCTCAAGAAACTACCAGATGGTTCGATTGATCGCTACAAAGCACGGCTGGTCGCCAAAGGGTTTCATCAACAGCAAGGTATCAATTACTCCGAGACATTCAGTCCAGTCATTAAGTCAACCACCATTCGTCTAGTGCTTGGTATTGCAGTACATCGAGATTGGCCAGTTTTCCAACTAGATGTCAACAATGCGTTCCTACAAGGAACTCTCGAAGAAGAGGTCTACATGAGTCAACCGCCCGGCTTTGTAGATCCAGATCGCCCACACTTTGTGTGTCGCCTGAACAAGGCAATCTACGGCCTCAAGCAAGCGCCGAGAGCCTGGTATCTTGAGCTTAAAAATTACTTAATCTCTGCAGGCTTCACTAACTCTGTAGCAGACACCTCGCTATTCATTCTGCGATTGGGAAGACATTTTGTCTACCTCCTGGTGTATGTTGACGACATACTGGTCACTGGCAGCTGTCCTCAATTGATTCAGGCAACTCTCACCAATCTCTCTAATCGTTTTTCCATCAAGGATCCAGCTCCATTGAATTATTTTCTGGGTATTGAGGCAACGAGAACTTCCACAGGCCTTCATCTGATGCAACGCAGATACACACACGACCTTCTTGTGCAACACAACATGTTACATGCCAAACCAGTAACCACCCCAATGGCGTCTTCTCCAAAACTCTCCCTGCACTCAGGTACCTCGCTATCTGATGCAACCAAGTTCCGTGCCCTTGTGGGCAGCCTTCAATATCTATCATTCACACGCCCAGATATCTCCTATGCGGTGAACCGCCTATCTCAGTTTATGCATCGTCCTACGGAGGACCATTGGCAAGCAGCAAAACGAGTGCTCCGTTACCTTGCAGGAACACTTACACATGGGCTTCTCCTGCGTAAAAACAGCCCCTTGACGCTTCACGCTTACTCAGATGCTGATTGGGCTGGCGACTCAGATGATTTCATCTCCACAAATGCTTATATTGTCTACCTTGGCAGCACTCCCATCTCATGGACATCCAAGAAACAACGTGGTGTCGCTCGATCCTCCACTGAAGCTGAGTATCGTTCAGTAGCCAACACAGCGTCTGAAGTTCGTTGGGTATGTTCTCTTCTTTCTGAACTTGGCGTTACACTACCTGCAGCACCTGTTATATATTGTGATAATGTGGGTGCAACATACCTTTGTGCAAACCCGGTTTTCCACTCGCGTATGAAACATCTGGCCTTGGATTATCACTTCATCCGGGAACAAGTTCAAGCGGGCATTCTTCGAGTGGCACATGTCTCCACTAAAGATCAGTTGGCAGATGCTCTTACAAAGCCACTACCCAGAGCCACCTTTCAGTATCTATGCAGCAAGATTGGAGTCGACAAATCCCCTCCATCTTGAGGGAGCGTGTTAAGGATATGCTGTGGCACAATGCAATTATGTGTGTAAGGGATTAGTATAAGGGCCTACTATGTAATTACTGTATAGTTAGCTAAACCCTAAGACAATGTCGACATGTATATATAGTTGTAATCTCTTCATTAATAAAATTAAGCTTTCCAACTTATAAGAACCCATTTTTGTTTCATTGTTTTAGGATCCGAACCCGGTATTTAATATATTGTTTGATGTTTTGTTACAGGAATTTTGTATAGCAGCGATCGATAATCCTGCAAATAACATGGAATGGACACTTGCGGAAATGTTAAAGAATCCGGATGTTCTCGAAAAAGCTTTGAAGGAGTTAGACGAAGTGGTCGGAAAAGACAGGCTTGTTCAAGAATCAGACATACCAAATCTAAACTACTTAAAAGCTTGTTGTAGAGAAACATTCAGGATTCACCCAAGTGCTCATTATGTCCCTCCTCATGCGGCTCGTCAAGATACCACCCTCGGAGGTTATTTCATTCCTAAAGGTAAAAAAAAAAAATTGTGTATTTTCATAGATTTTTCACGTTGAACTAGTGAGTTTATGCATGGTTAGGTTAAAGTCCACCAAACGATTTGGATACGTTAACGTTTAAACATCAAGCATAGCTACCAATATTTCGATAACATTTGCGTTATATAGAGGGCATTTACCCGAAACCCGAAATCCGAACCTGAACCCGATCCGATAAACCCAATCTGATAACCCGATCCCGATCCGAACCGATTCTACAAAATATCCGAATGAGGATTAAGTCTAGGTATTGGGTAATATTCGAACCTGAACCGAACCTGAACGAGTACCTAAAGTAACCAAAATTTTATCTAATTTTAAGTAATTTTATTATTTTGAGTATTTTTGGGTAGTTTGAGTAGTTCTTCTATCTGTTTTTTGGTAGCACAGATAATTTTGTGTACTTTTAGATGTTTTTAGATAGTTTAGATATATATTTTTACGAGATTTTCGAGTGATTTCAGATTCTTTTGCATATTTTCGAGTTTTATAAATTTTTAATAGTTTCGGGTACCCGAATCTGACCCAAACCCGATAAGTCTCGAACCGAACCCGGTCCGATATATAGAAATATTCGAACGGGGTCTATAGTCCTAAACAAGAAAAACCCAAAAATCCAAAAAAAACCAACCCGAACCCGAACGGATATCCGAACGCCCATGGCTATGTATATGCTAAGGAATAATATTGGTTTTGGACAGGTAGCCACATTCATGTAGGCCGTTCAGCACTAGGCCGGAGCCCTAAAATATGGAAAGATCCATTGGTGTACAAACCGGAGCGTCATCTCGAAGGAGATGGATTCTCGAAAGAGCTTTCTCTGGTTGAAACAGAGATGCGTTTCGTCTCATTTGGAACCGGCCGACGAGGTTGCGTCGGTGTTAAAGTAGGGACGATCATGATGGTTATAATGTTGGCTAGGTTTCTTCAAGGGTTTAACTGGAAACTACATCCTGGTTATGGACCGTTAAGTCTAGAGGAAGATGATGCATTGCTTATGGCTAAGCCTCTTCTCTTGTCCGTTGAGCCACGCTTGGCACCCAACCTTTATCCAAAATTCCACCCTTGAGAAAAAAGTGCATTCAAAAAAAAAAAATGCCTTGTTGTTTCACTGTCTGTTCTATTTAATAACGGTTCGTCGTTTCTATGTCACGTATTGTCGTTTGTTGTTGTTTTAGACTATTATCCTTGGCCAAATATCGCCATCGTTTCATTTGTGTGTTTTATAAAATTTCGGATATCTTCTTCGTTGGGATCTTTGTTACTTAATAATGGTGAAAACATTCCGAGTCATGATTTAACTTCAAATTTTAACAAATATAACAAAAATATTTTGTTTATATTTGGGGTAGTTTAGTTATTTTAGCTATCGAAATAACTAATGATATTTGGGTTTATAATCATAATTAGAATAATTTTGGTTAATCCATTAAGTAAATATAATTAATATTTTGGATATAGGTCAAGACAATTCAAGACTATTTCGGGTCTCCATTCCACATTTCAGGGATTCGGATTCGATTGGGTTCTTCGGATATAGAAATTTAGGATTAGTCCAGATATTTAGTCGGTTCGGATTCAGCTTCGATTCTATTTTTTCGGTTCGGATTCGGTTCAATATTTCGGATATATATTTTGCCTAGACCTAGTTCGAACTTGTTTTGTGTTTGTGATTTTTTAATGAAAAAAATATTTTTATATGGGTTCAATAACTTTTTGTGCTTTTAGACAGAAAATTATTATGCAAATTTTTTTAGAATTTTATAAATATTCATTCACATATTTAATTAAAAAAAATCAAATAACATAAAATAAAAAGGCATTCGCTTCAATCGCCTTCTCTCTTACTCTTCTGCTTAAACAAATTCATATACTCTTCTATTTAACAGCAATAGTAAAACACATTAATATAATGTAGGTCTATTACCAAGTGTTCTTAGTTCAATTAGAAGAAAAAAAAATAAAACCAAAGACAATCTAGAAGTCACAGATCGAGTAGTGCTTGCAACGCAACTAAATATTACATATTTAATTTCGGACATTGGACAATTACGGGCTTTGGTACAAAACCTTATAATAATCAAGAAACACCAAATTATAGTTCGCTGTCGAACAGAGCAAGTTATCTTTTCATTTAACGGATTATAAATATAAATAATTATTTGGTTATAGTTATAATAAATTTTAAAACAATAGAAATTAAGATTCATTCGTAATGCCCAATTTGTTTTTATGATTTCAAAAGTGACTTGAAAATTGTTATCATCATTCCACTCCGATTCAATTTTTCGTATATACAACTATTATGTGTGAAATTTACGGTTTGATGTCCAAAAAAATTAGCCACTTTAATAGTCTAATAACAAGCGATCTGATTAGTTTCTGACATTAGTTAAAAAGCATTATAAACCTGAAATAGATAATATAGTAGTCATTCAGAAATAAATCCACTTTGTAGCACTTTGATACATTCTTATAAAATTATTTAATCGATTAGAACTTATAATGCAAAATTGATCTATTTCACGTTCTTTTCTGCAGGGATGACGTTAGTAGAGCAAAGCCGTCAACTATTTTTCCCGAAAGCATGGTTATGGGTTGTAAAGTGAATTGGATTAAAGTTGTTGATACGCATGTAAAATATTTTCCCCCAATAAAGAGAGTTATGGAGCTAGAAAAGATATTGGTCAGATTCCACCAGTCTAATGGGATGAGACACTTTCCAGTTTCCATGTATCATGATTCAGATAATCATAGGGTACATACAATTTTATATAAAACATTAGAATTTCAATGTGGTTACCAACCATAGGCCATACCGCCATAGGCATCCCAATTCTACGTGACCACAACGTCCATACCTGCATATGTTAGTTACGATACGTACTTTAAGAACAGTGGGAAGGTACATGTGTATGATCGTGAGAAGATGCATAAAGTCATAAATCAAAGATAAAGACTTATTTACCTTTTGCTAAGAGCACTTCCAACGGTGGTAAGCACTTCCAACGGTGGTATGGATATCTAAGCATTATAATAATGAAAATAATATAAAAATAGATGAGAGAGTCATTAGAGGTAGGCCTGGGACGGATCCGGATATCCGGCTTTTTTGAGGTATCTGGATCCGGATCCGTTTTCACCGGATATGCAATATGACTATCCAGATCCGGATCCGCTTATTCCGGATATCCGGTTTTCGGGTATCCGTATTAATACCGAATATCCGCGGATATCCACGAATATCCAGATCCGATATGGAATTTAACTAAATTTTTTAGAGTTTACATTTTTCACACAAAAATATAATAACAAAAGATCATATGTGATTATATAGTAGCAAAAGATCATTGTGAAAAAGATAAAAGAAAATAGTTTAACTAACAAAAGATCAAGTAACATTTTGATAAAATAGCAAAAGAGGTTGTATCTTCAAGTCCATGTCCATCTTCTGCATTACGACTGAAAAAAGAAAAGCTATACAGTCAGTTCAAAGAACAGCAATACAGATAACTCAACTTCTGTATAATTTGCATATGTGTTTATATGACTGAAAATAGCTAAAATTACAGTAGAATTTTTTTAGCCCATCAAAAATTTCAAGATTAACAAACAATATACAATTAGTTTAAGGAAAATGACATGATCGCAACTAGTGTTAACTTCCAAAATGATTTCACTCAATAAGCACTCATTGTACATATCAATTATCTCAGCATCCAACTGTACATTTGTAACAAACCGCAAGATCTAAGATCTATCTTGACATAGAAGAACCAATAATATAATAAGGTTTAAGTCCACAACAAAAACACAACATGGAAGAATATGAACAATCAGATATAATTCCACATTTCCATAATTTATGGATAATACAAATAAATTTAAGATGTTTACTATAACATATATAATAAAAAAATATATTATAATATAATATAAACGGATATCGGATATCTGATTCTGAAATTTTCTATTATCCGGATCCGGATCCGGATCCGGTTCCGACGGATCCGTAATTTTACTATCCGGATCCGGATCCGGCACCCCGGATATTCTATTATACGGAGCGGATCCGGTATAAATCGGACCGGATTATAATAATCCCAGCCCTAATTAGTAGGTTCTATTACCAAGTGTTCTTAGTTCTTCAATTAGAACCGGTGAGTACCAAAAACAAAATCTTATGGGTCACTTGTCCATTTCTTAGTGATCCATTTTCTTTTTAAATTTAAAATGTAATTATAAAATCTAGTTATATTATAAATAATAATAGTTTAATTTTTAGATATTAAAACTATACCAATGGAGATGTCCTAACAATTATAGCTCACCAATCCTCTAATTCTTTTCTATAAATAGAAAGTTATTTTTACTGTTATAATTATCCCAAAACAAAAACAAAAGAAAAAAAGAGAGAAGAAAAAAAAAGGAAAAAAAAAAACAAAACAAACAAACAAACAAAAAAATTATAAGAATAACTAGAAAATTTATAAGAAAACTTAGTTAATTTGTTTATTGTAATTGGGCTTAAAACAAACTTTCGAAGATTTTAAGCTTAGCCATATTCCACGGTCACAGAACCTCCGAACGGATTATTTAGCGAAAGAAGCCCGTCTTCGAGGAGTTTTATTTATCCATATAAGCCAGACTATCCCAACTGAAAAAAATTCCACGGAACTCCCTTTCAGCGGATTAAACATGGTTTAGATTAAGATGGATCGCCGTCAAAAAAAAAAGGGCTTTAACTATATTGAATACTGTAATTTTCTGGTTAATAATATAAAGATCTATAACATCTTCAGAGAGACATAGGTAAAGTTTGGCTGAATTGTTAATAAATTTGTATATGTTTTCTCGGGCCCATATTATTTCCTAACAGGATACACATGTAGTGTTATTTACAACAATTACCATTTACCAACATCTAAATTCTAATCTCACGACTCACAAAGTCACAAAGTCACAAAGTCACAACTCACAACTCACAATTCTATACGCCAAAGCATGAACCACGCTGATAAATGTCATGTTGTATACTATAATGGGTCGAGTTGTAGCAAGGCCCAAAAACAATATATCAATTTAAACGCCCTCCTACGGCTCACAAGCACGGCCCGTAATTAGAAACATAGCTGTCAGGCTTTACTTGATCATCGACAAGTTGAAGATCCGAGATCCAGCTTACTCCTTCACCGACACCAGCGGGCACGTCACCACTGTTACATTCACTAATGTTTTTTGTTGTTGAAAAAGACATTCACTAATGTTCTGTTGTTTTCTTTCTTCTAAATTGCACTGCGTGGTACATATTTTGGTTTTCATTGGGTTATCACTTTGTTAACGATCCATTAAAATTTGGTTTTTTTTGCATAAGAGCATACACACCAGTTAACGTTCCTTTTGGGGTTCTTAACCATTAAAAATTCTTTTTTTTTTCGATAGGTGGTAAAAAAAAAAAAAAAAAAACCAATAACAAGCAGATATGTAGGCGTCAACAGTGAAGAACTCAGGTTCTTGGGGTCTTTAGCTAAGAACTCTCTGTAGCTCACTCTCCAAAGCCCCATTATTTTAATTTTTTTTTTTTTTTCTTGGTTTTGGAGCTAACATCCTTGGATGTATATGCTCTAACGTGGTTGTTAGCAGGTAACCATTATATATTCGTAGATAACTGAAACAAACGTGCTGAGGAAAAATATATATTACTTGAACCACAAGTCAGTGGGACACTTAGTCAGCCCCAAATATATAACATTTTGATTAAAAATTTAAATCACTCAAAAAGTAAACTGTACCATAAAAAAGTGTCACTAATGATTTCATGTGCTTAGCATATAAATGGTTTATTAACATAATGGTCACGACAATACAAACCTGGTCGTTGACTAAACTTCTGTCTCTTGAGAATCTCTCTAGCTTTCAAAACTATCTCTTTGTTAGTTATCTCCTTTCTCGTCTCCGACAATATCGTCTGAATTGCATCACTGAACGCTCCATATGCTTTTCCAGTTCTTGTCACGTAAACATCCTCAGATCTTTGATCTGTTTGACATCCACTCAACAAAATACCCTCGTTGGGCTCACCTGGGGCACCAACCTCACGCTTGCCTATGAACATACCAAGCAATCCTCTGTGAGCATTTCTTTTCATTGAGTTGGAAAGCATCACATTAGGGCTTGAGTCTTCACCGAATACTTTGTCAAGTGTCTGTCTGATTTTACCATACTTGACATCGGTTTGTCCGGTTTGTTCCTTGAGAAGACTTATGTAGCTATCGAGAGGTAGAAATCTTGTCTTCATATCGACTGTCTCACCGTCCCCTAATTCAACCTCTCTGGTGAAACTATCGCTGCCTCGTCCATGTCCTGTCTGAGTACTATTTGATGTTCCACACGTTGTTAACAAACTCCTCACAATGCTACCCAAGAAATGAACAATCCCGGATTTTGGTTTATGCACATGGCTCTCCCCGATCTGTTCCTTTACATCCTCAATGAGTCCACCACTATGACAAGAGTCAGAGATTATCGTTAAACGACACCCTGTTTTGACCTCTGCCACCATGTCTCTAAATTCATGGTCTACAAAGGAAGATGTTTATTAGAAAAACTGATAAAATAACCCAAAACACCAATATATCAATCTGTTACAAGTAACAAGATTCAAGGTGAATCAAAATTACAATAAGAAACGTAACGTGTTGCTCAAGTTTCTATAGCAGAGAGGCCAAACTTCAAAGCAGAGTACTCTGTTTTTCATTAACAAAAAACAGAGGACTAAGTTTAGGGCGTAACAATTTAGATGGATTCATATATAGTTTTTAACTCATAAAACGTGAAATAACACACATAAAATAGAACCCTTTTAAAACTGGATTAATTTTGATAACATACCCATGATCAAATTCATATCGCAAGGAGTGATACACTCGTCATAATCTGTTGCATCGAACAAACCTTGCTCTGTTGGGAGTCTCGTGCCATGTCCACTGTAATGAAACACCAGAATATCGCCGGATTCCCCTTCAGCAATGAGTTTCTTCAGAGCGTCTCGGATGTTCTTGCCGGTGGGTTGTGGTTTGGATTTGTCTGTGTCGATCAGTACCGTTATGTGCTTATTGGAGAAGCCGTAACGGTTGATTAAGCATTTTTGCATCCGAAGGACGTCGTTGACACAGCCACGTAGCTCCACGGCGGTTCCTGGGTAGTTGATTCCGATCAAAAGCGCTCTCTTTGCCATTGACGAATGAATAAACTATTAACTTTGTTTTGGTCTATGGGGGATTTATTAATAAACGAAAGATTTAGCATTTAAGTATGATTGATTGTTAATAAATACTGACATTCATGCCTGTTATTTTGCCTTTTTCTCTTGTTGATGGAATCTTCGTTGGGTGGTGTTATTGGCCCTTGGGTCTCATTTCTTTATAATTCCTTGGTCTTTTTTATAATATCAAATATGAGTACAATTAGAGGCCAATATATATATTATCTTTGAATTGTTTCTATTCATTTTATAAACGATTTAGCACTCAACTACGACCACTAACGGTCAAATATAGACTAACATTCTTGGCTGTTATTTTGCCTTTTCTTTGTTTGAGTGAACCTTCGTTTGGTGCTGTTAGTAGCCTTTCGGTCTCATTTTATAGTTCCATGGTCTTTTTAATATTAAATATACATATAAATGGGTTATATATTGCATTAGAAAAACTTATAAACATGAGGGCTATTATGCTATGAGGGCAATTATTACGAATTATGAATCTATGGTTAGATTTTCTTTAACTAATAAGAGTTGACACTATCTTATTAGTAATCCCCTAGCCAGTCGTCTGTCTCAGGTCAGTTTATTAATTCGCTTCTTATGAGTTATGAGTGAATAAATGTAAGACCATGTCCATCCGTGTTACCCACTAGGGATCCTTAGAAAAAAAAAATTTATTAATTTTTTAATTTTTTTTTTCAGATCCGAAAAAAAAAAAAATTAAAAAAAAAAATGGACCAAACGTTACGTGACACGTGGCGTGAACAGTGTAAGGATCGATCCTTAGATAAGGATTTTAAGAGACAGTTTATTAACTATTCATGTGGGCCCCACGTGGGACCCACGTAAATAGTTAAGAAACTCTCCCTTAAGAAACTCCAATGTATGTGCTCTAAGTTGGCTAAACAGACTGCCAATAAATGTAAGTTGGCTGAAAATTTACGAGAATTAGGTTTATCGTAAGTTTAGTTTCTTGGTTTCTTACATTCTCTCTACAAGGTGACAGTAGGCTTGTGATTCTGAACCGAGCCAAACATGCCGAATCAAACCAAACAAGAAAATCTCAAAATTTCAGTTTGAATTCGGATATGGATTCTGAACCGATTAGTAATTTATTAAATCCCACTTGTGAGCCGATTCTGTTCTTTCTTCTTTTAATTAGTTCGCGTCTTAGGTTTCTCCGGGTAGGTCCGGATTCCAATCGCCCTAATCTTCCGGCGTTCTCATCCTGTCGGCAAAGCAGATCCACCACGCTTCTCCGGATCTCATCATGTGGGAAACGGTTCTGTCCCGGATCTCCTCTCCATGGAATCGCGCCGTGTGTAGCTGGAATCGGATTTGATCAGAACTTCATCATGGGTCAATAGATTGGGCCCCGGCGGAAATTTGGGTGCGGTGTGTTGTTCTTAGATCGGGCGCTCGGGGTGTAGCCCCACTCATACTATGGTTTAAGTCTGTAACCACACGGTTTTTGAAACGCATTGTTTGACCACACAATTCTATTTTGTCGATTTGTAACCCCATATTGTTGACTTTTTCGTTGACTTTTAACGTCTTCGTTAAACTGACGTTAAATTGGAGTTTGAACCGTTAATCCGATTTAAAAACCGAAACCCAGATTTAAACCAGGTCAAATTAACTACTTAACCCGATTTGATATCTAAAACCAAAAAAACAAATTTAATTAAACCAACAAGCTATCCCAAACCGAGAATAACCGTAATAATTCCCTAGACCGTAATAAATCAAGTATACCAAGTCTAAATCCCTAAAAAAATTCCCAATTGTCTCAGTCTTTCTTGTTCGTCGCCCAGGAGCCGAAATCCCTAAATCCCCAAATCGTGATTCAATCTGAAAATCCCCAAACCCCACACATATGTCTTCTAGTGGCGAAGCTCCAAATTTAATTTCAGACGTTGTCTCTCTCGATCTTCTTCATCAGAAACAATCGGAGACGAAGGTAAATATGTCTGAGCTGCCGCAGACGAAGGGTCACTGGGAGGATAAATATACTCTTTTCCATAACCAAGTTCCTTCATTAACTTGGTCGGAGCGTTCCTCAGGTGTAGAGGCACCCCTTCATTCTGTCCAACCGAGTCCTTCACGACCTTACGTGCAGTTTCTATTGCTCGATAAACAGCAATGGATTTAGGAGCCAGCGCCAAGTAAGCGGTGCATTGGGCAAGAACTACATTGCACTCAGGCATACCCAAGAAATGAGAAGCTTGATAGCAAGCAACCGCCTGAGTAAGAGCTGAAGGGTCGGCAAGCCCGATGTCTTCACTTGCAAATCTTATAAGCCTCCTCGCAATGTAAAGCGGCTCTTCACCACCCTCAAGCATTCTAGCTAGCCAGTAGATTGCAGCATTAGCATCTCCTCCTCGCATAGACTTGTGAAGTGCGATTATGAGGTTGTAATGTTGCTCCCCTGCCTTGTCATAGGCCAAATGCTTGCTCTGAAGAGCCTCCTTTGCATCATCAAGAGACACAACAACAACAACATCCCCCTCACCAGTTCCGGCTCGAGCAGTAGCCATGGTAGCTGAGATTTCCAAGGCATTCAACGCCACCCGTGCATCACCATCGCAGTTGTTAGCCAAGAACTCAATGACAGAATTGTTAACATCAACACTAGTGGAGAGTCCTCTATCGGAATCATCTACAGCTCGTCTAAGAAGGGTCTCAACATGGTTAGGTTTCAAGGGATTGAGAGTAAGAACTCTACAACGTGAGAGCAAAGGAGTGATCAAATGGAAAGATGGGTTCTCAGTGGTGGCTCCAATGAAGAGGATACTACCATCTTCAATAACGGGCAAGAAGGAATCTTGCTGTGACTTGTTAAACCGATGAACTTCATCCATAAACAACACAGTCCTCTTTTTATCTTCTCTGTTAAGCTTCTTGGCACTTTCGACGGCGTCTCTCACATCCTTAACGCCGCTAGTAACTGCAGACAAGGAGACGAAGCGATACTGAGACGGATCCTTGCAGGAATTGATGAGAGATTTGGCGATTGAGGTTTTTCCGGTGCCAGGTGGACCCCAGAATATAATTGAAGGGAGGCGATTAGAGTTGACGGCGGAGCGGAGGAGAGAAGCGGGAGAGAGGAGATGGTCTTGACCTACGACGTCGTCGAGAGTGCGAGGACGCATACGCTCCGATAGCGGCTGGTGTTGGCGGTGGATAGGTGGTGACAGCTTGGGACGCTTGTTGGAATCACCATCATTTACGACGGGGGTTAGGGTTTTGGAATTGGGGCGGAGGAAACGGTCCAGTTTGGGCTGCGACGTGGCGGTGATGGTTTGGTATACTTGATTTATTACGGTCTGGGGAATTATTACGGTTATTCTCGGTTTGGGATAGCTTGTTGGTTTAATTAAATTTGTTTTTTTGGTTTTAGATATCAAATCGGGTTAAGTAGTTAATTTGACCTGGTTTAAATCTGGGTTTCGGTTTTTAAATCGGATTAACGGTTCAAACCCCAATTTAACGTCAGTTTAACGAAGACGTTAAAAGTCAACGAAAAAGTCAACAATATGGGGTTACAAATCGACAAAATAGAATTGTGTGGTCAAACAATGCGTTTCAAAAACCGTGTGGTTACAGACTTAAACCATAGTATGAGTGGGGCTACACCCCGAGCGCCCTTCTTAGATCTTTGGGGTGATTTGGGTGCGGTGTGTTGTTCTTAGATCTTTTCCGACATTTTCTCTCCCGAGTTAGGTCGGCGGAGTGATTTCAGCGATTATAAAGCTATCCACCGACGTCGGAACTTCGCGATTTTCCGGTGCCGCTCGTGCATGCCGGTGTTGTGGTGTTGAAGACGTGTGTCCGTGAGTCTCGACACGTGGCTCTTAGCTGGCTCTACTCGAGTTGATTGGGTTCAGTTGGGCCACCTTAAACGCTTGTAGTTATCAGCCCATGTAATCTGTCTGAATTTGCTTTGTAATTTTCAGTTTGCCTATTGGGCCTTAATTAAATTACTCATGTTACCGACAAAAAAAAAGTAATTTATTAAAATTTATTCAGTGACCGATTTGGTTTAATAGTCTGTTCATTTGTTTTTTTTTTAATAAAAATTTCCAATCAAACAAATTTAATATATATCTAACTAAACTTAGTTATACCAAATACTTTACAAAATTTTGAAGTAAAAATCAAATTATTTGGATTTAACTAAAATTACTCTGAAATTATCCGAATTTAAATAAGAACCAAAATACCATTTGGTAACAAAACTGAAATATCATATTAAGGAAAACCGAAACAAACTAAGCCGAATTTAGGTCAAAAAAATAGTTCAATTCAATTATATACAATTTTTATACCGAAAAACTAAATGTACTTATCAAATTCACAAAGCTAAAATGAGAGTATTAGTATTTAGTCTTGTTCAAAAATTCGTTAGGTGTTATTGTACACACAGTCTATTCAAGTCTAACATCTAACAAGAAAATCAAAGATTACATAAGAATTATTAGAACATAGTTATAGAGCTATTTAGTGTCTTGAATACATGATTACACATAAATTACAATTAATCATTTTGATATAACATTGTATTCAAAACTATATTAAACACATGAAAAAAATATTTAAACACAATATATATAGTTTTATTAAAATTATAAATATAAGTTAAAATTTCAAATTTTAAATTAAAAATATATTTTTTTTAAAAATATATAATAATAATAAAAAGTTGAAGACAGCCGGTTTTGCGGAATTTATGTGGCCTATGCAGAATTACGTAAGGTACAAAATGGGTTTAGAACAAGAGTATTTACTATTTAGTAATCTTGATGTCAATGTGATAAGCCCAACAGTTTAGGCCCAGGAATACTTGTCGGTCTTTCTTTCGGTTTATGCATTTGAATGTAAATTACTTACTAAGCCTCCATACTCCATCTTTTACTTTCTTTGCTTCTCTGCAAGGACCAGCGATGAACAAAGCCGGTGGCGGTATGGCCGGATCCGGTGGAGGAAGCGGACCGACGGCCGCCGCAGCCGCTGCTGCGTTACAGAAACAAAAGGCGTTGTTACAGAGAGTAGAGACTGACATCACATCTGTCGTCGATAACTTCACGCAAATCGTCAATGTCGCGAGGGTTAGTGATTCGTTTCCGATATTAGACTTTGGATTGACCAGAATCCTATCTATAGAGCATAGAATCGATTCGAAATCACCGTTCTCCTTAATCTATTGGCAAAAAATTTCCAATTTCCTCTGTTGTTTTATTGAGTTGAACATCTTTGGTTTCGGGTAGGTGAGTGATCTGCCGGTGAAGAACTCTCAGGAAGCTTACATGATGGAGATGCGAGCTTCTAGAATGGTAATTGATTACTTCTATCAATCGAATTCGAATGATTTTTTTAGACACCTCCAATTAGGGTTTAGTGCCGAATCTAGAATCTGAAGCTCACAGGTGCCAATATGTTTTGAATCTCCGGAATATAATTCCTTCAACTGTGTTTGTTTTGTTAAGCTTGTGCCCTAATTGTGTTTGTTTTATTAAGCTTGTGCCCTAATTGTGGTCGTTCTGTTAAGCTTTTGCCATAACTGTGGTCGTTCTGTTAAGCTTGTGCCCTAATTGTGTTCGTTGAATGGTTTCTTTTAGGCAAAGATTACGGAAATTACATAAAAATACTTGTTTAAAGGTTTAACTGAGTTCTATCTTCTTCTTCATTAATGATGTCAGATTCAAGCAGCTGATTCTCTTTTGAAACTCGTATCGGAACTGAAGCAAACGGCGATATTCTCTGGGTTTGCATCACTTAACGATCATGTTGAACAAAGAATTGCAGAGTTTGATCAGGAGGCGGAGAAGACAAATCGTTTGTTGGCTAGAATTGGCGATGATGCATCGGCCAGTCTTAAAGAGCTCGAGTCTCATTATTACTCTTCTGCTCAGAGATTGACTCTAGACATTTAAGTCCTGATAAATAGCATTGCTGGATGTTCTAATTTCTATAGCTTAGGCCACTACTAGTTAGTCTGATTAAAAAACTTGGTATCAATGGGCTTTAACTTCGAAGCTATTTTTATTCCAAGTTTATTCATCTATATGCCAAAGCAGAAAGTATGCCACATTTGTTCAAAATATTCAATGGAAAGTTTCCATATTTTATCTCGAAAATAGAAAAGAAATTGGAAAATTTTGCTCAAAAATCTTTAATATTTCAGACGACGTGCTCACCGATCTTCGTTGACAATGAAGTTTTGTTACATTCGTGACAACAAGTAATGTCGGAATCTAAATGATAAAGCAAAAGTCACCCAAATTGATGCTTTAAAGACAAAGATTTTCGTGTCTTCTCACCACATCAGGAAACTCTTGATCTAAACATCTCGCCGTCGATGTTACTCAAACCCGGAAACAAGTTTTTTTCGCCGGAGGTAATCTTTTAATCAAACACCGATAAGTATTAAGAGTTATACGGATGGATATACACATAATCTGTTAGTCGTATTAGATATACATGCATGTTATATATTAGATAAATATAACATATTTTGGCGCCTTTTAGGGTGGCCTACTCTTGTGTTTAGATAAAGACTAAGATATCATGTCAATAAAGTTTTGCCAAATTCATTAAATACTTTACAGAAAGCTGTAATATTCATAACCCTAATGTTCTGTTTTGTTGTTGTTGTTTGCAGACGAGTCATCATCATCGTGACTCAGCTTCAAACGCATCAAACCATATGGAGGAGCAACTAACAAAAACAGAGCCGTCTCTGATCATCAATCAGAATAATGGTCTTGTTCACAATAACATGAACTCACGAAGCAACAGCATTGAAAGCACATCATCTAACAAGCCTCACACTGGAGGAGACATTAGATGGGACGCAGTGAACTCTCTGAAATCAAGAGGAATCAAGCTCGGAATCAACGATTTCCGCGTTTTGAAACGGCTAGGTTACGGAGATATCGGAAGTGTTTATCTCGTTGAGCTTAAAGGAGCAAATAAGACAACGTATTTCGCGATGAAAGTGATGGATAGGGCTTCTCTTGTGAGCAGGAACAAGCTGTTAAGAGCTCAGACGGAGAGAGAGATCTTGTCTCAGCTTGATCATCCTTTCTTGCCTACTCTTTACTCTCACTTCGAGACTGATAAATTCTATTGCTTAGTTATGGAGTTTTGTAGCGGAGGCAATCTTTATTCCTTGAGACAGAAGCAACCCAACAAGTGTTTCACTGAAGACGCTGCAAGGTTAGTATAAAAACAGAGTATTTTAAAACAGAGCAAAATCAAAGTGATAGAAACAGAGTATAATAAAACAGAGCAAAATCAAAGTGATAGAAACAAGGGTTTGGTTTTGTTTCTTACCAGGTTCTTTGCATCAGAAGTGTTACTGGCACTAGAATACTTACACATGCTCGGAATCGTTTACCGAGATTTAAAGCCAGAGAACGTTTTGGTTCGAGACGACGGTCACATCATGCTCTCTGATTTCGATTTATCTCTCCGATGTTCAGTTAATCCAACACTTGTTAAATCTCCCTCCGTTCACGTTAACGGCGGCGGAACCACCGGAATAATAGAGGACCATATGGCTGTCCAAGGATGTTATCAACCATCCACATTCTTCCCGCGAATCCTCCAGTCCTCAAAGAAAAACCGGAAATCGAAATCGTATACCGAAGGATCATTACTAGAACTCATGGCAGAGCCGGCAAACGTGAAGTCAATGTCTTTTGTCGGAACTCACGAGTATCTAGCGCCGGAGATCATCCGTAACGAAGGTCACGGAAGCGCCGTAGATTGGTGGACATTCGGAATCTTTATCTACGAGCTTCTCCATGGATCGACGCCGTTTAAAGGACAAGGGAACAAAGCGACGCTTTATAATGTGATCGGACAACCTCTGAGATTCCCGGAACATTCTCAGGTGAGTTCGACGGCGAAGGATTTGATCAAGGGTTTGTTGGTCAAAGAGCCGCAAAAGAGATTCGCGTATAAACGAGGCGCGACGGAGATCAAGCAGCATCCTTTCTTTGAAGGTGTGAATTGGGCGTTAATTCGTGGACAAACGCCGCCGCATTTGCCGGAGCCGGTGGATTTCTCGTGTTATGTGAGGAAGGATAAGGAGTCTTTGCCGGCGTTGGCGGGGACGGTCACCGATGGAGAGAAGATGAAGACGTGTGGTAAAGCTAAACGGGGTAGTGATCCTGATTACATCGATTTTGAATATTTTTAGCAACAATGAGGATCATATTTTTAAGAAATCTTTGTTTTTTATTTTATTTATTAACTAGGTGTGGTGTCCGCACCCTATGCGAACATAAAAAATTTTGGTTAGTAAAATTATATTCATAAACCTAGGTTTTCGATTGTTCATTTCTTATTGAATATTTGTGTTTTAAAACGCAGTGATCTCATTAGAACAACAATATTAGAAACTAAGCATATCTCTGAAGCATATTTTCTTAATGTTTTGTTAGCGATTGGAATACTGGTTTTTGCAGAGATGCTAATATAGGTTTTTGCTTCTAGTATGATCGGTCCACTTAGTATTTTCGCTTAAAGAATTGAAGAAGCTGTAAAATGTTTTGATGTTATAGCAGTATTTTGTTAAACAGCACTGAATGTCTTAAGCAATTTTTGAAATTTTTGGAATGCGAGAAATTAAGTACATGGTGTCTCAATGTTTGTTGCATTGGTTACCCTTTCTATTTTCCATTGGGTCAGTCATCCACTTTTAGACTTTCTCGATAATCAAGTCATAGGTCTGCATTGCTTCTCCTCTAGCCCTAAACGACAGCCAATCCCATCTATTTATACATTTTTCCATTGGCCCGTTCAGCCACCTTTACATTCATCCAATAATCAAGTGATAGGCATGTATTTCTTCTCTTCCATCAATTTTCCCACTACCATGCTTCTTTCTTATGACCAATCAGCCAACTTCATCATCTTCAACAAACTACTCACGTGAGTGATTTCCATTACATCAAAAACGCCTATAAATACAAACCATGTAAACATATCTCTTCATCATTATAAAGTTTCACCTCTTTCTCTACCTTGTGTTTATATCACTCAATTTTCATGTACACTGTTTTTGTTTTCCTTCGGTCAATCTCTTTAAATCTTCCATCTTCTCTAAATCCATCTTGCAGTTACGAATTTTTGAGGATTACCGGGCGTGAACGTTGGGAAAACCGTGGTGACAAAGAGATACATTCCTAATGAGGTTTGCCCTTAACCTTAACGCACGGTAATTCCGCAGAATGGTGCCTGCTATATTGACCTTAACAGTGTGCATAATATTGATTATTCATGCTTGATAAGTTGATGCCAAAAAACATAAATAAAGTTGTAATGCTTATGGAAGCTTGGGTTCTAACAATATATTTATTTTTTAATTTTATATGATGTATATACAATAAGAAAGTTCTAAGAAAATTTTCTTCCATATAAGAACGATATGAGGTTTATCATCCTGTGCGGAGATAGAGTTTTTGTTTTAGTAAAAAGTATAGTATTGTGTAAATCATTATCCGATTAATGTTCAAGGTTTCAGTGGTGGAGACACACCCTTAGATTATATTCATAAAATTGTTCATAAACATATATATGTTGTGTACCGGGACGCAAATGGGGTTATCAATCGCATTGGAGACGAATCGTACAAGTATATAACTGCGAAGAATTATCTCATTGAAATCGTAAGTTTTTTGATTTATCATCAGTGAATGAATTTGTTTGTCACTTTTATCACTTTGACTTAAATATCACTCATTCCAATTTTAAAATTGAAATAGTCTATTCAGTATAAACTAAGTATATCTCTGAAGCATATTTTCTTAATGTTTTGTTAGCGATTGAAATATTGGTTTCTATTTTTTTTTGTTTTTTTTTTTGCACAGGACATGGATAAGCCATCGAAGATCTCTGCAGAGATGCTAACATAGGTTTTTGCTTCTAGTAAGACCGGTCCACTTAGTATTTTCGCTTGAAGCATTGAAGAAGCTGTTAAATGTTTTGATTTTAGTTTGATCTATGTATACACTTGAATTTAGTGTTTGATTACTTTGATTTTTCATCAATAACAACGGTCGAAGTTAGTGAGTTTTCAAAATTAAAGTAATCAAAACATAGGTTTGATTTATGTATACACTTAGACGGTAAAGATGAGAGAAACCAAGTAATCAAAAGAAATAAATAGATCGTAAGAAATTATTCATGCCCATGATGTTAAATCTAAAAAATTAATATTAGATAATAGATATCATATAATTTATTTTATTTAGGTATTAGATATTTTAAAAAAAAACCAAGAATGCTAAAACAAATTCAGTGATAATAGAAACTAAAAAAAGAAAATTGTAGCCAATTTTAGAATCTCATAGCTACTTGTTTCTTGGTTTCTTCTTCCTCTTCTTCCTCTTCTTCATCATTGATCATTGTCGGAAATCTTGTAGTCTGGATCGTCTGGATCCTCTGTATCAGAAATATCACCCGTATCATCGCTATTATAATGCTCATCATTCTCTTGGTCACCATCTCGGTATCATTCGTTTAATCATCTGAATACCTGTAAAAACCAGTTAACTTTGTATTAATATTCGAGATTTATATATTTGGTCACACAATAATTGATAGACTTTAAGAACTACATACCAGTATGTATATCCACTTGGTCCTTTTGTTCGGTGTAATTTCTTTCCCCCTGGTGTAACCTCAATCTCGATTTCACTATCAGATGTGTCATCGCTGTCACTTGTTCCACTACTATCATCGACTGGACCACCATTCATGTAGTTTCATAGTCTAATTCGTCAAAGATGACACAACCTGTAAAAGAGTTTAAGAAGAAGATCCATTATTTAGAGTATAACGATGAGATTGTATCTAGAAGAAGAAGTTCTTGGATATCGTAAATCATGTAGATAATAGAACTACCTGGATTATCATAGCGATTTTTGTTCTCGGCCATAACTCACAGAAGATTTTGAAGTCACCTTGATATAGGAAGCTACTTTGCTAAAAACTCTAGACGTTTTGATTGTGTGCTTAGTTTCGATTCATATGTTTTGATATATATACATGACACAAGTAATTATAGTCATTAGGTTAATTAAGTTTTCCTTTTTTTGTTTATTTTCTATTTATTTGTGTATATTTTTGAGTATCATATCTTTATGGAAGTATATCGATAGTTTTTGTTAAAATCATATTACCAAATTATTATCAATAACATTTTTTTCATCGTAAATTTAACTTTTTCGTGGAAGATAAGTTTGATAATTCCGACATATTTACTTTTAAGATAAATCCTACCTTTTTCCGAAGATACATATAGATATTTGTTAAGTTTGATTATTATGTTAAGTATATTGGAAGATAACTACTATTTGTTAAGTTTGATAATGTTAAGTTTGATTAAATTGCGGAAAAGAATTTGCATAAATCTTACATATTTACTTTTTAGATAAATCATTCTTTCTTTTGAAGATACATTCTTTCCTTCGAATCTTACATATATACTTCTTTCGAAAGATAACTACTGATTGTGAAGTTTTATTATGTTAAGTTTCATACGTAGTTTACTTTTCCTAGATAGGATTTAACTATGTAGTTTACTTTTCCTTCATATAAACTACGTAGTTTACTTTTCCTACATATAAACTCCAATTTACATATTTATTTTTTCCTAGATATTTACTTTTTAGTTAAATCCTACCTTTTCTCGAAGATACATTTAGAATATTTACTTTTATAATATTATTAAGTATTTTAAATTCAGATATTATCGAAATTAGAAAATTTCTTCAAAATATAAAGAAAATAACTACTATATATTTGATAAGTATTTTAAATTTGAATTATGATCATATTGGGAAGTTTACCTTTAAATATAATGGAGATAATTACTTTATATTGAGATAATTAGAAAAATTATTGGAACTCATTTGTTCACCCTTTTTTTTTACCAATTAAATAATTATACAAAATTTAGTATTAAAAATAATTAACAATTAAAAAATTTAAAATTAAAAAAAAAACGATAATAAAAAATGTTTTATTTTAGACAAAAAAACGAATTTATGAAAAAACTAAAACCTAAATCCTAATTTCTAAACCTCGAAACCCTAAACCATAATTTGAAAACCGAAAAATTAAAAATAAAAATTAAACCCTAATCCCTAAACTCAATATGTAAACCTTAAAAACAAAAACCTAAATCCTAATCCTTAAACCCTAATTTAAAAACCTAAAAAAAAATAAATTATAATTTCTTCTCTCTCTATCTCGGTCTCCCTCTCTCTTGCTCTCTCTCTCTCTCTCGGTCTCTCTCTCGGTCTTGCTCTCTCTTGCTCTTGCTCTCTCTCTCGGTCTCCCTCTCTTGATCTTGCTCTCTCTCTCGGTCTCCCTCTCTCTTGCTCTCTCTCTCTCTCTCGGTCTCTCTCTCGGTCTCTCTCTCGGTCTCTCTTTCTCTCTCTCTCTCTCTCTCTATCGCAGCTCTCTCTCTCGGTCTCTCTCTCTCGGCTCTTACCCTATATATATTAGGGAATTATTCTTCCAACTACCGATATGAGACTTTTTATTAAAATTTTCATTAAGGGTATCTTGGTCATTAACCTCGTGAGAATGAATCTGGTGCGTTTTCACTTCTCAATTATAGAATTAGATGTAAAATTTATTTAACAATTATAGTATAGATTAGGTTTGGACCGGTGTTTCTTGGTTCTTTGGTTTTTTCAGTATTCAATTTTTTGTTGAAACTAACCGAAGTTCGGTTCGGTTCCTGACTTTTTTGCTAATTGTCTTTTTACTGAATTAACCAAATTTTCGGTTAAATTAATATAATTTTAGTTACTTCGTTAATTCTGGGTATATTTAGTTATTTGGATTGATTCGGTTCGGATAATTTTGATTATTCGGTTATGTTAGATTATTTCGGGTCAGTTTAGTCAGTTTTGTTCGAAAATTTTAAAATATTTTGGTTAAAATCGGTTTATTTTGATTTATAAAAGAAAACTTCGATTAACCGATCGATGAATAGAACCGAACCAAAAACTAAAAATAATTTTAAAACCGATGAAATAACCGAATCGAACTAACCGAACCAAATTTTGGTTAAGAGTTCCAGGGCTAGTATAGATTATGTAAGCTATACTGTAATCAAACTTCTCAGTCACCAGTAATCCTTACAAGAACACACACCACTCTCAAAATGGTGAAACCGATACTGATCTCTCAACACGATCTTACGTCCTATGACCTTACTAACAAACTTGTATACAGAGTGGCAATCACTGCATATACGAAGGTTCTTAAAGATTGTAACCGTAGAACCTTCAGGAGTACTCATCAACGCGTAAGCAAGAGCGAGTCTTTCGCTATGATTCCAAAGATTGTGCTCTTTCTGTTCTTCATCTGTGTCTTGCAATGCTTGGCTTGTATCCGCTACATACCCAGATTCTTTGATCAGCTTCTTGATGTCTTCTAGCTTCGCGTATATCTCCAATGTTTGCGGATGTGTTCTGTCTCCAATACCAAACGTACTCACTTTGTCTTTTAGTTTCACCCAACTGCAAGCTTGTTTCTTCTTGATGTTCTTGAAACCCATTTGGTTTCTCACACTCTCTACATCTTCCCATCTACCTGTTGTTGCAAACATATTTGAAGACAAGACATAAACAGAATCATCTTCTGGTTCAAGCTTCGAGAGATGTTCCGCTGCTTTTCTCCCACGGTCCAAATCCCCGTGGATTTTGCAGGAAGCTAACAAACTACGCCATACGAGGTCGTTTGGTTTCATTGGCATATTAGATATAAAGGTTTCAGCTTCTGATAACCTCCCTGCTCTTCCAAGAAGATCAATTACACAAACGCAATGTTCAACCGCTGGTTTGATACCGAAATCTCTAGCAATCATGTCGTAATATGCAAGGCCTTGGTCTACTAATCCCCCATGGCTACATGCTGTAAGAAGAGAGACAAATGTGACATGACCTGGTTTGATTCCACTCTCGAGCATCTCATGGAAAGTCTCACACGCTTTCTCGAAATAGCCATGTCTTCCAAAAGCTGATATTAGTATGTTCCATGACGGGAGTGATCGATTGACCGGTGGAGTAAGCATTTTCACCACTTCGCTTATTTCACCGCATTTGTTATACATGTCTGCAGCAGCGTTGAAAATGAAAGAATCTTGTTCGAATCCTAGTTTTACAGCTAAGCCATGAAGTTGTTGACCTTCCTCTAGCACAGCTAGCTTCGCAGCAGCAGAAAGTCCTTCAGAGAAACTAAACTGGTCTAGATTCAACCCAAAGCTTCTCATCTTCGATACAAGTTTTAGCACCTCTTCTCCATGACCGTGGTGTGCATTTGCAGCAAGCATAGCATTCCACGTGATAATATTCCTATTATCTAATACGTTAAATAGGTCCAGGCTCGAGCTTAAATCACCGCATTTCGCGTACATAGTAATAAGCGAGTTTTTCACGTGTTCATCTGATTCAAATCCAGCTGAAACTATATAGGCATGTAATGGCTTCCCCCGTTCAAGCAAATCATGGGGCAGTGAGCAAGCACCAAGAACACTTACCACTGTGATATAATTTGCAGGAACACCTTCCACTCGCATAGTTCGAAAAGCCGCCAGTGCATTGTCAGGATCTTCATCCTCAGCATAGCCACCAATAAGAGCATTCCAAGCTACTTCAGCTCGTCTGGACATATGTAGTAGTACCTGTCTGGATTCGCTCATCTCGCCTATCTTTCCGTACATAGAAACCAATGCATTACCAATAATCTGATTGTCGAATAAACCGGTGACAACTACAAGCCCATGAAGGATCCTGCCCTTATTGAGAAACTCGGGACTAAAGCAAGCAGCCAATGCGCTTGTAAAACTCACATAGTTCACTGATTTTCCGGTCCTTATCATTGAACAGAGAAGTCCTAAAGCATCTAAACTCCTCCCATCCTCGACAAAACAAGCCATCAAAGAGTTCCATGAGATCAAATCTTTATCCGGCATTTGTTTGAATACCAACTCTGCCTCTTCTGATCTTCCAGCGCCTGCGTACATTCTCAAGATAGTATTGCACACACAGACAACAGAATCAAACCCCATTTTAAAAACCAGACCATGAATTCCTCTACCCCATTTTTGATGATCTACATGACCCAAATTTGATAACAGAGTAGAAACAGTAGTGGAGTTCACTTCATCATGAAAATGACGCATCAAATGGAAAATCCAAAACGATTCCTCCATATTACCATTTTGTGCATATGCCGCAGCAATCGAATTCCATGAAATTGTGTCACGTTCAAACATTTGATCAAAAATGTACTTTGCATAGTCTACATGTCCAAGATTACCAAACATGGATATTAGTGAATTCTCCACTGCCATTTTACTTTCCAGTCCCGATTTGATAACCTGTCCGATAATTTGACGGCCCAAGGATTCATCTCTAAGCAATCCGCAAGAACTGATTACCAAAGACATGGAATTTTCATTACACCCAACTCCTTCTACCCTCATACCTTTAAAGATCTCAATGACTTCCTCTGGCTCACCCTTATCCGAGTAACCAAGCATCAGTGAAGTCCAAGACACCACATTTCGGTCAGGCATCTCCTCAAACATTTTCCTTGAACAGGAAACCAACCCATAAACCCCATAGAGATGCAAAATAGCAGTACTAACGTAGACGTCAGACAGCAAACAAGACTTAGCCACAAAACCGTGAACTTGAATCCCTTCTCTGAACATAGAACCTGACCGACCACAAGCTGTTACTACACTGGTAATCAAAATGCTACTTGGCCTAATACCAAGACCACACATCTTCCGGAAAAAATATATACTTTCACGGTACAATCCAATACGCACAAGCCCCGACATCATGGTATTCCAAGAAGCTTCATTTCTCACAGGCATTTCGCCGAACAGGTAGCGTGCGGGTTTGACTCGGCCAAACTTTGTGTACATGTTAATCAAAGTGTTTGTGTGCAAAACACTGAGATGAACCAATCCTTTGACACAAAGCGCGTGCACAGCTTTTCCCGTGGTTATTCTACTGATCGGAGAGAAACCCTTCTGATGAAAATAAGATAATTCCGGGTTCGAATGGTTTGAGAGCGAGAAACATCCACTCAATCTGGTAAAGTTTCTTCCTTCTTCTTCCACCTTTTTCAAACATTGCAATGTCGAGAATCTCCTCGTCTTGGAACGCCGGGAGAATAAATTGATTAGTAATCGAGATTCGCCGCCGTCAAGAGACAGGACCTTGCGGTGACAGATAGCCAGCTCTAATTCGTCAGTGGTTCCCAGAAACGTAGGAAAAAAAGAAGACTGTTGTTTTTTCTTTGAAGCAAAACAAAATAACCGGAGAGTCGTACCAGAAATTAGAATTAATTAATCTTATTAAACCGGGTTGTACCGGCTTAGGAGATATGATTAGTACAGAATTGAGAGCAACACTTCATCAACTTTGGAAAAGGACTCAAGCCTTCTTTGTTTGTTCGTATTTAGAAATATTAGCTGCTGAATCAAAATTTCCAGACAATAACAATGAATCTTTCTTCAATCTCTATCAGCTTCTATTTCTGGATTGGTTGCTATCTGATAAGGATTATTCCATCCCAAACCATGTGTTCTTGTGGTTACTTGGTTTCAATACAAAGCAATCTTTAGGAGCTGGAAATTTAATGCTCTGTAATATCTACATTTCTACATTTCTTTGCTACTACCTGATCTAGTTATTTTACTATAAGTGCCAAGAACTGAGGATAGAGTTCTTTTCTGGCTTCATTAATGATGTATCAGGATCTCGTAACTCTCCAACAGTGATGATGATGATTCTTTAGCTTCATTATGGTGTTGTTGTTGGCTATCGTTTTCTTCTAACCCAAGTTCGCTTTCCAGATGCTTGAACCATTTCTCAACTTCATCTTCTTCATACTCTTTCTCATGTTGTTGGAATGAATTTGAACCATCTATGAAACTCCATATGTCAGGATCTTGATCAAAAGGTATATCCAGCAGCTCTGGTTTGTCTACCTCTTGTAACATCCCCATGAATTCGCTATAATCTTGAAAATACTCAAACGTTTGACCTATCTTTACATCATCCTCATCTTTGCTAAAGATGTTGGAAGACATAGAAGCATTATGAGATGACTCTTGAGATGTCTTTTCACCACTCAAAGAACCTTTTGTTGCTGATTCATCATCGGCATTAAGGTTGGTTTCCGAGCTCAATCTTTTCTTGAGATGTGTATGCCACACATTCTTGATCTCATTGTCTGTTCTTCCTGGCAGTTTAGAAGCAATCTTCGACCACCTGAATCCAAAACACAAGCTATTGTCAGAATTGAAACTTAGAGCCACCACACAAGGTACTAACATGACAAAACACAGACTTATTTCCAAAGCTCTGATGTAGTTTAATGATGGTTTCTTCTTCCTCTGGGCTGAAATTTCCACGTTTTACATCAGGTCTGAGGTAATTAATCCACCGAAGACGACAACTCTTGCCACACCTTAACAATCCTTCATTGCATGCAAATAGATAGATGGACACAAAGATTCAGAATCAGGAGATCAAGAAAAGCTTAAAGGAAGAGGGTTTAAAGATGAGAAACATTACCAGCTTGTTTGGGGAGAGATCTCCAATTATCATGACCATATTGATGAATGAAAGAGATGAGTTTCAAGTCTTCATCTTGGCTCCATGGTCCTCTCTTCACTTTGGTTTTGTCACAACATGGAGCTCTTCCTCTGCCCATTCTTTCTCTTTCTCTCTCTCACACACTTTAGAGATTCCTTTTTACCAAATCTAATTGGTCTTATGTGTATTTATACAAGTTAGTGGTGTGTGATCCTGCATTGATAAACATGTTATAAACAAATGACAATGACAATTGTCTATATTGTGGTTGAGTATCTGGCATCATGCTTCCATCTTTTCTAATTATATATTCCCATTATATGAAAATAAATAATAAGTTGAATCCATCTTTACCAAAACATACCAACTTAGGTTTATCCTTGTGATTATTGTTTTGTAAAAAAACTTTGACTAGCTGCAAACTTGCGCAACTAGCGCAATTTATTAGTTAATAATATATTATTAGCTTATGATAAACTTTGAAATTTGACTTAAGTATTCAATATGGGTCATTAAGTCTCTATAAGTCAAAATCAGAAGGGCTATAACAATTTTTCTATCTATGGCTATACCGAC
This sequence comes from Orychophragmus violaceus, assembly GCA_030180135.1. Classification (NCBI taxonomy): domain Eukaryota; kingdom Viridiplantae; phylum Streptophyta; class Magnoliopsida; order Brassicales; family Brassicaceae; genus Orychophragmus; species Orychophragmus violaceus. The sequence continues at coordinate 7,447,104 of CM058230.1, forward strand.
TTTTGAAAAATGATTCTAACAAAAAAAAAAGTTTTGGTAAAACAGACAAGTCATAACTTGACTTATAATTGTTTATTTCTCTATACTTTAAGCTATTAATCTGCCAAACAAGAAGCAATGATGCTATCACCTTTAGACTGCCTTCTCATATTAGGAAATGTACTATTAGATGGAGTTGAATACATTATTAGTTTCATTAAAAATAGAAGTACAAAATTGAGGCTTGTACGAAATTGTGAATGAGTATATAAATTTCTGTAAATGATTATATATATTTTTCTTTGACAAAAAAGAGTATATATATTTTATTATTTGCGAAAAACAAAACAAAAAATAATTTCAATAGATAAAGCTTTTCTCATTTCCAATCATTAATAAAGAAAATTCAATTGATTTTTATAAATTTGAAATTCATTCAAAATGATAATACTTATTAAAAAAATTGTATCAGGGAAAAATCAAATTGAAGAAGAAAATGACAAATTACTTAATCACCTCGCAAATAACACTTAACTATATAAACCATCGTTAAAATTATTTTTTGTTGTATCAGCTTTATTTTTTGTATACTTATTTGTTTATGCAATACTTTGTTTTTAAAATAAAAATTGTATAATAAGTATATTATATCGTATTGAAAATAAATAAATTATTTGCGGCCTAAAACAAACAAACAAACTACAACTCTTTTTCAAAAAAAAAAATAAACTATAACTAACCCTTTTTTTTTTTGTCAACAGGTTTCGAATTCATGGGCCGAGGCCAAGTTTACAAATGGGTCAAAGCCCAATACAGTGAAATGAAACGCGAAGTCGAAAATAAAGAAGCCCAAATGCGGAGATAAGGACGCCACGCGTCGACTTCAGGATGAAAGTTTCCTGCATGCGCCCACGCGTCTTCCAGCTACCACACCGCCGGCGACATCGGCCATCGTGGAGGAGAACGCCACCAGACATCACCGGACCAATCACTGTGACAGGGAAGAACCACCTGCCGATCAGAACTTCCCAAAACCGCCATCGCAAAATCCTTGCATCCAAAGAAGCTCAGTTACTACAAATCCTACCGGAATCCTACCGGAGCCATGGATGCGCCCCTGCCGACAGGTCCAAAGGACCTAGCGAGTCCACCTAGTACTTGTCCTCTAAAGCGGTGGCACAAAGACGATGTTAATCCATACGAAGCGGAGGATCAAAGGGCAAAAAAGAGAGAGAACAGGGTTTGGACGGCGAAGAAAGAGAGAAGGGGAAGAGCGATCGTAACCGCAGAAGCAGTAGAACCGGAAAAATCCGGTAAAATTCCGATATCGGAAAGAAGAAGTCAGCCATAGAAGACTAAACATGTGATTATTGGGGTTACAAAAGAAACAAAACACACCCAAAAACAGAGCCGATCAAGAACAGAGCATAAAGCGATGAACAAAAAGCTCAATCGGCTATAGAAGAGAAAGGGAAAAAAGATTCCTCTCGCAACTGAAGAAGAATTGAAGCAAGGGAAAGGAATCAGAAAAAAACCCCCAATCCGACAGCCTCTCCTCCTTCTGAAAAGTCGGAGTTGGTGAAGAAGGAAGACGAGGCGTGGCGGAGAGAAAAGTCTCTCTCTAAACGAGGAGAGAGAACTCTGTCAACCTCCAACTATAACTAACCTTGATTTATAATTTTGTACTTTTAAAAAAGTATAAAGTATACTTACGTGTAACACAACTACGATCTTAAATCTTATTATAAAAAAAATATAAAATGGTATGCTACTTCCACTCCTTCAACTTTAATATACTTAAAGTTTGGAGGTGTCTTATAACAAAACTCAAACTAAAAAATATACGAAACATATATATATATATATAGCAAGTATAGACTTAGTTTAGACTTAGTTTTTACTCTCCATTTCCATCTATAATACCCGCATCAACCCTAAATTTTTTTAATTCTTATAACTAATAATTTCAAAATAAATAATAATCTTTTACTATCTATGAAATAAATGCATACTTAAAATAAAAATAAATTATTATGAATTTATGGTAAACTTTAATAGATATGAGATTAAAATTTAATATATTAGTAAAAATTTCTTGAAAATAAAAGAAATAAAAATTTGAAAATAAAAGAAATAAAAAGGTTAAAATATAACTAAAATTATTAGTGACTGTTAGATAAAAAAAATACACATTAAGTATAAATGAGCACAAAGATATGTGTATTAATTATGAAAATACAAAATAAATATTTATATAGAACAATGATAATTCTGAAAGAAATAAATCTAAATTACAATGTCATTCAATAGAGAGAAAAATAATTATATGAATGGTATATTTGTAATATCAAAATTAAATTTGTAATATAAATAAAATCATATATTTAAATGGTATCTTAGATGAGAATTATTCCACGTATACCACATGTAAATAATTGAAATTCTTATAACCACAAAAACATTAGTGTAGATACAATAACATAATTAAATTCTACAATTAATAAATAAATTCTAACAAAATTCATTTTTTGTTGTAAAAATATAAGGGTTTAACCACTATTGCAATTATATATTTAATTCATTGATAAAAGAACAAACTCGATACAAAACAAAACAAAAATCCCATAAGAGTAATAAACTCTTCTAAAGTTAAGATCACAAACATTAAACACTACCCAGATATATATATATATATATATATATATTGAGAAAAATAATATTAGAATCATCAAATTATATTTGGTCATACAAAAAACTATGTGTTTCATCAAAACTAAAAAAAGAGCACAGTTGTAAGGAAAATATGCAAAAATGTGATTGAAATGTATTTTTCATCAATAGCAAAAATATTATATGAATAAATGACATATCACTTGCTAAAATAAATAAATATTAAATTTAAATTTTTGAATAGTGGTTTTCTAACTTATATGTAAATAATTAGAGTTAAACATTGTATTATTCTTTGATAATTTATAATTTTTTACTGATATAATATTGAAATCATAACAATGTGTGGATGTTTAACATAGTTTATATATAATTAGTTATTTTGTCTCCACTTATGATACACATTAACATAATGTATTTTAAAAATACATCCTGAAAAATATTATATCACCATTTACTCTCCATTTAACATTGTTTATAATTTTTTGAAAACTTTTAAATTCTAAAATCATAAATCTAAATATATATGCAAATTAACTTAGATTTAATTTCATTATTTAAAAAAAAATTACAACAACAATTATAATTTCAATTATGAAAAACAAAACTATAAAATTTCATTACATAAAAAAAACTATATAATATTTATATTAGTTCAAAAACATATTATAGAAAAACGAGAGAACATAAATAAAAATACCTAAATTAGATGAATGACAACAAAATTACTATAGAGCAAAAATGTAAAGAAAATAAACTATAGAAATGAATAACCATAAATAGAAGATTTATAGAAAACAGAGATATGAAACATACATGTAGAACGAATAAAATAATTAAAACAATTCATACCACACATATAAATCATCTACTAACTAGACCAACAACAAATATTATACATATGGTCTAAATAGTTTTTTTCCAACAACACAGTTCATATAAGAAAAAATAGCATCTACTTAAGGTATATGAAAACATCTAAATTATAAATAACACACGTAAAAAAAATCTAAAACGTGTATTTTTATTAGAAACCCAAAAATAAAAATATATAAAATAATTAAGAATTTCTGATGATGAAAATGATGTAAATTTGAAAATAAAGAATAAAATATAGACTAATAAATTCAACAATCAAAAGTAAAATATAAAATACATATACATATATAAATTGAACCTCCGTGCATGTGTGGAAAAGGACGATCCCTAGTAAAGTTGTAATGATCATAGGTTTCATTTGTTTGGTAAACAACTTACGACAATGTTATTTAAGCTTGAATCAATTAGGTAACAATAAAATAGACATTTTAGTTAACTAAGTTGAATAAAATGGAAGAAAGTTGAAACATCACAATCGATGACGAGCATGAAAACAAAAACAGAAATATCTTAAGAATTGAAAAGGATTGAAATTTGCCTAATGAAAGCACAAGTCTTGCTACTAACATGTCTCTTTTTTTACCCTACAATTTAGTTCGGCTGCCCATTTCTTTAAGAAATAGCAAACCACATTGAAAGTGTAGTACATTTTTTTTTGTTTATTAAGTGTGTGACTGAATAATCCACATTCGCTTCCCGAATTTGTACTGCTAGGCGCTAGCAAGTGACAGGGAATTTTGAACGTATACAATATCATGAGTTTGGTTTTAAAGCTATGCCTTGTTGCGGTTGTGTAGTACTGCAGAATATTAAGCACTGCAAAAATGTGGCACACAATAATATTTATGTCAAAATTTACAAAAATCAATTGAATTTGCTAATTGTTTAACTATCCAATCCTTGACCTTGAATATATTGAATGCATAAACCATGCTTTTAAATTGATCAAAATCTTTTCTAATAAATATATTAAATACTATCATAACTGAAATCTGAAGTAGATGGCCTAGTATGGATTTGGCTGGTCAGTTGTGGAGTTTGTTTTACCGTGTCTGGTTTTTAGCTTGTGGCCTTTAGTATTCCGGTGTAGTCTTGGTGTGTACGATTGTTCTATCGCACTGCAGTGGATTCGTCTTCCAGGTCTTCTCTTGCGAGGAGGTGACCGGTCTTTCGTCGGTAGATGGCAGGGTCCGGTGTGCGAGTGTCCTCGTGTAAGAGTTGGAGGTCTTAGTCTGCGGGTTCCCCTCTCGAAGTTCAAGGTTTGCCTTGTGCCTGGTTCAGTTTGGGCGTTGTTTCCTTGGTGTATCGGGAGTGGTTTGTTTTTGCCCTGCTCTTGTTTGGTTCTTTGGTGTCTCTGCACGGATTTGGTCTGGTTGGATTCGTGGTCTCTCCTTTTGCGTGTTGGTGTGGCTGGTTCTCTTGTTTTCTCAGGCTCTTTCGTCATCAACCGGTTTCTATGGGAACATTGTTGAGTTCGTCTAAGGGCATCGGTCCAGTTTGGTTGTTAGAAACTTGTGCTATTCCATTCGTCCGCATAGTTTTAGTTCTCGTTTTATTGTTCTTGTTGCTTTCAGTTGCTTGTTTATGGGTTTATGACCGCAGAAAAAGTGTATTTCTTGCCGTCTTAGTCTTTCGGTATCCTTTCGGGCTTAGTTTCCGATTCATCCGGCTCAGTTGTATTTCACCCAGACTTTGTTAAATATAATCCATCAGATGAAAAAAAAAACTGAAATCTGAAGTGGAATATGCTTTTAAAATGAGTTCACTAATCCATAATATGAGACTACGAAGACTGACCGCACCTTTTCCCTATGTATTAGTTTGGTGAGACACTAATGTTCACACTTTGGTAGCAGTTTAAATCTAATACAATGCATATTGGTCTCAATCATTTAACGTCAAAATCATATTTACTGACTTTTGTTTTTAACAATGGTTTAGTTGAACAAGTTATGTATATGTTCACATCAGAAACCAGCTATATTAACTATTTGAATGTGTATCAATAGAAAACCTTTAACATGAATAAAAAATGCAGAAAAAAACTATTTGGATGTGTCTATTTATACTGTAATAGTAAGCAATGAATGCATATGCACCCATTGTTTATATTTTGGTAAGCCGCCTTCAATATTTATAATTTTTAAAATAATTTAAGAAACCCACATGTTCAATATAATGGATGTGCATGCTCATGTCGTGGTTTTTTCTTCTGAATTTATAATGACAGTCTACACACACAAAATGTAATGATAATACATAATTTAGATGACATGTACTAACTCAGAATCTCTTAAGAAAATATTCGTTTAGAATCGGATATGCTGACTCTGGTCTTAATTTGTTAATTACATATGTTTGAACAAATATATAGGTGATTAGTGTTACCAAATCATCACATGACGATGTATTCGATGAATTGAAAACAATGATGATATATAAAGTAACACCAGTATAGGGTACCTAATCTTGGAAATATGTGAATATTTTTTTAAATCATGTATGAGTTGGTTGGTAGAAGATTTGGTTAATAGCGATGGCTTTTTCAGTGAGTCATGACTACCTAACTAATCACTCATAAGGTCCAAACACATGACTAATGAATTTAGAATCTAAAAACAAATGCATAAATTAGTAAATAAAATAAGTAAGTTGGTGGGTTTAATAAGGATTAGACGATCACATTACATGTGCATGACGCACCGTTTATTTACGAATAACTAATTACTTACTAAAAATATTGACTTGTAAAACTTGTATCATGTATACAGTATATCTACTACCATATGTTATTAATTTTATTTTATTTTAAATCTTGGAATGCTGACTAGTTTGAATTTAGGAAAATTTGTTTCCTTTTTCCCTTTTTTACCAAGGTCTCGAGCTTAAAGATTAATTCTTGTAAATCTAAACTCTTCATTTTATAATAATATTAGTATGATTAGCAAAAAAAACATATGTCATGCTACAAACTTGAACTAAGTTTTTATATTTATGGTACATATATTTTGTTGCATTGTAAAAAAAAATCAACAGCAGGAGAATAACAAAAAGTGTTTAGTGAATTTGTCAAATATTTTGGCTTTTGAGTATTTACATGTTTGTAGCTTTTTTGACAAATTTTATAGCTGAAAGTAAAGGGGGAAGTGGGCTTTAGTATTGTGGTATATGTAATCCATTATATAGGCTTGTATATTTTGTTCTATGTGCCTGTTTAGCCTAAGCCCAGCCCTCGAGAACTATGTGTCTATGAGCGTGTCGTGTTTTTTCATTCGATGTAAATTGATACAACCGGTGAGCAGGTGGAGACGTGAATGCGACGATGGTGATTGTACTTTGTATGGTTTAATGGTTTATACATATATAAAAACGAAATTTAGCCATTAACAATGAATGAACAAGAACGGTTGAGGTAGTCCAAGTGGTTGAGGGGCTCGGGGTGGTAAACACCATTCCCGGGTTCGAGCCCAGGCGGAAACAAAAATGCCTCCTCTGCTCACCCACACGGATATGGGCCCATTGCTTACGGCCCATTTGCATACCCGGAGAGAGGGTCTATCCGTGGGCTGCACCTCCCCTTGGGGATTAGTCTGGGCCCCTCCATAGGCCCGGGATACCCCCAGGTTAATCAAAAAAAAAAAAAAAAAAAACAATGAATGAACAATGCTCGTATATTGTAAAACACGTAAACGTTATTGAGATTTTTTTTTTTTTTTTTTAACTTGAAAATATAAAAAGCACTGACTAAAATTTAATGAAACATGCTAAGAGTTTTGTTACAGTTCTTGAAAACATATTCATTAAGTTTTTTTTTTTCTAACATCTATTTTATTTATATAAACGAGATTACATGAAAATACAGAGATAGGAAATTACAATCAAACGCATAACTAAACTTGTAAAAGAACAATAAATCAAAGGAAATGGGATGGGACGATACTTTTCCCCGAAAAGCTTTACTCTCTACCAGACTATCATCTTTGTTATTTGCCTTTTTCATATTCACATTCCATCTGATGTGATCTTCATCTTTGGTTATCTTCAAATTCCTATGTTGTATTACATTGGCCAACTCCCAATTTAGATCTAAAGATTTTCTTCGATTAAGAATCCAATTTACTGATTCTATCGATAGAAATGATAATTGGAAGTGCCAATTTTCAACGACTATACGAATATCGCCATACAACAAAAAGAATATCTCACTAACCGCCAAATTCTTTTGCGGCTGCATCACCATTGCCAATTCCCAAAATATATATCGAACCTTTGTTCGAAGATGAATCCAATGTATTGATTCAAGTCGGAGCGTTTGGGATGACATATCAGTTTCTACATCTCCGGTTCTAATACACCTTTTCTTCCATGGCGGCTTCCATGGTGTTTGTTTCCAAAGTAAGGCGGTGATGATGTCTTCCCCGCCATTGAAATTTACTTTGTCATCGATCATGGTCCATATGTCCATGTCGGAGATTGTAGAGATGAAGTGGAAGAGAACGCAGACGACTCCCGCTCCATCAAAATTAATCTTCCCAATTGTAAGGAAAAAAACATCGCCCAATAACTGTTTTAGAAATGAATCTCGAATCATCATCATCGAGAAGATATATACATTCATAAACATTAAAGCTCGTCGTTGCCGATAACCGTTGAAAGCCGAGGACTTTTGTCGGTCATTGGGTTTCTTCTACAAACAATCGCCATAACCATCGCCCGTAACCGTTTTCTTCTTCTTTTTGGGTTCTATATTTATTAAGTTTTTAAAAGTCTGTTAATTTTTTTTCAACAGTATGTGAGAGTTTCCAAAAATTAATGTAATTTTTCATTTTTTTTCAAGTTCATAGAACAAGAACAATGTTTATCAAGAAAAAACTAATTTTTCCAATAAATAATGTTAACACAAACTATGTTTATGTCAGTTCGTAAAGTAAATTTATGCTGAAAAATAAGCTTTTGTATAGTAAAACTAAAATAACCTTAGAGAAACGTACCTGTGATCTCGGAGGTAAAAAAAGTATATATTTTGAGAAATTGCTAAATGATTTATGAAAACATGCTATAATTGTCCCCTTTATTTAATTTCTTGTAATTCTAATTTCTTGTAGTACGTATTTTGCATAGAAATGACGATGCCTGTTTTATTTATTTTTTTTATTGAGAAAAATGAAATATCTATTTTAACACATTTATTATTTAAAAACAAAACATAAATGATTTATCTAATAGTATCAGTTTTTAATGAAGTCAACTTCAGTGATATACAGTCAACCAAACCTGAAACATATATCTCAGTCCATACATTGAAGGTCAAAGAAAATAATTTCATGAAGAAACATTCAACACTGTGTACATTGCAATAAAATAAACAAATGTATTTTTAAAAACTAAATTAAACATATTTAATACATGAATCAAATGTACTTGTTTTGGTAGAAAAATAATCAAAGCAACCGTTTGAACAAAACAAACAAAATTGAAAAGTTAGTTGGGACTTGGGTGGTGAAGAGTCCAATCTCAGGCTGCTGCAACTTCCTTATGGCCTCGGAATTTAAGGTTTTCAGACTCATTTTTTTTTATTTACTTCGAAAATATTATTATAAAAAGGTTGCCATAAATTATCGTATTAATAACACTTAACGATCTCGCATTTAAAGGCATTCAAATCCCAAGACCAGTTTTGCTACCACTAATAAATAGTACTTATCTGTCTAGTATTATACACTTGTCGTACTATATGCATTGAAGGAGCTAGCCGTCTATCTAGTTAGGAGGAACTCAACAATTCTTTCTTAGCTATTCAACAATGTCCTTGTGACTTTTTTCCAAAATCTATATTCAATTTTTATCAGTATGATATTGTGCATTTTTTATGAGTAAGCAAAATATGTACGAATTTGTTTTTGAGTTCAATCTATAAAAAAACACTAATTGAAATTGGATTCTATTTATATAGTATGTAAACTATATTTGTCTAAACGACTAAACCTGTGATGTGAGATTCAGAAGTTATGAGTAAATTTTAGTTAGAAATCATAAAGGAAAATGTACGTGCATGTGTTCTTACAACAAAAAAGGGTACGTGCATTTTAACGGTACGTATGTTAGGGTTGAAAATTAAAGAGCTTGAGATGGGCTGGTGTCGTATAGGCATGGGCGTTCAGTATCTTGGTTCGGTTTGGTTTTTACGGTTTTTTAATTTTTCAGTTCTTCACATTTAAGATCCATAAACAATTATAAAAAATTTGGTTTGGTTCGATTCAATTCTTTTTCAGTTCGGTTCAGATACTCTAAAATAATCATATTAATAAACATTCAAAACCTAGTGTAATATATGAGCTAAAATTCAAAAAAAAACATTGTGATTCTCAATTACAAAATACAAATTATTAAATGAGAAAAATACAAAACTTAAAGCCTTAAACCAACATGGTCCAAAAATTAATGTAGTTTTAACAAAATTTTCTTCACAACAAAAAAAAGAGTTACAAGCTTTTTCTGATTAACAATATTTAATCCTCCACAACAAATTAAGAGACCAAACAACATCAAACTAAAAACAAGAAGAGCATAAAAGATAGCATAGAAGATTACATGTATCTTGAGCTTTTTTTGGCTTTCTCACAAACCAAACTCTAAAATGATGAAGAAGTTAAATTTTTTATTCAAGTCAATAATTGCATATATAATTTGAAATATATAAATTACCTTTTTCAAGTGTGTCTTGTAATTCAATGTCCACTATCAAATCAGAATTAGTGAATTAGTGATCCCATTCTCCAAATGAATCTTACACTTAAGCCATTTTTCGTGCACATCAACACATCTAGTGTATTATGAGATAGACAACTCCAGTAAGGATCTAAAACACGACCACTAGTGCTAAATGAAGGAATGTTTAGGTTAATCCTGATTCAGTTCTTCAGATTAAACAGTCCTAAACATACAGATCTAGGTTCTCTTGATTAGAAACATAATAGATCTCACCTGTTACCTTGTTATGCAGCGGAATGGAGATACAGGTCAGAGATCAGCAGAACCACCAAGAGATGGATCCTCCAAAGGCTCACACACGCACACCAATCAGGAAGAAGGCTGCTAGGCCACTAAGAAAAGTCGCAGGAGAGAGAGAGAGAGGCGCAGGGTAGCTAGGGTTAGAAGGAGACTCAGACTTAAGTTTTATTTATAAAACTTGTCTAGTTCCTTTTGGGCTTTTGGGCCCAAATGCCAATCTGATTAAATCCCTTGGATTTAATCAGACCCATTAATCTCTCTCTAAGTACGACAAATGCCTGGCACTTTTACCGTACTTCTGCTAAGCCGTTCCTACACATTTTCCTGTTAGCTTAGGCGTGTGACCCATATGGGATCATATAATAAAGGCAATAAGTCCAAGACTTATAGATCATGAGCGGACTCTAGCAAGCCATCATGACCCCCAGTATTATATGACTTATGTCTGATCATTGACATACTCTTACTTTCTAGAGACAGTACCGAGATTACTGGACACAATTCCAACACTAAATGCACTCTCTGATGCAACCACATAAGCTAGCATACAAGCACATCTCTTTCCATTTTAGATAAAACATGGAACCTTGGAGTATTGAGCTTCCACCAGCCAAGAACATCATACTCTACATAATATGTTCCTTTCAAGAGCTTTGGAATTTCCAATGATTCTTTCAGATAAAGCTCCAACTCATTCATAGCCTCGTGAAGACCTTTCTCATTCACCATCTCATTATACACATAATCCATTCTTTCATAACCATCGAAGTCATCAATATCATCATCAAAATCAAAGCTATCTCACGTATTGATTTCTTGTCCACTCATATACTGAAAAACCTGAGATTTTTTCGTTGTAGTATGAGATGATGAGCTAGAACTCTCGTCTGATCCATTCCGACAATTATACTCTCCAAATAATCTATTCATCATATCTATCACCGAGTCATAAAGCCCTTTACCAACTGCACTATCTTTACCATACAACCGGTCAATACAAATTTCAGTTTCTTGGTTGGATCAAATACACTAGCAATAATAACAAGCCCATTGATTTCCTTCAAACCAACCTAATACTTATCAAACTTAGTTCTCATACTCTTGGCCTTTGTTTGCATATTTACATCTCTATTATTACCAAGATTAATTAGGTTCCGCTCTATGGTGAAAATTATAGCATAACACTTACGGGAATTCATGGAAGAATAGGCAAAAAAAACAAAGTAGAGCGGTAAAAAAATTTCAGAAACTTACCAGTTTTTCCACTGCTTCCCAGTCTTTTGTAGTTGTCGGTCCAACCCTTTGGTTTCCAGCTTTATCTACTTCAAGAAAAAACTCATGATATAACTTGTCTTCAGCCTCCATCCGTTCAACGCATTCCTGAATTTGAGACCTCTTCCTAGCATCAGATAGGTTGAGTTCCACTTTGTGTTGCAGTCTAAAGGAGACTACCTCTAGACATATTCTTCCATGTTTCAACCCCTTGATCAAAAGCATTCAACTTGATTGTAGATGATCTCACATACTGAGCACCATTTCGAATAGTAACCACACTCTTATGCACGTCATGTAACCCATCTTTCAAAACCAAGTTTATAATATGAGCCGCACACCTATATGCTGATACTCACCACGTAGAACTGATAGGTGCATAATTTATAGGTTTTTAGCATCATATCTACTTGGTTTCTTGCATATTACATTCATTTTCATCCATTTAGATATGAAATCTTGCATCTAGGAGTTAGAACATTTAGGACTAAAGTTTGCATACTTTGGCATCTTTTGGAGTGTGTCTTGGTCATTTTCAGGTGCTTTGGAATTTCTTATGAGGGTTGAATGAGAGTAGAGGAAAATGAAGAAGAAGACATTGTGTGATGAGTTACATAATTTTGGTCAATAAAGCAAGACAAAGAAGTACGTGTAAAGATCGCCATGGCCATTCATATCCATGCAACGTGACGTCCAGCTTGAGCTCAGCTCCATTCCCCCCCCCCCCCCATCGGCGAACTAAAGATCACTATCCCCCCCCCTCCCCGTCGATAACCTGTATCGGGCCACTCACGTCGACCTCACAAACCCGATATGCATATATTAGGCTCAGCTCATCGGGATGGTCAAACATGATATTTCCCCTTCTCACCATGCAAAGTTCAGACCGTTTGTACCATCGGGAGACTGAACATTTCCATCGAACTCCTCATGCTCGACATGGTTTTATCGGACCACTTCCATCGGAAAACACACGTCCGATATTCTCCACGAATACAAGGCATTATTTCACCGTGTATACCATCGACCCCGCCACCATTTCGATCGACCATAGCAGCTCGATATTGTTTCATCGGACTGAAAATATCAGACATATGCAGTCCGATATTCTCTCATCAAACCAACATGACCAAGTTGAACCGGTTCAATACCTGGTTTGTTCCGGGTTGACCGGGGTTTAAGCATTGTTCATATAAAGGCCTAAAAACCTTTTGTTTTATGAATTTAAGCTTGTTTTTCTCTAAGTACTTTGATATTGGTATTTTTGTAAACAAGTTTCAATCTTTCTTTAATCTAAGTTGAATTTGTATTTGATTTCTCCTCTCTTTCCTTTAATATTTCACTAGTCATCAAACCTAACATGATTTCATGGATTTTGTTGGGTTTAACATGATTAGTAAGTAGTTTCTCCTAAGGCTTATGGGTTACGTAGGTTAGGGTGATTTAGATTGATTCGTGGATGTTTAGGGCTAGATTGCTTGTGATTCTTCCTATTTAAGTGTTTTTAAGGCTAGATTAACCTTGATCAAGTTGATTTATATCATTTGACATATTGTTGCATACCAAGTGTTTGATTAAATGCTAGATAGAACTTTCTTAAGGATTTGCATGTTTTAGCTTATGAGAATGAATGTCTAAAATGCTTATTGGCTATTGAGAACTTGATATTAATGCTTGTCTATCTATTATTCATAAATGATAATATATTCTTGATTAAGTATTAGGGAAAGTAATTAGTGTCAAGAGATTGGATTAATTGATTAACGTGTTCTCTGCTTAGGGATTAGCATCTGTGATGATTGTATGAGCATTCATGATAGCTTTAGATCACTCTATCCATTGACATAACCCATTAACCTGACTTTTAGTATTGATTTTAAGTGTTTAATCATTTTTCTACTTGCTCATCTGTTTACTTGCTGTTAATTGTCTGTATACTTGTCTGCTTATCCGTTTTTCTGTTAGGACTTTAGATTCACTACTTGAATATTGATTTTCTTAACTTGTTAGGTTTGGTGTATTCTTTGTGATTGATACCATCTTGCTTTGGATTCGATACCTCGTACAACACGATCAGTATTTGAGGAACTGATACACTTCTCAAGGATAACTAAAATCTTAGTATCAAGAACCAAAGCTTCATTACCCACTTCACTGAATGTCTTTGTGAATCTCTTTAAGGTTGAAGTGTTGGTTGTTGCATTGTCAACATTTATAGTGAAAACCTTCTCAATTCCCCAATCCGCCAAACACTGAAGAAGAGCATATGAGATGGTTGCTCTTTTGTGGTCTCATATGTTCTTAATCTCGATGATTAGCTTCCTTAACTCCCATGATGCATCAATGAAGTAAGCTGTAATGACCATATAGCTAGCTCATGTTACAGGCGCATTTCATATATTGGTGGCGAGAGAGACCCGCTGCTTAGTCTTTTTAAAGATATTCCTCATTGCTTCTTTTCTATTGACAAACATCTTGAAAATATCTGAGGTGGCTGTTCTTCTTGAATGCGGTTTGTACAGGTTCATTCTAGTGCAGAAATGACGCCAAGCCAAACTCTCAATGAAGGTCAAAGGTAGCTCCCCTATCACCAGCATTTCATTTGAAGCCTCCCTAAACTCTGCCTCTGAAACCTTAGCTAACTTCAAGTGACCATCATGAGTTGTGAAATGTTGCTTACCCTTTTTTAACCGCCCATAACTTGTGTTTCTTGCATGACGATAGATGTTTTTTCAAATTTAAAGTCCCAAACGTTATGTAACAACTCATAATCTTCCCACAGTAATGACATATGCATTTGTTATTGTTCTTCTCTGGTTTTGTAAAATGATCCCATACAGGAGACCTTGAGATGATGATCTTTTTCCCTTTAGAGTTTCTAGTTTCACTAAATGGAATCGCAACCTCCCCACAAGACTCGTATTTGATTCCTCATGTCTTCCTTCCTCATTGTCTTTTGAGTTGAAGAAGAATTCATCTTCAAAGGTAAACAAACATATTGTGAGAAAAGAAGAAGACAAATAGAAAGGTATATAATGAAGAATGCTAGAAGACAAACAACAACAGATTAAGCAGCACTTAGATTTCACCAGACCAGATTAAGTAGCCATTTACTATAATTTATAAACCGAAGCAGATTAATCATCCCTTAATTCAGTTTTTACAAACTTTCTACCAATCTTTACAATTTTAATATTGTTAAAAAGTGAGGCAAGTTAACCAGCACATAAATTTTGGTAGTATATGATATGCTCAAAGTTTAATCCCTAGAGC
Source organism: Orychophragmus violaceus (assembly GCA_030180135.1). Classification (NCBI taxonomy): domain Eukaryota; kingdom Viridiplantae; phylum Streptophyta; class Magnoliopsida; order Brassicales; family Brassicaceae; genus Orychophragmus; species Orychophragmus violaceus. The sequence goes on from CM058230.1 coordinate 7,462,188, forward strand.
TACACTGCAAGTGCACAGACGTGATTAGTAGTATGTGGGGGTCGAATCTACAAAGACTCAAGAATCTTACGATAGACAATAGAGGTTCGAATTAAGCTACGCAACACAGAGAATAAGCAGTAAATAATGCAAAAAGGTAAATCAAACGGGTTGTAAATCAATCAAGCAAAGCGTCAGGTCTAGGGAGTTCTCAGAAAATCAGGAACACATGCTAATCAATCAATCGAGATCAAATTAAGAACAGTTCTAGAACTAGAATCACAAATGTATAAGAAACCAACTTTTGTTATGAGTATTATCTATGTCTAGTAACCTAGCAAACCAACTTTCGTTGCGAGTTCTAGAGATCCTAAACATGCATTAATCTCAGGTTCGTTCGTTAACAATTTTCCTCAGCCAAATTTCTTTGCGAATAGACAAATTATTCATATAGGTTCTTTCTAGCTAATTGACCAACTGTCGTTGCAAAAATCAACCTAACATCAATGATCTGGGTAGCTAATTTAGATTAAGCATGAAAATCAACCCTAAACGAACAACTATGACTCCTTATAGATTAATTAACCTAATATTCCATGAAATCCCTAATGAGAATCCCTAAACCTAACTGGAGAACTACTCAGACATGGCATATGAAACATAAGACATGATGAATAGAAATCCAAATAACATAAAAGAGATAGAAAACATGGGTTTGAAATCCATTCTCTCTCGAGTGCAAGACCAGCCCCAAAATCTCTCAATCTCGGATAAGTAAAATGTAGCCTAAAAATGGCTTAAAAACCTAATATAATAGTCTAAAAACGTTTCGAAATTCTTTGTAATTATGAAAAACTTCTGGGCCAAGTTGCAAATATCCAAAGTCTTCATTAAATCGGCGAGATATGCCTGATCATGAACTGAGTTGATCGATACCGAAGAAGCATCGATTGACACATGTCTTCAACATCGTCTATGACTTCTTCTTTCTCGCACGAATGCTCCAAACAGCTCCAGAATGTGCCATAATCTCCAAATATGCTCTAAAAGCACTTAAACCTATAAAACACCTGAAAGGACTCCGAAACACAGTAAAGACTCGATAATAAAGACATCTATCATGGTCAAAACCCTAAAACCATGATATATCAACACCCCCACAGTTAGCCTTTGCCTGCTCTTAAGCAAACATAAAACCAAGACTAGGAGAAGAAGTTTGAAAACCTCAGAAACTCATTTCATCGTTTAAGTACTACACTAAGATTTCCCTTAGTAATCCACATGAAAAAATGAACTTGCAGACATCAAGACCAATATATACTTCCCCCACACTTAGCAACTGTCCTAAGTAAATTTCACAATCAGATTCAAAACATTCAAATTCACCATACTAACTTTTATAATCCAATAAATGCGGTATTACCTAGGTAGTATCGATCAAAGAACACATGGACTCTTACTCTATTAGTGGTTACTTTCTTCTTCTTCTTTTTTCCTTAGAAAATTTACCCTTTGGGTATCATTTTTTTATCAGTGCTCTTCTCGCATTGTGGTGTACTTTAGACACATTCCATGAATGCACATGAGATAATAGGGTTCTCTACCACTCCCGTGATTACTTCAAAGCTACTAGCTTATCTGCATATCTTTTTTTTTTACTTTAAGGAAGGAGGAATGGAATCATACTTAGACATGTTTACAAGTTGTGTCATAACTAACAAAGGAATCCGACTCAAAGTATACCAAGCCCCAAGGTGAGAAAAATTAAGTCAAGTTAAAGGCAAAGTCAGTAACGGATTTTATGAATACCTGAAAAGATATGGGTGTCCTTAGTAGGCTGATATGTGTTGGGTTTTCTAATAGTCATAGATTATCTGCAAGCTCATTCAATGGCCACTTAGGTTCATACGAGTGTAGTGATCTCCTAAGAAAATCATAGTTTTTTACTAACTTGTTTTGACTCAATAAAACAGATTCAACTCACTCTAAGAAAACAGAAAACGGTGCGTCAGTAGCTACCTCCCCCACACTTGAAACACACCATCCTCAATGGAATCGAAGCTTGGGATCGGGAGAGCAAATAATCAGATGGAACAGATTATAAATTCAGAACACTTTCATGTCGCGGATGTGTGTTGATCGTCACTGAGGACCGCATCGATCGACGCATCTCGTGCAAGCTTCCTCGCGGTTTAAAATGAACTATTTCCTGAACCGCAATTCACACGGTAAAAATCTTTAGTAACCCGCGGCCGCAAGCCAAACCGTATGTGACCTTGGCGTCGACCGACACTCAAGACAGTGTCGATCGACGCTACTCATCGTGACATGTTCTCACGCCTTAACACACCAAAACAAGAAAAATCGAAGCAACCAAAACCAAAATGAAAAATAAAATAAAAATAGACTCACAAGTGGGTTGCCTCCCACTCAACGCTTATTTCAATCTTATATTTCAGTACCACAAAGTTTGTTGGAATCAAGTAGTTTTCAACTTTGATAGGAATGTCCTCTAAGACTCCTTCTAGAATCCTCTTTGATCGATCATCTAGGATAAGAGAGATCCTAGTTGGCTAAAAATCGATCAGTCCCAATCACTCAGCCACAGAGTATGGCATGAGATTCACACCAGATTCTAAATCACACAGAGAACGCTTGAATCTGTCCTTAAATATGGAACCGTCTAGCACAAAGACTCCTGGATCTGGAAACTTCTCTGGAATATGGTTATGTAGCACTGCACCGACCTTCTAAGATATCATCAACACCTCTTCTTTCAAATCTCCATCTGTGGATATCATCTTCCTCGCATATCTCTGCAGAGAAGGGTGTTTCTTCAAGGCATCAACTAGTGAGATCTTAGCAAACTTGTTATACGTCCCTCCCATGCATTTAGCTTCATCTAACTCATGTTTGGACTTATTATGAGCCTTAGGATAAGGCAAGGGAGGCTTATAAACTCGCTCATAGGCTGTTTCAGGATTCTGGATCCTTATGTGATTAGCGTCGATCGATGCAAGGTGAGTGTCAGTCGATGTTTGCTTCTCAAAAAATGGTTTTTCATTCGGAACATGTGTGTGTCGATCGAACAGTGTCGATCGATGCATGTCGCATACATAGACAATTCGCTGAGAAAAAAAACCATGATGTTTTCTTCCTCATGTATCAGATCAACTTCATTCTCTACAATGACATCATTGATGTATTACTTCTGCTCAGTTCTTCCAGCTTCATTTTGCCTTTGCGCTATTCCAACAGTCTGTTGAACCTGAACATCCAGATTTTTCACATGAGTTCTCAGATACTCAATCTTCCCATTCAAATCCAGGTACAAAGCATCTATCTTTCCATTGAAGTCCATTGTACTCTTCTGCTGACCTTCCAAAAGTTGCTCCAACAGACCCATCATCTTATCAGACTGCTCATTTTGTAGAGGAGGAGTTCGATATGAAGAAGAACCATAGTCTCTGGAGAATGAGTTGTTCTGCTGAAATGGTCTCTGAAATGCAGGCTTTGGTGGGCAACCAGAAGTATGTCCTTGCTGATTTCCATATCTCTGACCTTGATAGCCAGTTCCAGCTATGTAATTGACGTCTCAAACTCATCAATATGCTGAAAAGTCTCCAAATATGCAGCAAAATGGACTTGCTTCTTTCCAAGTAAAAGATTGTGAACATAATCAATCTTGTTCTTCATCTCTGCTATCTGCGAGCTATAAATCTTTCCACCAGATTACTTCCTTCCCAAATCAGCATTCTTAGTGCTATTGCTACACACCAAGTTCTCAATCATCTCCTTAACTTTCTCTAGAGATTTAGTGTTAAAGTTTTCATTGCTACCAGCATCCAAAGCCATCTGATACCACAAATAAACACCTCTGGAGAAAATGCCCAGCATCTGAACTTCAGAGAAACTATGATGAGGGTAATCTCTCTGGTAAATCTTAAACTTTACCCACACCGCTTTCAAAGGCTTTGTAGGTCATTGTTTAAACTGTAGAAGATCCTCTCTCAGCTGATCAGATCTAGCATCATCATAAAAGTGTCTAAGGAACTTCCTCTTAACTGCATCTCAAGTAGTCAGAGTCCCAGGTGGAATCTGCTTCAGCCAATTTGCAGCCTCTTCTCTAAGAGAGTGTTCGAAAGCTTACAATGCAGGAAGTCATAACTCACTCCATTATGCATCATTACAGTAACCAAAAACTCAAACTTCTCATATTATCCATAGGGTGCTCATGTGGGTGTCCATGAAAGAGGTGTTGTCCCACAAGAGTGTAGTAGGAAGTTTTCATCTCAACATTGTTCCTTTGATTGGAGGAGGTAAAATCGCATACTTGTTAGCATAGAACTTGTTAGGTCAGTTTTAATCGGCAAGTGTCCTCCCAATTGGGGCATCAGGTTGTGCATTAGGTGGTACTTCAACCCGTGGGTTTCCACCATATGCGCCCCCAACTTGTTGTCCTGCGCCCACAAGCACAACATGTTCTTCACCAACTGGCTGGACAATGACATTTCCATACGCATCAACTCTCTAGCCCTGGTTGCTGTAAGCATTGTTCTCTAGATCCCTCAGCACACCACGTTCATCCCGAGTTAATATCACAATGTTGGGATTCAACATCTTTAGTGGATTTTGAGATTTCATGTTCTCTCTCTCTCTAACCTTGCAAGCTCCTGATTTCGAATAAAAACTAGCTCTTTATCTGGATTACTCCTTAGTGCGCAATCATGCATAAACTGTCCGGTTTATGCGAAGTGTGTCGATCGACGCTAGCAGAGCGTCGATCAATGCTGAGTCGGGACTGTGTCGATCGATGCGTGCGTTCTTCGTCGAACCTGAAACGCAAGAACAGAGACAAAACAGAAAAATAATTAGTAAAATAAAAATGAAAAGCCTAGTCTAAACTCTAAACTCTAAACTCAAATCTTATCAGTCTAAACTCTGGAAGTTTAATCCCTAGAGCTACACTGCAAGTGCACAGGCGTGACTAGTAGTATATAGGGGTCGAATCCACAGAGACTCAAGAATCTTACGATAGGCTATAGATGTTCCAATTAAGCTAAGAAACAGAGAATAAGCAGTGAATAATGGGAAAAAAGTAAATCAAACGGGTTGTAAATCAATCAAGCGAAGCGTCAGGTCAAGGGAGTTCTCAGAAAATCAGGAACACATGCAAATCAATCAATCGGGATCAAATTAAGAACCGTTCTAAAACTATAATCACATATGTATAAGAAACCAACTTTCGTTGCAAGTTCTAGAGATCCTAAACATGCATTAATCTCAGGTTCGTTCGTTCACAATTTCTCTAAGCCAAATTTTTTGCAAATAGGCAAATTGCTTATCTAGGTTCTTTCTAGCTAATTAACCAACTGTCATTGCAAAAATCAACATAACATCAATAATCTGGGTAGCTAATTTAAATTAAGCATTAAGATCAACCCTAGACGAAGAACTAGAAAGTATGAATCCCTATAGATTAACTAACCTATTATTTTATGAAATCTCTAATGAGAATCCCTTAACCTAACTGGAGAACTACTCAGATATGACAGATGGAACACAAGACATGGTGAATAGAAATCCAAATAACATAAAAGAGATAGAAAACAGGGGTTCGAAATCTCTTCTCTCTCGAGTGCAAGACCAGCTCCAAAATCTCTCAATCTCTGATAAGTAAAGTGTAGCCTAAACAATGGCTTAACACCCTAATATAATACTCTTAACACGTTTTGGGTTTCTTTGTAATTATGAGAAACTTATGAGCCAAGTTGAAAATATCCAAAGTCTTCATTAAATCGGAAAGATATGCATGATCACGAACTGCGTCGATCAATACCGAAGAGGTATCGATCGACACAAGTCTTTAACATCGTCTTTGACTTCTTCTTTCTCGCACTAATGCTCCAAACAGCTCCAAAATGCGTCATAATCTCCAAATATGCTCAAAACGTACCTAAATCTGTAAAACACCTGAAAGGACTTCAAAACACAATAAAAAACTCAATAATAAAGATATATATATATATATATCATGGTCAAAACCCCTAAAAATTGTGATATATCAATATAGAAACGAGAACAATAGTGGATGGATCATCATATACTGACCTTTATCACATATATCATCACATAAATCACCATCATCATATACTGAGATTTATATCATGTATCATCACAAGCAAATGCTAACATCGATCAAGTATTTGACCATTATCAAATAGAATCAGTAACCATAAATCGTCAAATATATACAACAAGTAAACTTTTGAAACGAGAACGGATCCACGAGTTTTCATCACCTAAACATTCTATCTCTAAATCACGCAAGGATTATCAAACTGGACAACGATCAGAGACAGTGTAAACTTTATCGACACTGAAACAGAGCATACCACTAAATACAGTAAATAATCGGATATAAAAATGGAGGATCTAAAGAGAGAGGAACCTTAGCTCAGCTTTAGGTGCCGGAAATGTTAGGGTTTAGGAAGGATCAAATCGGAGCCAATCGGCAAAGCTTAGGGTTTTAAAATTGAGCTGACAAATGACAAATGAACTCTTGATCTTGGTAAACAATGAAACATAGATGCCAAACTCTCAATTAAAAAGTAAAATGGAATGATGGATAAAAGATTAAGTGAAAAACAAGAACAAAGATGAACTTACATGTAGTATTGAAGGGGAAGTGAGTTTCTATTGTCACGACTTACGATTTCGAAAGAACCACGAACACCGATAAAATATCTGATAAATTAGAGTATAGTTTTTGGGTTTTGTTTTATTTCTTCTCTTAGGAAAAAAATACAAGAATCAATTTTTCCTCTCCCTCTAGTATTTTGCCTGTCTTTAGTTAACTAGTTTTCATTTTTGACTAACTAGATCAATTGAACTTCGGTTTAGTTTATATATTACTAGATATGTAAAAATTAAATTTTATTTTCGGTTCTATATAGTATTCATGGATATTCGGTTCGGTTCTAAGTATTCATAGATACAAAGACTAAGATTCATTAGGTAATTGGTAGTATCCATGTATCATTCGGTTCGGTTATTTTCAGTTCAATTCGGTTCGGTTTTTTATTCCGGTTTTTATGCCTATGGTTAGTTAGTAAGTATATCATATCGTCCATGAGCATCATCACTTCATTGTTATTTTAACGTTTTCAACGTTGTTATTTAAAGCTCTTTAATGCTAAAACCTTACTTTTCCTCATACAAACTCCATTTGATTAATTATCCCATCAACATATTTTTCTATTGCTTATCAAATACTCTTGTAAGCAACAAAAAGGTTTGTCAAATGGCAACTAACTATACGCATTTAATCGTAGAGTGATGTCTATTAGCAACTCTTTGGATAAAAATTATCGGCGGATCTAATCTATCCATGTAAAAACATAATGAAATACTACAGTATACTTCTCAGCAAATGGTCACTACATTATTTATCTCCAAGTTTTGAATGTTTTCCAACTATTATATAAGATAACTAAATTGTCTATTACTGAAGAATAAATGTGTCCAAATTCATATTTTTCAATTTGTTGTGATTTTATATCTAGGGAGGATTGAACTGAAGAAATCTCTATTAACCCATTCTGATTAGCAATTAAATTTCGAATTTGTTTTATTCATTACAACTGTACCTATGTGTTGTTTCTACCAATGTAAAAGGACGTTATTAATTCCGTTTGCATGCTGAGCACCTTTTAGAAAAGAGATATTCCCATATAAGTCCATATAGAGAAAACAAAAACATGAGAGTCATTGTAAAGTGAAACTACTGATTATATATGGTTAAAGAATTAGAATACTAAGACCGGATTTAAATTAATTGAAAACTAAAGTCGATAACTCAATTAGTTGGGTGAACGAAAAAGTTCGTTGCCACGCCTTCCGACGAAAAGCCACGTCATATATGTCGCTTGTGTCCCAACGAGCTCTTACGCACGTTGCATCTTGTGTGGACTTTCTCTTCAAGTGTGTTCAAAAAAAAAAATTGTGTAATTAAAAAGATGTCGACATGATTTGACTAATTTAACAAACCCAAAAATCTGCATAATATGTAGTTATGTATATTGGAAAAAATTAGTATACATTTTCCGGTTTTAAATACTCCAATACTGTAGCAATTGATTATATCAATGTACAATTACGAAATAATTTAATATAAAAACTTAAGAAAATAATCAGACTCCGGATTCAAATCCTAAATTCTAGTAAGTTAGTAACTAAACCTTACAGTTTAGAAACCAAATTATAAACGACTAAACCCAAAACCATAAATCAGTTTCTTAAAACTTAAATATGCACTTTATAATATAATCAAAGTGGTGAGTTTTCTCAATATTAGAAGAGTATATGTTAGTATATTTTTCCCCTGTTTTTCTCTTATATCAATTAACTAATAACTATACCGTAAATGAAACAAAAAGAATATAGGTAAGGGCAATAATTAAGGCAAATCTTTTTTTTTTTAAAGCTTTCCTATTAATTTGTGTGTGTGTGTGTTAATGTCGATATTGGAGATGGTCAAAATGAATATTTTAAAGATATGTTATTTGCTTTTAATAAGATTTTCGAAAATCCATGAAATATACTTTAACCTATAGATTGGTCATAAATAATAATGCTGGTACTCTCATGAATACCACATTCGTAATCGTACCAATACCTACTTCATTAAATTATCTTTGACGACGTGCCCAATACAACAAGAGAAGAGGAAGCTGCATTAAACATATCATTCATCAATGCGTACTTAATTTTCTTTGTCATCAATGCGTAGTTAATTTTATTAAATGAAACTTCAAATTTAGGACTTGGAAATATGATAAATGAAAAGGAGTATGAGGGGTAAATACGTAAATTAGAGTGAAGCTAAATCTACGTGGAGTTTCCATGCACTTAAATGCGTTCTTCTTCGCATTTAATGCACTTTGTGTTTGCTTCCTCCTTGAATTCCTCCCTCCATAATCTTTATTCATTTAGTAATAAAACTATATTTGTTGGAAAAAGGTTCATTTTCAATTAGTTCTTTTCATATTTGTTTTATAGTATTATTTGTCGTTTTGTATTTTTAATACAGTTTATAATAAATTTTTAATTTTTATTTTTAATTTTTAGCTTATGAATAATTAATATAAAATAAAATATTATATTAATTAATAAAACAAAAAATTGATTTTTTTGTATAAAACGACAAATAAAATGAAACGGATTAAGTAACGTACTGAAGGTTCATTTTCAATTAGTTCTTTTCATATTTGTTTTATAGTATTATTTGTCGTTTTGTATTTTTAATACAGTTTATAATAAATTTTTAATTTTTATTTTTAATTTTTAGCTTATGAATAATTAATATAAAATAAAATATTATATTAATTAATAAAACAAAAAATTGATTTTTTGTATAAAACGACAAATAAAATGAAACGGATTAAGTAACGTACTGAATTATAAAATTTTGAAATGTCAAACAACATTTTATTTTTTGTACAAAATTTTAAACGACAAATAAAATGAAACGGATTATGTAACGTACTGAATTATAAAATTTTGAAATGTCAAACAACATTATGAGTTGGTTGATGGATTCTAGTATCTATGGCCTTGCATGCTTAGGCATGAGAATTGGTTCCATCTCCAATTTGTCAATTACACTACATGTAGTTGAATCTTTCACGGTGGAAACAAACAAGTAGCATAACATAAATTAATGTTCATGCAAATAAATTTATAACGTATATCATACTAGTATTATTTTGATAATAAATGAAACAAATTGATTGGCTTTAAATTTTGCTATAACCGGCCTCATTAACTCAAGACTCTTTTTTCTTCGTATGAGATATTGGCCCCATCTATATAACTCCCTCTCTGCCTAACAGTCCCCATAACTGCTCTCTCTCTCTCTCTCTCTCTCCCTCTCCTCTCTGCTTTCTAGTATGACTGCTGACGTAGGCTCTCTCGTACGGATACTAAGTAGGTACATGGACGAGCGGACGACGGTAAAGGATTCCGCGGGACATGGATCGTCAGTAGACCTCATGACTCGTGATCTCCTCGGAAGCTGCGGTTGCGGAGGAGGAGGAGGCGATCAGTCGGTAGAGCTTGACCTTGACCTACAAGTTCCCAACGGCTGGGAAAAGCGTCTCGACTTGAAGGTTCGTTGCTTAGTTTTCAACAACATTGAATGCTTGTAGTTATTGAGATTATCAATCTTATATATGATCCTTTGTGATTTTGATTACAGACAGGCAAAGTTTATCTACAAAAATGTAATTCAACGAGCTCCTCGTCTCTTCATCGTCGCGCAGACCAATCCAACCAAACAGTTCTAAGGTTTCAAGATTTAAACTGTCCGCCGATTTCCGATAAATCTCCGGCGAGACCATTGTTAAGCCTCTTCGACGATACTAGCCTTGAACTGAAGCTGTTCCCGTCTTCTTCATCATCATCCTCTTCTTCGAACCAGTCGGTTTCGTGTCTATCTTCTCTCTCTGTATCATCGGCGAGTTCGAGTTTCCAGAGTGTTTGCACACTCGACAAGGTGAAATCTGCTCTGGAGAGGGCAGGGAAAGATTCATCCGGGATGATAAAGAAACGCAAATCGCCAGAAGAAGACGGCGTTTGCAATCGAACCGATTCTGCGGCAGCGTCAGCTCAGGTGGCGGCTGGATGTCCAGGCTGCTTATCGTATGTATTGGTGATGAAGAACAATCCTAAATGCCCGAGGTGTAGTTCGTTTGTTGCTTTGCCTGCCATGAAAAAGCCTATGATTGATCTCAACATATCGCTTTGAAAACTCTGGGGAAAGATTGAACATTTATATTGTAGGTTTGATATCTGTATATCATAGATAAATCAGGGGTTTAATTGAAAAAATGGGTTTTACTGAAGGTGGTTGTGTTGATCTAATAATAAAGTCCTATATTGATTTCGCATCTTAAATAACCCAATGTGTTTGACAAACCAAAAGTTTGAATGGATTTATAAACGTTTTCCTTAAACTGTATAATCAAGTTTCTCTCTCTAGCAAACGCTCTAACCTCTCTCTAACAAACCGATTACCGTGAATCTGTTCCCGCCACCGGTGTTGGTTTCGGCTGCTCCGACGGGCATGAATACTTTTGTTTTGAATTTTGATGTGGATCTTGCCGCTAATAAACGTTGGCATCTTGTCGGCTTTTGTTTTTTTTTCTGCGGTGATTTCTCATATGTTCTTGTATGATAATCGAGGAATGTTCCGCCTCTGCTTCCGCCTGTCCGGATTCTTATGTCGGGTTTTTTCCCGGCCTTCTCGATCCTTTCTGTCATCTACTTCCATCGTAGTGTTGATGGTTTCTTTAGCTCCTCTTCTGAGTTGTCGAGCACTTTGAGGTATTGGTTCTATGGCTCGATCGAGTTAAATGGGTTTTCTGGTTCTTCTTAGTTCCTCCGGTCTCCTTTCCCGGTGAATCAGATATGAAGTGCACGGAAATCGATGGCAAAAACGGTGTTAAAAATTTAACTTTATGCAGTGTTGGTGATGATTGGTCGGAGTTGGATCGGCTGAATTCGTTAAGTATAGTGAAAAGCCCTTCTCTCAACCGGAACTTGGTCGCCGGCGGTTTGTATGCTCGTTCTTCTATGATGAAGACGCGTGGCACCACTTACTGATACGTCGACATCGACATGTCGACATCAACATGTCGATTAAGAAATTTCCGTTTTATGTAATTGGGCTGAGTTCTTTTCAAAATTCCACTTGTACAAATCGGTTTCTGTCCAGTTGGATGGACTTATAAAACATGTTTGCAGACTAAATAATGGATTTTTTTTTTTCAAAGGAATAACCCAAAGTCATTGGTTAATTTCAATTAATTTTTATTTAACCATTTAAAAATATTATCCTTATAATGTTCTTTAGAATTCATTATGCTTACGTTTATTTTATTTGTCCGTTGCAATCGTTTATTAAAATCTAGTGTGTGACAACAAAAATAACAAACCCAATTTGTGTTGATAAACCAAAAAGTGAATAACATAATTTTTTTTTTTCAAAGAAATAGCCCAAAGTCATGGGTTAGTTCGAAGTTAGTTGGAGATATATAATAGTTCATCGCCACCGATTATTAAAATCTCAAGTACACCTTTTGGTGCTGGATTTTATAATAAAGAAAACATTTGATATACGATAATCAATTAAATAATTACTAATATTAAAGCACAACTACTTTTTAGTGTATTTTGTTTTCAATGAAGAAGTTAAGTACGCATTTACTAAAGTCGTAGACTGTTATTACATTAAACTGACGAATAAATGCGAATTTAAGTGGAATGACGAGTCATTAAAGTTTCGGTGACCGCACTGTATTTCATAGGCAAACGATTCATGTTCCATGCACACACATATACATATGAATACATCTAGTACTTCATTCCGTTCTTATTTGTGACGAAAGCCGTTTTCAGTTTCATTTGTCATTAAAGTGCTGAAGTCTATGAAACAAAATCATAATCTCAAACTTAATGGTTTATTAATTCGAATCTCAAAATTATGGGATTCCAATCTCAAAAGTGAACTTTTTATCATTAGAAAGTGCGGAGTAGATAAACGGTTAGACGTGAATTTTTATAGAATAATTTTCATATTTTTATAAAACGATTAAACTGTTGAAAAATCACTGATATAATATTTTTCATAATTTATATTCCTTCTGTCCCAATATATAAAAAGTTTTAGAAGTTTTTTGTTTCGTTTTATTTGATTTTTCTCAAATTTCAATACAAATTTATATTTATTTAATATGTTGTAGAATTATAACTATTAATACTCTGCAGTATTTGTTGTTATTGGTTAAAATATTTTAAATTAAATATTAAACAATAAATTTATGTAAAAAATAAAAATACATATAATTTCTAATATCTCACGCTTTTAACTAAAACATTTTATAAAATAAAACATAAAGAGTAATATAACAAATTAGTTAGAAAACTGTATCAATAAAGACTAAAGTATATCACAAGAAATTGTATAAACAATAATTTACTCCATCCGATTCAAATTAATTATTGTTCTAGAAAAAATGCTACAAAATAAATGTTGTTTTATGTTTTCATTATGATTTTATTCTATTAGTTATCTCGTTCATTATTAGCTAAATTAATAATATAGTAACATTTTAACAGTCAAATAAAAAAAATTGAATATTTTTAATTATGTAAAAAATTTAAATGACATATAATTTGTGTACACTGTCTGAGTAGGACCTAAGGTAATTAAGTTTCTCGTTGTAGTTTTTTTGTCACTGAAATTTTCATTAAAACCCTAATGGGCTAAGAAGTTTTGGGATACAAGGTGGCCCAAGGCCTGCTTTGCAAGAGCATCAACATCAGAATTGCAAGAACGATTGATAGACTTGAAACTAACAAAATCAAAAAGCGGAAGAAAAGACCGTATGTCACAGAGAATTCCATAGAGCTCTGAATACGATGAGTACGGGTTGCATGTCTATACGTTTTGGTTGGTATTTGTCTTTATCAAATTATTAAAAACTCTGGTGTATTTATTGAGTCGGCTGTTACAAACTTTGGTCTAAGTCAATACATTATATTTGTTCGAACACTAGATCACAATAATATGTGTGGAAGCAACTGCGGCCTAGTAATCAAATATCTGAATAAGAATTTCGTTTTTGTTTACTTCGATAGTGATTTGTAATAATATCAAGTTACCAGCTAATGCTCCTACAACATTGTTGTTGAGTTATGTTATAGTATCCTTAAGGAAAAGACTAAAGTCCGTGACTCAGCATCTTCATTCATTTGTGTTGGCGCTTAGCAGTATTTTGCTACATAGGCAACCATCAATTTTGATTTGGAATTTAGTAAATAACATTCCATACCATTATACAACCGCTTTGGCCGTCCCGTCGTTTCCAGTGGCGGGTTGTTGTCTATGGTGTATAAAAAAGCTACTGGAATTTCTCATGCAGACAACAAAGTGATTTTGTGCTACCCATTTCCACGTCTCAAACGACATTTTTGTAAATGTTCTTCCGCTTGTCCTTGAGGTCGATCGCTTGTAACCCGTTTATCATCAAGTGAGAAAAACCGACACACTACAACAATTATGCAGGGACAAGACCACTACAAGAAAAAGCCAATTTCATGACAGTCGAAATGGTGAGGAAATCGTCAGGAATGGACATTCCTGATCGATTTCTGACCGCAATCTGCCGTCAATTTGAAATGGTCAGAAATATGAACCCGTCAACATATGGTCAGAAATTATTGACGGCATCAACTCTCAGTAAACCGTGTGTAATTACTGAATGTTTTTTTGATCACCGTTCCCGACGAACTACCGACCACTTATATTGACGAACTCCCGATCAGTTTCCGACGACATATCCCGACGAACTCTCGATCTCTTTTCGACGACATATCTCGACCAACTCCCGACGACTTTCTGACGATATATGACGACGATTTCGCGACCGATTACCGACGGATCATATTTAAAAATACTGACCACTTTCTGACCGGCTATATAAAAATTTACTGACCGAATACTGACGTACGCTAACTGAAGACAATTTAAACACCACAATTTCCAAATGAATGGAGACCATGCAGCTGCCATGTAACTCGTGTGTCCGTATCTTTCAGGTTGAAAAGACGGTTTCATAATTCAAAAAAAAAAAAAAAAAAAAGACGGTTTCTTTGGAGACACAGAGCAATAAGGTCATGCTTTGATTTGTCGTTCTTGTACACCCTCATGTGATCAAAGCTAACTCATGAGAAGCTGCATTAGAGTTGTTAACAACATTGTCTGTGGAACATATATAGGATATGAAATACACGAGATACAGATGTACTCTCTATCTGTTCATCCTTCCTGAAACCATTCTCATGCTCAGTGAAGGACGCCTAATCATTTCTCATATCAGCTTGAGATGTAACATCCAATAAGAAGTAGAAAACGAGGCTACTAGTAGCGTCTCCAAGCAATGTTGCAGCTAGCATCAGCACTTCTCTAACAGATTCAACAAGCGAAAAAACTAGTTAAAGATCGCTCCCTCAATATCTACAGATTCACAAGTATGGAATCTTTACTCTTTCTTACTTGCTCACTAATAGTATCGAATGATTAAACATAAAATTGGAAAACAAATAAACTGCGAAATTCTCTTAAGTTTCTGTTGACAGTGATTTATTAAGATATACAAATATATTGTGTGATATACTAGTGGATTATCCACTCCAATGTAGTGTCATTTACATTTATAATCTTTAACTTTCGGTGTCAAATAGCCATGAGGTTATGTTATATAGAAGGAGAAACAAACCTACTAAAATGGATTTATACTTTTTTATTAACGTGAAAGTATTTCAAATCTATGGAAGATATCAAATTATATATATATATAATAGCAGGATGTCTCTGCAGGAGAGCATGAGAGGATGACACCTCATTTAATGAAAAAACATACAAACCAATCAGAATAAAACGTTCATCCACGTAAGAGTCCACATGTTTCAAATTAGATCTAACCTAAAATCAATTAAGCAAAGCGTTCATTCGGCTTCTCTTTCTTTTTGAACGACTCTGCAAATTCACTCTCTAGATCAGGCGATTTTATCGTTGTCTCTTCTACATCATCCTTTGACGTCTTCTTCGTCTTCTCACCATTTCAAGATCATACCAGGTTAGTTTCCCAAACAAGGCTTCACACTCGATTTGACCAAACCGAGAATTTTCTCTACACGATCGGTGATGCCGCCGTTTCGTCCTCTGAACTGATAACGAAAATTGATGTTCCTAAAACAACAATTTTCAATTCATATTTCCAAGAATCAAGAAGAAGAATAGATTCTAAGAAGTGTATGAACAAATTTAGATAACAAAGAGAATAGAGATTGAGAGAGATAACTTTCGTTTATTGATAATGATTATTGAATAGAAGAACGCTTTACAATACGTTCTTATAATAATAACAATGTAACCCAAAACCCTAAAGATATAAAACCCAAAACACCCATTCCTAACTCATATCAAATTGATTAACCGACATTAAGCTAACCATCTTAACCGTCTTATTATCAAAACCAACACCAAAACCACAAATCAATTTCCTATATCAAATCTCCCTTCTTTGAAAAACCTTGACCACAAGGTTTCTCCTGGATCCCATACGCGGTTGGTGTCAAGCAAAGGATGAGAATGTGGCCTAGCAATGGCAACTACAACGAAGATAGCAGTGAGAGATTCAATCGTTGGTGAAATAAGTGTCACTCTTGCTGCTAAAACAGACTCACAACGAGGCCTTCTTTGCTTATGTTTCTCTTTTTCCGCAGACCCATAAACAACCGCAAATGTGAGAGAATGTTTTGCCGTGACGCTTGAGACTGAAATCTTAACAAAAGCAGCCTTTTCCTCTCCTCTTTTGTCATCGCCAACAACTTTTTCTTGCACCTGAAGCTTTTCGATAACATTTTCATTTTGAATATCCATCAAGTTCTTATCAGCTTGTAAGAACTCAGTTGTGGTAGCTTCACTGTCGTCCTTAATTATAGACAAGTCCTCCTCGACTTGTATGAACTCACTTGCCTTTGCGGTTTCCTTAATTCGCTCAGTGTTTACAAGCTGCGGTATTGTTGTTTTCTTCGAATGAGATCTTTCATACAACCGTCCTACGAGTAAACAATGTTGGATGGTCTGAGGATTAAACATTTGAATGTTCATCCTAGTATCCGCTCGTAAACCATCTAGAAAAATACTAACCAAATAAGCTTCAGATAGATTTACTCTACTGCCTAAGATCTCAAATTTCTCATGATATTCCTCTATACCAGCAGTTTCTTTCAATTGTTTCAGATCAGCAACATGGTCTCCTAATAATTCTTTCAATCTTTCTAACCTTGTTTGATGAACTGAATCTATGTGTGAAGCAAAAGAGTCGTAGATCGTCGTAACCGCCATGGATTCCGAGAAACGACGAAGCTTTGATACCTTTGATAACGAAAATTGATGTTCCTAAAACAACAATTTTCAATTCATATTTCCAAGAATCAAGAAGAAGAATAGATTCTAAGAAGTGTATGAACAAATTTAGATAACAAAGAGAATAGAGATTGAGAGAGATAACTTTCGTTTATTGATAATGATTATTGAATAGAAGAACGCTTTACAATACGTTCTTATAATAATAACAACGTAACCCAAAACCCTAAAGATATAAAACCCAAAACACCCATTCCTAACTCATATCAAATTGATTAACCGACATTAAGCTAACCATCTTAACCGTCTTATTATCAAAACCAACACCAAAACCACAAATCAATTTCCTATATCATGAACCTTCAATCTGTTTCCGGCACTACCACCACAACAAAAAGATCTTATATATATTCTCCAGCAAAGATTGGAGCTCTCTGTTCAACAATGGTAAAATTATCCCTTTCCAATATATGTTAGATTATTTTAGATCTCTTTTGGTCTTTGCGTAGATTAAAGTGAAACCCTAATAGCAACAACGACTGAAAACTTGCTGAAAGTATACTTTTGATAAGTTCTGTATGAGAATTTTTGTTTTTATCAACATCACAGTTACTCTCTGTGCTTTAGCATGATTGTTCATTCAATAACTATTGCTTTTCGTTGGCAAAAAAAAATGGAGCAGGGTGAGACAATTTCAGGGATCCAGGGATTGACTCGGGTCTCCTCATCTACAATCAATTAGTCTAAAATATACAACCTCAGTGCAGTCCAAGTTCTACATGGCCACTCTCATTATTCGGAAAAAAACATACAGGTACTTAACTATTGTAACTTCTTGATGTTTCAAAGATGTCAATTAACAAAGATGAGGGGATAAAAATGAAACACTGAGAAATGCTTTTTAACTTAGTGGTTTGTGTCTAAAAATATTCCAGAGGTGAAGTGTGTTCAAGGATTGTTTATGCCTGTGGAGAAATACCTCTGTCGAGGTCAATGATGAGCTTTTCAAGGGTATTTGGAGGGGAAATCTTGAGCGGATGAAAAATGAGATTGCTGCAGGTTTTGTTAAATCTTGTGCTATTTATATATAAAATTTATGTACAATTTGCTTTGTATCTATGTTGACTGTTAATGTATATTTCGTTGCCTTTTTCTGTCTCTTTGGTGGCAAGACAAATACTTGTGCTGTCGTAGCTCTGAAAATGGCAGTGGAAATCAGATTTTCGAGCTCAACACCGGAGCGAAGATACCATCCGTCGGTCTCGGAATGTGGCAACTGATCTTGTCTACTCGGAAACTCTGTCGAAGCCGCTGTTAAGGTTCGTATGTGTGATTTGCGGCTTCGTGGTCACTGAATTAGTGATTTTCACCTTAATTCATTTACACTTTTGAATGGAACAAACTGAAGAATTGTCTTACTATGCAGATTGGCTATCGTCACAGTGATTGTGCTCAAATCTATGGCAATGAAAAGGAGGTAAGCCTAATCATCTTTTGTTTCAAGGATTTTGTATACTTCGTTTAAATTATGGTTCGTTCCTTTTATCTCATACAATAGTATTATCACATCACTTATGGAAGATGGTAAGCTTCTGAGTGAAGCAGAAGAATTGTTGGAGGAATTTTCTGGAAAGTTTCGGTCTATTATCTATATTGTCAGGTGCCGTTCTCGGATTGTGGTTGCACTACAAGCAACTCAGGTTCAAATTTGTCATATTGTGTCCATATTGTTTCATTTAATTTTTTTTATATCAAGTGACATATTTGACTTTCCAGATTCATTGCTTTGAATAAAACATTGGCAAAGGAATACATGATTGTCACTACAATAATAATCAGCTGAGGGAACATCTGGATGTTCTGAAACAACGCTATGGTTCTGTTAAATCTCTCATCTTCAAAGTGAGCTTGTTATCGAGGATACTGGATTGGACTTGTGGGAACATTTTGGCGTAAGTCTATTATTTCCTCTACTTTAGGTGTAAAGCAATTTTTTCTTTGATTATTGGAAAACAATGATGGATTTCAACTTATGGTCATAGGTAAAGCCTAGGAGTGAACCGGTTAAAGTTAAGGCAAATATGCTCAGTCAAGTCACTTTGAGGGATTAGAAGAATCCATGGCAAATCATACCTCAGGCTTTCTCACATCTCCTACCAAAGGGACCACTACCTCAGAGAATTTTTCAGCGTCAAATGGGGAGAGAAAAAGGAAGAGAGAAACAGATTCAAAGACTTGTTTGTCCCCGAGCCAGATTGATCCAGCAGCATGAGAAACCGTGGCAGGTGCTTTGTCAGACATGTTGACTGCTTTGAGGTCAAGGATTGGCTGATTTGAAAACGGAAGATGATAGGTTTAGTATCACAAATTGCATCAATGCGCTTGACGAGATTGAGAATTTAGATGAATGTGTCTACTTTGCAGCTTTAGACCTTTTTGAGAATCCTGGTCTTCGAGAGACCTTTATCTCTCTTAAAGCTAACATGTTATTCTTGACATGGTTGCAAGTTAAGTGCATGAAACTTACTCCTTCAGTTGTTGCTTAGCTAGGTTAATTTCAAAGCTCATTGGTGTTCAAGTATACCAATATATTTGGTCTTTTGTAGATCTTTTTTGGTTGCTGATGATAAATAGTTCAAGAGGAAAATAGTATCAGATGTAAGTTGAAGATAAGAGTTGGTCGTTCATGTTTGTTCATTAGAACATAAGCAACATTCCATTGAACTCTGGTTGGGTTTTCTCACATTTTTGGTGAACCAGAAACAGTATTGTACAAATGTAGACACACAATGAAGAAATGTGAGAAGGGAGAAATAGAGACTCTTTGATAGTGAAAGATATTGATCAGAACCATAATTACCCTTAGATCCAGTTTCTTGCGTAAGCACCGAAGCTAAGCTTCTTGGATTGAAGCTTTCCAAAAAAAATTGTTCTCTGTCATAACAACTTCGCTCTCATGGTTTGATTTCATTTTCATTATCACTCTTTTAGGTAAAACTCCTCATTAGTCCTCTTGATTATGTAAAACCCCAAAACAAGAAAATCAAGAACCCGCAAAAGAATCGAAACGGAAATAACGTTCTTTGAGACTACTAGCCGGAATTTAGTTGTAGGGGTGGAACTATTATCTGGGATGCAAGATTCGAATTGGGATTTACTCAGATCCGTTTAAAAAAAACGGATATGCGGAGGAGGCCAGATGCGGATAGTAAAATCTTAGATCCATCCAAGCCGGATCCGGATATATTAATCTAAAATTCGGATATCCGGATCCGAATATGAACAATTAAATATATTAAAAATATTTTTTAATTATATATTTTTACATATGATATATAATTTTATATAAAATATATATAATTTAAGTTAATACATATTACATAATATTGGATTAACGCTTTCTTTTTAATGTTTTAATCATCCGAATAATGTTTAAAAAACACTTTAACTAATTCATTTTTTGTTTGCTTAAATTATAATCTTGCAACCAAAATTAAACTCTTTTTAACTAATTTATTTTTGTTTGCATAAATTATAATTATGCAACTTTAACTACAAAACAGTTAAAATTTTATAAATCTAATAAATAAAACTTTTTAAAAAAATTATTAAAATAAATCTCGCGGCGTAGCGCGGGTATATACCTAGTTAACTTTAAAGGGATGGTGGAGTATATTGATAAAAAAAAATTAATATTCAAATAGGCCGAAGTAAGAGTTTATATCCATTTATAGACATGGGCATTCAGTTAACCATTCGGTTCCGGTTCGGTTAATTCAGGTTTCAGATTTTTTGGTTAATGTTGTCTAGTAACCAAATAGGAACAGGAAGGAAATCGGGTCGGTTCGGTTAGTGTTCGGTTCGGTTCGGTATGAGTAATTGTGTTAGGAACCAGAAAATACCCGAAATTTATCGGGTTCACTTCGGTTTTTGTTCGGTTTTATTTACTTTTGTTTTCAAACTACCCAAAATAACCAAATTACCTGAATTACCTGGAAAAACCAAATCGAACTACCCAAAAATATCTAAATTACCATAAAATCCAAAATACCCAAGAAAATGAATATAAAATTAGTTATATTTTACAAAAAGTTTATTAATTTTGAAAATATAACTATAAATTTTAAATATTTTAGGTTTTTTAAAATATAACAAAAAATCGTATTTGTAAATAAATTTTAAATATATTGGTTATTTTAAATCTAACTATAGCTAATTTTTTATATGTATTATATTTCGGATACCCAAAGTAATCATCGATTTTCGTTTCGGTTCCGGTTCGGTTCGGATAACCACGAGTAATGAAAACATGAACCATTCGTTTTATGCTAACAAACCGAATTCCATTTTTCTCAGTTATTTCGGATTGGGTTCGGTTCGGTTTTTCGATCGGTTCCAGTTAAATGTCCAGGCCTATTCCATATAGATATCTAAATAAATATATTTTAGTTTTGCATAATAAATGAATCAAACTTGAAACGTTTTGGTATACCAAATCTATTTTCTTACCACTTTACCAATTAAGTACAAGGCTTTCCAGAAATGGATTTATACTGACAGTATGACCTAAAAGCATAATGCGTTATGTCTCCTGTTGTTAATTAGATGCATCTGATAAATATCTTATCGATAGTTTATTGGTTGTCTATCAACAGCCACATATATACTTTCAATCTAAGATTTAGTTATGTTAATAACCTTAAGCAATAGCAAGCAAAGTCAACATACATTTACAGTTTTTGTTTTTTGGCAACACATTTACAATTCTAGCAAAGCTAAAAAGAGTTTATGATATCTTTAAATTTTAGTTTATTATTTAAACTGATGCTTTTAAAGTGGGTCGACCTGCAGTTATATACTATATATTAGTATAAAGTATTCTCTGGGGATATTTCTGTATGGACTGTTTAAATTCAACCGAAATTTGGACGTTTTATTGCAACTCTCCATGTACTTTATCTGATGACCACCGTACGGTACACACATTTCCACACTCCTACGTAAATGACGAATCTGGCCCGGTTCCTGCCCACAAATTACTATTTAATCCTCTTCCGGCCGGGTACCGTTATCAGAATATCTTCATTTTTTTGGTGGATGCAGAATATATTCTTTGTATAACTTTATTTGCAGATTTCCCCCCCTAAAAAAAAGAGATGCGCACGTGGCTCCGCTGGTTAAGACCACCTCTGCGACCTTCTCATCTGGAGTTCGACTCCAGTTTCTTTCCTCCTGGAAGGCTTAGGGCTAGTGGGTTAATGGGCCGGCCCGTTGTGGCCCATACAGACGAAAAAAAAAAAAAAAAGATATGCAAGCTTAATCACTAGACGAAACCTTAGTTTGAACATTCTCACTTAATTTGTTTGATACATGGTTGAATTCAAGATTTCGGATTCTAAGTCTGCCGTCAAATTCTTAAATGTACCAACTCATACGTTTCTAGGTAAAGGTTATACACTGATGACTTCTTTATAACCGGAAACGTGCAATTTATAAATTGAGTTATAATTTGATTGTTAAAAACCAAACGGTACATGAAACGTATGGGACGCACGTTTCTTTGGTTTTCTCTTTTTGTTTTTCTTGTTTACCTTTATCGGCGGTCAATAAAACGTCGGAGATCTAAATTCAGCTTCTGCAGATTCAGTCTCGGTTCGGTTTAATCGGAAATTACCGCTACGATAGTTGTTGACAACAATCGAATAATCTAATTCTAAGATAATACAAAGAAAATAAAACTTATATATACTTACAAAACCAGAGACATATATAATTCTTTAAGAAAAAACATTGATGGCCGATTGGATTCTTATCAAAGCTACTCCGTAGTTCCAGGTATCAACTCATCGCCAGATAGCAACGACGCGACGAGTTCATGCATCTCGCCGGACTCGTTGAAACCCAGTCGGAGAGTCTCCACCACGCGCTCGAAAACCATGACGTGGCAGGGGATGTGGAGGACTCCTTTCTGAGCGTAACCGTACTCCTGAGCTGATCTGTTGAGCAGTCCGACGAAGACCGGATGGTTCAGAAGCTCCGCGCTCACCACGAACCTCTCCATCTCTTCGCCTACGTATACGGGTACGTGACCGGCGGGAACAGTGTTGACTCGTCTCGCCGGACAAATCGACCACGACGGATGCGCATGTAGATGATGATGACCGCGGCGGGGGCGGAAGGAGGAGGTAGATCGGTGGATGGAGAATTCGGAGGATAAGTCAGCGACGCGAGAGAGGCGGCGGATCAGTTGCTTCATTTTATTGTTTTCTCCGGCGGTTTGAAGAGAGATAAATTCGTAAGTACTAGAGAGAGTGTGTGACAAAAGAGGGGTTATATATAAAGAGAGAGACATGGAAAGATTATGACGACAGCATAATGGGTTAGAGTACACAGGCAGTACTTGCCAGGTACAACCGAGGAAATTTAACTTCGAGACAATTTCTATGACTTAAAATAATGTATTTGTTTTTGTCAAAGTAAAATAATGTATTGTTTACTCATATATTACACAATTCTATTAATTTTTTTACAATTTAAAGCTTCGTAAATTACAAAAATATCCAGAAACCTTTTAACCATAATTGAACAAATGGATCAGGGTGCAGAGGATATAAAACATATTAATCAAAAATATGTTGAATAGTTTTTTTAAAAATAAAAATACATAATTTCTACAACTTTAAAATTTAGGGATAATAATTTTATGGTTTAATTTAGTATTTATTAATTTTGTTATATATTTTACACTATTTTGTAATTTTTCAAGAAAAAGGTTAACTACATATTTTTATTTTGATGAACATTACATAAAAATCAAATCGAATAAAGAGATAGTACTTGAAATTATATAAACATCAAAACCATACAAATTAAATCAAGATAGCAACTATTTGTACTTATTATCGAAAGTCAAAATCCATGTTATTATTTTGCTAGTGTAATATGAACTGCTAATAAAATCTTTGTGAAGTTTTTTTTTTTTTTGTCTAATGACCAAATGGTTAATTAATGGTTTTATACCATAATGTTTGAATTTCAAAAAAAAAAAGATCTCTAAATTAAATGGAGAAAATTTTATTGAAAAAACAATATATTGCAAATAAAACCATTCATCGTAATGTTCTGTAGGCAAGTTCTGACTATCGTGAATATTTGTGAAATAACTAGAATTGTCTGTTAAATAGCTTTTTAATTTGTTTTGCTAAATTTATAACAGAATCCTAATATTTCATATGAAAAAGTCTTATCTCTTGAACATTTCAATAGTTTTACGTCATTATGTATATTATACATCTAATTAGGTTATACATTTGAGCTAGTAAATTTTAGACCAACCAAACGAAATTGGCCATGATTTTGCTGAAAATCAAAATTGAGTACGATTAACAAGTTATTCTTTTTTTTTAATTATATATATATATATTAAATAAAAATCCCGAAAAATAAATTTGGGCATCGAGAAACGTACATAGTCCCGTTTATCGGAATAAAATCTGGCGAACAGCAAAAGAGCAAAAGAGATAGGAGAAGCATTATTCAAAACAAATGGACTACAACAGCAGAAGTCCGAAGGTGGGGAGAAGACCGGCGAGGCGAAGCCACTTCACCCTCCGACGGAGATAAGCAGAAACGCCACCGTCATCTTGCGTGAGTTCTCTGAGATCCGATACCTCCGAAATCGGTTCAGGTCTGCTCGACGACGAAGCCTCCGATGGAGTCCGCTCTCGGAGATGTCCCGCGGCCACAAAACCAGTTAACAAAGCAACCGACCAACAAACTTCCTAACCCTAGCCACCGCCGATACCTCGCCTTCCCTAATCGCCGCGCACAACTCCACACTTCGATCCGGCCAAGGGACTCTCCGCCTCCGCCAGACACCTAACATAAGATCCGCCATCCTCTGCAAAGTACCGGCGTCCACTCGGAGACACCTATGGCGATCGACGAAACCCACCACTCCGGATAGGATCTACAACTCTAGACGAAGGAGAACCACCTCGGGAGCACCAATTGGCTTCCCCACCGTCCTCTAACGGGAACAGCCACCGGATCTACCTCGGATCTACCTCCGGCGAGACCTCTCAGTCATGGAGCTTCCGCAACAGACCCCAAATCCGAAGCATCCCTCCATGCCGCCGCGAAGAAGAGAGGGGGTGCTTTCCCGAACCACCGTATTAGCCGCCTCTCGTCGACGAAGAGCTCGGATATTTTACTTACTGGGAGGCTCCCTCACGGTTTTCCGGCGAGAACGACGTAGACGGAGGAGACCTCAGTCGAGAAAACCAAGGACGATGAACCTAGATCTAGAAACTTTGGAAGAAGCGCGTCTTCAGTAAGCGCCTTAATAGCTATCTCAAATCTGTGTAACAAGTTATTCTTACATCATACGGTCAAGGATTATGGGGTTGGTGGTTTATTAGCCTTTACTTAACAAATAAAATACTTTAATTTGGGGTTCTGTTTGTTTTCAAAGTAAATCAGTGAATAGATTATAGATGGTTGGTCGACAAAAAAAGAAAAAGATTATAGATGGTTGGATGAAATCTCCGCGGATAATTTTATGTTCAACGTTCTTTGATAAAACGACAGAGAGACTAATAAGTCAATGAGAATAGCCCAGAATTGAAATTTGGACCGAGAAAATCTGGCTCTTTCGTTTTGTCAACTATTTGTATTTTTATGATTTTTTTTTTTTGCTCTTTTCCATGTCAAATTTTTTATTTGTTTTATTTGGCCGACAAAATTCATTGTTCCTCATGGACATATTGTTCGTTTAGATATACTCCGTCTGTATTTTTTTTTTTTCACTGATAGGATTATATTATTAAACTGAAATACGAAAGTCATACAAGATCCTAAGCATAGGAAACTAAAGCCTAACCAACAGGCAACCAAAGCCTACAAAACAGGCAACTCAAACCCAACCAACAGGCAACTTAGAACATACAACTAAACAAACACAAACGATTAAATCCAAACCTAGAACTAACAAAATAAACTTGCGAGTCCAAATCCTTGCGAAGAATCTTGAGCGAGAGTAACCGAAGCAGCCCACGGCCCACCAAACGATAACACCAGCTTCCACAAACATGACTGAGAGACACTCTCACAGACCTAAAGAACTTAGACTTCAAAACCCGACAAGACGGAACCTAAGAAAGTTCCACTAACTCTTCCGGATACGGCGGAAACGCACTCCTAGCGCTCCATAAACCCCTAATAGAAGCCCAAAACCAACCCCAAATCTCACCAGAAAAGGGAACAATAAGCCAAACTACCCAAGAAACCCCGAAACCCGGAAAGAAACTCGACTAGAAAGCACTCACAGATATCTTCGCATCGAACTATAAACCACAAGCTAACTTGCCACACTAAGCTTTGAACAATCAAACCATATAAAACACATCTAAATCGAAGCCGACTCCACCAAACCTAATCAGTAAGTTCTCCAACACTGAAGCCAAAATAAACGGGAAATAAGTCTACCCGAGAAGACGAAACACCATAGACGGAAGACCGAAGGCCACACACGAACAGAGCCGCACCAAACACCGGAGAAGATCCGCATCAAAGGCGAGATGGCCGGAGCACAAGACTCGCCTGAGGATAACACATACAAAGAAGAAACCGGCGGCCATGACAGACGGCGAGCCACTGGAGACGATGAAGTACACACGGCTTCGACGAAATCGACTTGAGCAGAGGAGGCTACACGACGAGGCAAAACGGAAGGAGGAGGTCACGGGCTAGGCTACGACCAGACAAGACTATCTACGGAGGCTAAGGGCCAGCGCCGGCACTGTGAGAGCCGCCACGCGCTGGCCGGCGATGGATCTGGACAAAGAGAAGCTCGGCGGCGGCTTATACTCGAGAGAGAAACTTTAGGGTTTTCTTAACCGTCACTTGATTCACTTCACATGAAAATCATAATAAATTATTCCGTCTGTATTTTATAGATTGATGTTTATTTTTTTTTATTTTTTTCCCCAATAAATATTCTACTTTTTATATTTTAATATTTAAATTTTTAAATAAAATGCATTAACTCTCTTAACTAAGTTCTAACATATCATTTTTTAGAAATAAGAGAAAAAACTAAAACATCAAATTTTCGAAGGGAGTATACAATAATACAATACTAATTCTTGTCTGGTAAACCGTAAACGTTATTCGCATGTATATCAGACATACAATTTCTTCTTAAGAGAAATACTCAATATATAAAGCATCGAGGCATAAACAAAACATTTATATATAAAGAACAACATCCAAATTTGGAGTCATTAGACAAGTTGTTCATGACACTCTTGTCCGTTTGCGTTCTGGATATTACTAATTTTGTTCTTTAATTAAATGTTACCTTAACTAAACGGCATGTTTACAGAAAGAATAAACAAACAAACTAAACTAAAAGGACATGTTTAATGATTCTATTAGCTATATATAATTGTCATTACGAATTTTCAACTATTTTGTTGTTTATATAATTATATACATACACACAAATATGTATTTTTAAAGCAGAATATTTGTATTAAATAAGATTCAATCTAAACAGGAAAATAGAAAATACAAGTTTATTAAAAATCAAAATCAAGTAAAGTAAATGACGTGTCATTGAAGGTATATTAAAGAGTGGCAGGTGGGTTAGTTGTACGGTCATTTATTCATACAGTGTGACCCACCAACTCTCTGCCTGTCCTTCTTTCTCTGACCTATGTACGGACTACGGAGCAATCTGTACATAAAATTATTTACAGGGGACAAACAAATGTCTTAAAATCTGACTTTAGATAAACACGCGAGGCCTGTCGGTTCGGCCCGAAATAAGTTGATTTACTTTGGGCCATTTCAAAGATCAAGGGCCTAACAGTTTTCCTTTCCGTATTCACTCTATTGTAATAGCTAGTTAAAGAAGTTATATTTTTTTTTGCCAGCCGATCGATTACTTTATTACTAAAAATAATTTGCTACATAATGTTTCAGGAAATTTGGACAAACATGAAATAGGGAATAATATTGTTGATCAGGGTTGATTTATATTTGAGTTTAAAATATAAAACTAAAACTAGATTTTGACCCGCACTTTCTAAGTGCGGGTTAAATTTTCTTTACAAATTTTACTTTTTATTCATTTTGTTAATAGTAGTTTAGATTTTTAATTATGTAATCTAATTTTGATTATAATTGTTTAACCAACATTATAAACAGTGAGTTAGCAATTTAGTTTTTTTTTTAAATGAATTATGTGTTATTTGGAGGAGATATATCGTAAGGATTAAGAGATTAAAATAACGATTTCACATTATATATTTTAATCTGTGTTGTATCGTAAGATCATAGTTTGGAAAAACCTGCTAAAAAGTATAATCATAAAAACATCAATCGTAATATATGTATATATATATATATATATATATTTGAAACAAAATAAAAATATATTAAAATATATTA
The DNA here is from genome assembly GCA_030180135.1 of Orychophragmus violaceus. Taxonomy (NCBI): domain Eukaryota; kingdom Viridiplantae; phylum Streptophyta; class Magnoliopsida; order Brassicales; family Brassicaceae; genus Orychophragmus; species Orychophragmus violaceus. Next base: position 7,490,617 of record CM058230.1, read on the forward strand.
TAAATATATTTTGAATTAAATAATAAATTAGAGAATCTTAATTTATATATAATAGTTGATGTATAAATTATTCATTATATTTATCAATTAATTTGTTTTGATTTTAATTAATTAGGAAAGTGGGACCCATTAGTTTTGGTTGTTTGGCTACATGTTTAGTAATTGTCTTGTTTGGAAACATGGATTGTAAAGATAATGTTATATTCCCTAATTACCCTTAATGAAGGATACAATTCCTAATAAAATCAAGGGCAAATTTCGGAAACAACATTTATGTATCATGGCTAAACTCCAATTTTTTAATAGTATTGATTATCGTTGACGCCAAGTAACAAAAAATGTACAGTAATTAAGTAATTAGGATACTTTTGATATAGAGCAAGAATATCCCTGATACTCAGCTGGGTATCTTAATTTTTTTTTTAAGGCGAAAAAAAAAATCAAAAAAAAAAATTGGATCAATCCTGTAGCGCCACGTAGGCGCTACAGGTAAGATACGTATCTTAGCTAAGAAACTTATGTGGGTAGTATGTTAACTATTCATGTGGGTCCCACGTGGGACCCACAATATTTTAATATATTTTTGGTAAGATACTCACCTAAGATCCATTGATATTCATGCTCTTAGGACCCGATTCTTAACTATTCACGTGGGACCCACGTGAATAGTTAAGAACCCCCACCTTTAAGAGCATGAATATCAAGATATCTTAACTGGATATCTTATCAAAAATATATTAAAATATTGTGGGTCTCACATGAATAGTTAACATATTCATCCCAAAAGTTTCTTAGCTAAGATACGCGCTACAAGATTGGTCCAATTTTTTTTTAAAATTTTTTTTTTTGAATTTAAAAAAAAAAAAATTAAAAAAGTTAAAAAAAAAAAGTTAAGATACCCAAACAGGGTATCATGGATATTCATGCTCTAAGAACCATGGGGGTGCTCTTAGTAGTACCTTAGCAATATATTATTGTACTTGACTGCCGTAGACTAATCAATTGGCATTATATTATTGCTAGCTTTATCGGGCATTGATTGGTTAGCAGTACCTTAACATTATATTATTGTACCCGACTGCCGTGGATTAATCAATATGAATACTGTATATAATCACACTATCAAACCGAATTAAATATTTTTTTCGTCCTAAAATAACGCAATTAAAAGCTGAATTAACAAACGACGACGGTACAACGTGAAGTCGAACTGAAAATTATAATAAAATAATGAATCAAGACTAGGATCATCTTTATTATATATACAAGTACATAAACAATACACAGCTAGCCATAAAACATGTTTTCAAATATGAAAAAGAAACTAACTAGAAAACATTATCAGCAATATCTTGGATTACAGATCCTAAGAAAAACACCAGTGAAAGTTACATTCAACTCTTCTTGAACTTGTTGGGTATCAGCACTCGCCAAAAACGACGCCGTTCTGGATTCGCCCATGTGATTCACAACTGAGATATCATGGAAAATACAAAAGAATCTGAGAGAAACAAAGATCATCAGAGCAAGAAGATAACATAACCGAGACGCGTTGAAGAACAAGTGATAAGCTGCAACTTGGAGACAATACATTTTTGTTAGGTCTATTTCGAGTAACAAAAGAAAAATGATGATGTTTTTTCTTTGCAAGTTTGCATCGAGATATGTGTATATATACTACACATGTGTATGTATGAAATTGCATACACGTATACGCACACAGACATACTCGAAGAAACCACTCTGGTCCTCTTTTTTCAAAAAAGAAACCACTCTGGTCCGGACAAGCAATAAATGCTCAAAGCCTTGTCGACAAACACGATAGTAGATGTTAGACAAACCGGTTTATACCGGGGAACTTGTTTTTTTTTGTCCGGTTTGAAAGGTTTCTGATGCTAATTAAAACCATGCAGAACCAGAGGACGGCATGAGAAAACCAATATTCCCAACTGAAGCGTTCAAGCCAAATAAATATAACCAATTGGATTTCGTCCAAATTAAAATGAAAAAATGGGATACATGTAAATGTTCTAAACTTATTTTCAAAAATAACCATTGATTATTTTGAAAAATTAAGCTAAATCAAACCTTTATTAAACCGATCCACGTTATATCCATTTTTTTTTTTGCTATAACTGCAAATTTCATTAGAATGAATGTTTAGGAATTACAAAAGTTGACCTAATTAGATGCTAACCCCGCAAAAAGTTAAAAAAAAAACAGGACAACATATGAACAGAGTAGTGAAGGATTCAAGATTATCGTAACCAAAGAAACATTAGGTTGCGGTAGTGACGCCTCCCATGTCTGGTTGTTATTGTGTTTCTTACTTCGCGGTCGATGCCTCTAAAAACGACTTCCGGCGAGATGGAGATACTGATGTGAAGCATATTATTTCACTGTTTCCAGATGTGGTAATAGCTTGGGCAACTATCCATTTTTAATTTGGTTACCAATCTTCTAAAAACTTGAAAACCAACAATATTTAAACCGTTAAACGATATCAATATAGAGATTAGAGACTGTGGTTCCCTGTGTTACCCAACTATATTAACCGATACTCATGTCTCATCGGTTTGGTATATAGTCCGGTTTGATTGGTATACCAGACGATACAATCGAAGTGGAGGATATTAGTTGCCTTTATGATTGTGAGTTTCACCACACGACAAGATAGATCAATCTGACGACTGACATGTAGGTTCCAACTAATTATTTAATCGTATAAATAATTAATGCAAACCGGGGAAAACCAGTTATGTGTTTGTACATTTAAGAAAATTGGACATACGTAGATACGGAATCTATATGTATTTATACACGTATCTAATGATTCTGCTCAACTGCATAGATGTGACATCTCAACTTGTAACCAGATAATGCGAAAAGTTTAATTATTGCAAAAACAATTTTAGGATTTTTTTAATGTTTTATGTATTTTCTAATAGGTCAATATAGAATATTTTAATGCACATAATAAATGAAAAGTCAAGTCACAATTTGTCAATTTAGAGTTTTGAAATGTATGACCAAAACCAGTATCTTCCATGAATCCGATTGGTGACCAAAAGCGGAACAATTATATTAGCTGTAAACGGGAGTGTTTATAGAATAATATAAAGCTATAAGAGCATACACATTCGTGTTACTCTAGTAGGGGTTTTTTAAAAAAAAATTATTAATATTTTTGTATGATGTGATTAGTTAAGAACCTATCTCTCTTTTACTACTCTATTGGTGTTACTCAATTTGGAGTTCTAAAAATTAAAAATATATATTATCAAAAAATTTATTTGAAGTTTTTATTTATATAAATTTTAATTTTAAACATACAATAATTAAGTCTCAAGATGACCAAATTTTTGCCATATATTCTCGACCAAATCAGCTTTCAAACGATGATGTATCAGTTAATCACGAACTTGATTCCGAATGCCAAGCATATTACCGAGATTTGAAGGCATATCCGTAGAATACGAGAAATCCACTTCTGAACATCGGCTTGATTCTCCTTCTAAGAAGTCAGATATATCATACTGAGTGTATCCTTCTCGTTCGTCTTCTACTATCATATTGTGCAGTATAATACATGATCTCATAATCTTTCCTATTTTTTCCTTGTCCCAAAGAAGAGCCGGTTTTTTAACAATTGCAAATCTAGCTTGCAATACTCCAAAAGTACGCTCGACATCTTTGCGTACGGCTTCTTGTCGTTTAGCGAATAACTCAGCTTTATGGCCTTGAGGAAGTGGTATAGACTGGATAAAGGTGGCCCATTTTGGATAAATACCGTCTGTGAGGTAATACGCCATATCATAGTTGTGTCCGTTGACTATGTAATTCACTTTTGGAGCTCGGCCCTGTAATATGTCATCAAAAACAGGTGACCGGTCTAGAACATTAATATCGGTTAAGGTACCTGGAGGTCCAAAAATGCGTGCCATATCCACAAATCCTGTGATGCAACAGCCTCTAAGACGATTGTTGGCTTTCCTGAACCACGTATATACTGCCCTTTCCAAGCGGTTGGGCAGTTTTTCCACTCCCAATGCATACAGTCGAGGCTTCCTACTATACCAGGAAACCCACGTATTTCTCCAATGTCGAGTAGTCGTTGTAGATCTTCCGGTGTTGGTCTCCTTAGATACTCATCTCCAAACAACTGTATTATTCCTTCAGTAAAATTTTCCAAACATAAAAATGCGGTGGTTGCACCTAGTCGAAGATATTCGTCAGTTGCGTCACCCGCAGTGCCATAAGCCATCATACAAATTGTTGCCGTACACTTTTGTAGTTCAGATAGGCCGAACCTCCCCACTGCATCTCTTCTCTGTCGAAAGTAGGGAACTTCATGTGAGAGGCGTTCAACAATACGCAAGAACAATGATTTGTTCATTCGAAAACGACGCCTGAATATGCGAGGTGGATAAGTAGGATCCTCACTGAAATAATCTTCCCATAAACGGTCGTGGCCTTCCTCGCAATTCCGTTCTAAATATGCACGTTTCTTCGAGATTGATGTTTGACCCTCTAGAATGACATTGAAGGTATCATCGAAATGTTGCTCAAAGATGTCGTCGAAAGCTTCATTTAAATGATTAGCAAGGTTATCTGTAGTAGAACCAGACATGTTTGTGAAATGTGTAAAAAAGGAAAAGAAGATAACAATGTTTTGGTGTATATTAAAAGAAGAACTTGATGCTGTTTTTTTATTGAAAGATTTTAGAGATGAAGCAAAGGTTAAATAGAACAGAGGATGGAGTAGAGATGAAGCAAAGGTTGAAAGATTATTAAAAGAAGAACTTGAATTTCTTGTGATGGAGTAGAACATATGGAGAGTTTAAATATAGTAGAGTACAATAGAAGAAAATGGTTCACTTCTCGTGAAACAAAACATCATCATACAAGACAACAAAACATCTTTAGTCCCGTGACTTAAACACAACAAAGTTGCACAAAAAACATAATAGTAGTAGTCTTGTGACTTAGAGCACAATACAAATCCAAAATACAACAAAATAGTAGAGTAGTAGCTGAGATCCTTCCTCTTGATCACATGTCTTTGTCTTCAACCCTGAAACACAAATGAAAAAATGTCACTTAGCAACACAACAAATAGATATCAGAAATGACAACCAAACACTCTATTTCAGTTTAATTACTACCTAGTTAGTTTTTAACATCTCAGTAATTAACTTGTTTTTAGAGTAGTTTCAATGTCAGAAAGAGGTTCTGTCTTTGATAGCAAACGGTCCAGAAACTGTTGCTGGTTTAACTTCTGTTTCATCTCCAACATTATCTGTAGCTGTTCCAAGGCCTCCTCTTTTCCTCCTTTTTTACGCTTAGCCGCTTTTGCAGCCTTAACACCAGGAGGTCTTTCATCTTCATCCACATCAACATCCGTAGTGTTCTTGCGCTTCTCCTTTCCACCATCTTTGGACAAGAGCGTGGAGCACCATTTCTGGTCATGCCTAAGTTCTCTCCACGCATGTTCAAGAGTGAACTTGCAGTGGTAGTCGCTGTAGAATATGTCTAGGGCCGCCTTCATCACATCATTGTCATTTGGACCACTTGATTGCTCCTTCATTGCAGCATCATAGCATCCTACGAACTTGCAAACTTGGTCATTAAGTCTCTGCCACCTTTGTTTGCACTGACCAAGCTCTCTAGGCACCATCCCAACCAGTAGAGGACTACTGTTGTAGTACTCCTGGATTCTCCTCTAGAATGCACCAGCTTTCTGCTCATTACTAACTATTGGGTCTTTGCTTGTGTTTAACCAAGCACTAATGAGGATTACATCCTCTTTGGGTGACCATTTCCTCCTTTCCCTAACACTTGATTCATCAGAACATTGACTACTAAAGCGTGGAAGTTCTGATGAATCAAGATCTACCTGTTGACTTGCAAGGAGGCTTACAAAGCCTGGGGAATCTAAAGAATATGAATTAGAAAATTCCATTCTTAGAAATTTAGTGGATTTTTAGATGGTTCTGTGTTTACTGTGTTTGTTGAAGTCGCTCATGTTAAGTACTAATTACTTTAGAAATTAATGATAACCACTATTTAACCTACATCCTCACTACATATCCATTAAAACTTTGTCTCATCATAATTCATTTCGTCTTACTCCAATTAAGACCCATCATTTCTTAACAGTTGGGAGACTAAGTAAATGCTATGTATCAGTTTAAGCTTAAAGATGTAATTCTAGTGAGTTGAAAATTTAATGTTTTAGTTATGTTATGTTCAGCTAGGAATAATTTAGTTATGTTCAGATTCACATAATAATGTTTTATTTATGTTCTGTTCAGTTAAGAATGTTTTAGTTATGATCTGTTTCAGTTCATATGTTTTAGTTATACTTTGTTAGCTAAAATGTTTTAGTTCTGCTCTTTTCAATTAAACTATTCTACTTATATTAAGTTTCAGACTAACCTGCAGTTTTCTCTCCAGCTCAACCACTCGCATAGTCAGCTTCCACAGCTCTTCCTGGAAAGTTACAATTCAAAGAGTTAATACATTTTTAAGAACCAGACTTACTATTCTACTAATGTAAGGGGAAATGAGTTACCTTCAGATTCTCATTTTCTCTAGTAACCTTACGAAACTCTTCCTCAACACCACAAACCCAGGGTTGCCTGAAATGAAACTCAGGGTTGCCTGAAATGCAATCCATCGTCCTACATATAAACTATGGATTAGTTAAACAACATCTAAACTAATAAACATTCATGTCAGTGAATACCTTGTACACTTTGCAGGTGAAATATCGCTTGCCAGGAAGATTGTCGTGAGCTTCTTCTGCAGCTAGCTCTGGCACAATACTTCCTCCACATGGGCACCTAGTGGGAATCCCATACTCTGCATCAGCTACGTATCCTCTCATGTCGATGTATTCCTTGAGCCTCTTCATGTCTCTCCTCTCGTCGTAAGGGTCTGTCATGAAGCCTGCATCAGTATGAGAAAGTTAGTCAACAATACTACTCTTATATCACAGTGTTTATAAGCAACCATTATAAGCAATCATATCACAGTGTTTATTTACCAACATAGATTAGCAAGACGATGCAAAAAAAGAATCAGAAAGTTTCACACAACAAGTATCCACTATAAACTGATCACAAGTCCAAACCACATTTATGAACACAACGTGAGTTAACAACCATATCAAAATGAAGAGCTAAACAATCATAGTGGCTAAACAACGTCAGTTAACAACAACATTTACCAACAACCATATGACAATGAAGAGCTAAACAACCATATCAACATCAGTTACCAACAATCATATGACAGTGAGCAACCATTCTTCTCACAAACCAATTATGAACAAAGAATAAACAATCATATCACAGTGTTTATTTACCAACATAGATTCACAAGACGAAACAAATTAAAGTACAACAAGCACCCACTCTCAACTGACAGAACTCGGAAACACTCTTCTCACAAACCAATTATGAACAAAGAATAACAAAACCTAACTCACACAAGAATCGCAACACACAAAACTCGTTTAAGAACAACAAATCGGATAACAACCCTTTCCCGAAACTGAAACCCTAAAGCGTCTAATAACTCTTCATTCCATTAACGAACGATAAATCAAACCCCAATCAAAAGGAAAACCTAGATTGATTCCTAGAACCCGTTTAGAAAATCCTAATTCCGACCCCAAATCAAACCCTAACTGTTAACCCTAAATCGACTCCGAATCGAAAGAAAATACCTAAATCTTCTAATAAACGAGCGAATAATGTATCGAAACACCGAAATCAAGTATACGAAACAAAGAATTAACTGATTTCTCGATGAACCCTAAAATCGCACTCTCAATCGCCCTATCGATAAACAAGCACCTCTCTCGTATCTGAAACGCGAAACACAAAGAAATGAAGCCGTATGGAGAACCTTCTGCTTCGGACAGTGGGTTTCAACCCGAAAAAGGATGAATGGGTAGTCGCCACGTATTTAAGAAACGATATCTTAAGTTTCTTATATAAGGACCGCTCCTTAGCATAATAACTGATTTTGATTTAATTTAAATCAAATTCCCCTAAGATACTGAGCCAAAATCAGCTAAGATACTAGCGATGTATCTGCTCTAAGAGAAAGCGGTTAATGAAAACTATTGCAAAATCAAAGCGGTACAAATATACCTCTGATTGGTAACCCAAAATGGTACAAATAATAATAATAATAATAATATTAAATTAATATAAAAATCTAAAAAATAATTTGATTTAAATAAATAAAACTAAAAATATAAAATAACGCCTACAAAAATAGTTTACTTTTTCATTTTCTTGACATATAATTTATGCAAGATCGTAGAAAATAATAATATTATACATATATATATTCTCAAAACCAATATAAAATTTAGTTAATATTAAATTATTAAAATTTTAGAGAAGTAATTAAAAATATTATTAACAAATTATTTACTCTATTTAATATATTAATTATTGCAAATATTTCATTGATCTTATACATAACATAAAAATAAACAAAATCAATCACGAGTTTCCCATAACAAATATGTGATATCGTTGTGCACAGCTGCCATATATGCTCTATTTCTCGATGTTTCTACCTCTTCTATCTCATCAACCACAATTACATCTCCTTCTTTTGCAGCTGGTGATAAGTACTTTGAATGCCAAGAATTTTTCTTGCCTTTAACACTGTTAATTATTGCATTAAACATATCGCTCTTTTTTCTACCAAACTGTTCAGACAGTCTTAAATCCTTGCCCTCTCTGTCGACTTTCTGAATCCCCATAATGTTTTTTAAACGGTTTTGGTGATCACATGGAACCAAAGATCCAAAAGTAATTGTCGATTTATCTGGACTAATCATCTGCCCCGAACACTTCTCATAGCGATCAAAAATCTCCTTTAAGACCCGACAATTACGATGGTTTGCTTGCAGAAAAAATAGAGAATCGTCCGCAAAAAGTAAATGGGTAATAGCAGGAACCCCATTACCGATTTTGATGCCTTGTAATTTGCCGGATGAAGTAGATGATCGCATCATGTGGCTCAAAACGTCAGCACAAAGGATGAATAAATTTGGGGATAACGGATCACCCTGACGGAGACTGCGTTGTGGTATAATATGACCACACGGAGACCCATTGATAAGAACATAATACGTTATAGAACGTACCATTGCCATAATCCACGAGATCCATAGGTCGCTGAATCCAAATGCTTTCATTGTTTCTTCCAAAAAGTCCCATTCAACACGATCATACGCTTTCGAAATGTCTGTTTTGACCGCCATATACGTCTTGGCTACTCTTTTTCTGGACTTCAAAGAATGCATCGGTTCATTTGCAACTAGTATATTACCGGAGGCTAATCTTCCTGGAATAAATGATGTCTGAGCTTCAGAGATAATCAAGTCCAGTGATGATATTAGCCGTGATACCAAGAGTTTTGATATGATCTTGTACATGACATTGCACAAAGCGATGGGTCTGTATACAGCGAAATTAGTTGGTGACTGCCCCGGCTTTGGAATAAGACATAGATTAGTGTGATTTACCCCATGTTGCATCTCAGACGATGTAAAGAATCGCCTAACTTTCGAACACACTCGTAAACCGACGATATCCCAGCATGATTGGTAAAACCTGGCTGTAAAACCATCAGGACACGTTCCTTTATCAGCCCCAATCGAACAAACTGCTTGGTAAATCTCTCCATCAGTAAACTCTTTTGTAAGCTCCGTGTTCATAGATGGTGAGACCGATCGTGAGAAACCGTCAAAGATACCCCTATCGAACTGAGTCCTGGACGAGGTATATATCTTCTTAAAATAGTTCTCAGCTTGGAGACCTATTGCATTTGTTCCCCTGACTACACTTCCATGTTCGTCCGAGATTGAAAGTATAAGGTTGAATACCTCTGTTTCGTTTTTGCATGAAAATACTTTGTATTACGATCCCCTTGAGGAGACGTTAGCTTCTGCTTTTCTGAAACCAATAATCCTCCTCGTCCTTGTATGCTAGTTGTAGCTGAGTCCGTAAGAAGCCAACTGCATCACGCTGGTAAACCATAGCATGATCAAGATCAGCTTTTAGGTCCGATATCCTTCTTGCCGAATTTATATTAGAAATATGTCGAAACTTTGATAGTGAAGTCCAACATTCACGTATATGGTCCGTAATAGAAGCATTGCTGCCAAGGTTTGAAGAATTCCTTCCAAATAGAGTTGTTTGTCTAATGGTTTATACTTTGTACGTAAACATATATACAAAGTTTTTTTTGAAATACAAACATATATACAAAGTTAATGTTCAAATAATATATTTTCTTCGATCTCCCTAGATAATAATAGAGGAGATGAGGTAGATAAACACGAATGTCGTTGGAGAGGAATAGATACTTCCAAATGATTCGATAAGAAAAAGGGAAAAACAGACAAAACTCGTCGTTTTGTTTAAATACAGTTAAAAAACACGTGCTTTTCTTTCTCCTTCGTCGTCGTCTTCATTCACAGCGATATCTATTGTGGTTCTTCTCATAGAATAACTTTGTTGCGAAGACCAGACTCAAAGGTATTCCATCTGATCTGCTCGAATTTTCTTATATTTTTCTTGTTGTTGCCTCTGGATTCTATCTGATTGGTTCTCATCTTTGTGTTTCTCCTGCGTAATTACTAGATCTCTATGGGGGTAGGCTCTGAATTTGCTTTACTTTATGAGTTTTCGATAATCTGATCGAATCTGGAAAGCGTACGATTATATTATAAAGTAATATGGATATTGTTGGGTTTCGTCACAGCAAGTTCGATCGTTGACCAATAGATTCTGAAAGTCTTTCGAGATGGAATTATATGAAGGAATTTTTTCTTTTTCGAATTTTGATTAACTGGAATGATCACTTCTTTTGCGTACGTTCTTTAGTGGAACAATCGTATGAACATTTGGCTTAATTCTAGTTTTCTTTTGTTGCTTTTGATGGTCTGATTCATATTTTGAATGTTTAGCTCCTTCAAGTGATCTTTCTGGGTTCTATCTTCCCTTTTTGGGGGGGCTTGCGTAGTCATAACTCAGTGCTTTGACTGCAGCTTTCGGCTTTTTGATTTGCTCAGATGGCCGTCCGTTACTGGACAGCTCTATTGCTACTGGTGTCATCATGCATTTTCAGTGTTTCATATGCTAGTCTTGGCGATGCCGATCCTAATTACAGGTATATCCTTTCAGTTTCTTTAGGATTCCTACAGAGCTTATCTTTCTTACTTTCTACTGTTAGAATTTATGTTCAAGATAGCCTGTTTGTTCTTTGAGTTTCCTGTGGTTTTGGTACTAGTAGCTCGCATGTTGGCTCATGGAAAATTATGAAATATTTGGCAATTTTTTTATCAGGGCATGTGTTACAGAATGCGAGGTAAGCGGTTGCGTTGGACAATTGTGCTTTTCACAGTGCAATTCTTCATCCAATGGTGGTCCATGGTACATACAAGAACCTCTGTATCTACAATGGCAAAAGTTGGGCTGTCAAAGTGATTGCCGTTATCACTGTATGGTTAATAGAGAGAAAGAACGGGAAACTCTCGGTCAAGCCCCACTCAAGTATCATGGTAAATGGCCTTTCAAGCGCGTCCTTGGGATTCAGGTCAGACTTTTTCACCTTAACTGATACTGTTTTCTTCAACCAGTCCTTTTATGGAACACACAGTTTGATTTTAACTTGCTCGTTGTCAGGAGCCTGCTTCTGTTGCTTTCTCTGTGTTCAACCTAGCGATGCATTTCCATGGCTGGCTGTCCTTCTTCATTACACTATACTATAAATTGCCTCTCAAACAAGATAAGACGGCCTACTATGAATACGTCGGTTTGTGGCATATCTACGGTTTCCTGTCCATGAACTCTTGGTTCTGGAGTGCAGTTTTCCACAGTCGGTAATCATATCTACACATTACTTTATCATCCACAATCTACTTTCTTATATCATATGATAGTCTAGTAATCCGTCTCTATGGTTTCTCAGGGATGTTGACCTCACAGAGAGGTTGGACTACTCATCTGCAGTAGCGGTTCTCGGATTCTCACTCATCATTTCCATCTTAAGAACCTTTGATGTTCGGGTCGAGGCTACAAGAGTCATGATATCCGCTCCAATACTAGCTTTCGTCACCACCCACATACTGTACATTAACTTCTACAAACTCGACTATGGTACACTGCAAACTCTTTCCCCTATATGAAACCAATTCAATATGTTTTCTTTCGTGTCCTCGGTGAATTCAATGTTTGTTTACAGGTTGGAACATGATTGTGTGTGTGGCCATGGGAGTTTCCCAGCTTTTGATATGGGCAAGATGGGCTGCTGTCTCGAGACATCCTTCTAATTGGAAACTTTGGGTGGTTGTGATAGCTGGTGGCTTAGCTATGCTTTTAGAGATATATGACTTTCCTCCATATGAAGGTTACTTTGATGCTCACTCGATTTGGCATGCAGCCACTATTCCTCTAACCATTCTCTGGTGGAGCTTTATTAGAGACGATGCTGAGTTCAGAACTTCCAGTCTTCTCAAGAAATCTAAGACAAAGGCAAAGTAAGTCTATTTGACAAACTTCGCAAAGATTTTTATTCGATTCACACGATTTCTCTCGACCATAAAGCCACAAGCACTGGCTGTAAACACTGAGGGAATGTGGATTCAAACGTCAAGTAGAAAGCATGGTCGTTTTTGTTTTAAAACTAGGTGGTCTGTGATTTTATTTACTGACAGATACAGAGGTTTTTTACAATGTTTTTATTCAGACATTTGTCTTGTCCTTACTTTTGGTCAATTGAGATTTTGATATTAGTTTATCATTCATACACACGCTTTTGCTAATCTTTTTGAAGTTGAGACCTTTGTCAATATTATGAGAAATCTTGTGATCGATATGACTGTTAACAAAATTTTGATACTAAGTTGTGTGAAAAAACTCGAGTCCACTAATTTTGAGTTTTGTCTTCATCAATCCGCAATTTGAGACACGACCTGCATGGATTACACATCTTATAAGAAATAGTCCAACAAAAGTATATAATTGTGAGAAAGATAAGGGTGAGCTTAAGGACTTTGCCTGAGTAATCAAAGGTTTTGCACACTCTTCCCACTCTGTAGCCCATCGACTAGAAGAACCAGTCTCCATTGCACCCGCTTTAAGCAACATTAGGGCATTGCAGTTCCCCGGAAAACCCTTGAAGAGAATCTGTTCAGTAAAAAAACAGAATACAAGAACAATACTGGTGTTAACTAGGTTAAAAAGTGTCTTTATAGAGAAACAATGAGTTACTTACCAGTAATTGATCTGCTAATTCTGATGAAGATGAAAACAAGAGTCCGTTCTGCCCATCCTTAACGAATTCTTGAATGCTTCACGAATGTTTAAGGTTTAATAGTGTTATTATAGTCTTTGTTCATGAAAGTATTGAAAGTCATTGATCATTTACCATGAGTAGGAAACCGAGCAAACTGGGAGGCCACATCCAAACATATCAACAACCTGAAACGCCAGACATCGCCACATCGGTAACAAGTTGATAAATTGAGAAAGCCAGTCTCAAGACTTCCTTATCAGCACATATGAGCTCTAATTATAATGGACCTTCATGGGAAGGTCTAAACCCGATGAGGAAGTGTGTAAGCAAACACCGAGATCTGCAGAACCTAAAAGCAATGGATAATCTTCAGCAGAGAGCCACATTGTCCGGAAGGCCACATGTTTGAGGTTCAATCGTTTGATTTTCTCTTCGTACATCTCCTTTTCAGGTCCTTTACCTTCATGGACAATGTAAATAGCTCATGATCAAAAACAGAAACAGCGAAATACTATTATGTTCTAAAAACAAAAACGATCTTTACCTGTAATGATGAACAACAAATTGGGATAAAGGTCTTGCTCTTCTGAAATTTCGGCTGTATCACTTCCTTTCGATCTTGCAGCAACACGTCGATCATACATCACTGCGGCTTCCAATAGGATACCAAAATTTTCATCAGGGGTCCTGCAAAGTTGATATTCTAGTATTCAATGTCATGGAAGGATGATGATACCACAAGATGAAAAGTGAACAAAGAATGATGATGTGTCCTCACCAGCTTGTACTGCTCACAACAAGAGCTGGTCTGTTTTGCTTCAGCAAGATGTCATCATTCGTTTTGGTAGTAAAAAGGGTTTCGTTAAGCTCTTGATTCTCCAACTCTAAATTTGAATTAAAAAATTTGGTATCAGAATGAATGGAGAAGCTCAAAAGGAATCAAAACATGGACTTGTAGTTTAAAGGAGGTACCTCGACTAATGATATCATAGACACCAGATGGATGGCAAAGATCTTTCTTCACTCGGCAAAACAACTAAAGAAGTAACCAATTTTTCTGTTACCCTCAATACTGCACTCTACCCAGAGTGAAAATGATTGATAAAACTAATCTAGAAAGGAAGAAAAGACCAGCTAAACCTCGTGCCTTTCTTCAAGCAAAGCGGGACGGAAAAACTCAGGAGGCTGATCATATAAAACTTTGGCTCTGTATTTCAATTCAGAACATGAAGGCATATAAAAATCAGAATCACATAACTTTCTTTACTTTAGAACCAAGATGTTATGATCTATGAGCAATTTCATCTCACCTCACTCCCCAATTCTGTTCCAGTTCATGTTGCATTGCTTTTGTCACACATAGTGAACCTGTTGCCATCTTTCCGTAATGCTTCTCAAACCTAAAGCATGCAAAGATAATCACTTCAACCTTACAAACAACGACATTTAGAGATAGTTTAGGCCATTATAAATGGTTGTAAGCTTACCAGCGGTATAAGGATACAAAGACGTTGTTTCTTCCTAAGGACAATGCCAGCAATGTATATCCAAAATTATGCCAATCTATAACAAACGCTGCACGCCTCCATGAACTCGCCCACTTAACAGCGACTAGTGTTGGAACGGAAGGAGGATTCTACAGAAACAACTCTGTTTAAGTTACGCAAGAAAACCTAGAAATTTTCATAAGTGAAAACAACAAGAGTTTACCTGAACCAAGAAAATGTCAGGTGCTGGTACTTTAATGAAAAGAAACCAGAGAAGCATTGTAAACTGAATAAATGCCTTGAGCAAGAGAGTTACAGGATAAAGTATCTTCGGAAAGAACTGAATGAATCGAGGCTGCGCCTATTTTATCCCAAAAGTAGAAGAAACAGATGATGATGATGAATCTACATATAAATTCTAGCAGTTTATGTCGATGATCTTTGATCGAAGAATACCATGGTATGAATGTGAATTGATGGGTGATTTAAAACAGCTTCATGGGGTATAGAACCTAATCATGAATTTAAACGCATTCAAACAATGAAATAATGAGTGACAAGAACACTAAATTAGGAATCCTTACCTCCATATGCAACAATGTCCACTTGAAATGATGTCTGCAGTTTTTATGTAACAATCAGTCTATTGATCATTTTTCTTTTTGATAATCTAAGGTTTTGAAACTAAGTGAAGCCAATAGAAGAAGTGAATTGAGAGAGATAACGTGATCAAATGAGAGTGAACCTGACGAGCAAGAGAAAGAGCGTGATATTGCATCCGAGGACTTCGACCAAGATCTCCAAGTACCACTACACAAGCCCTTCCTCTCTTCCCCATCGTATCTTCTTCTCTTCTCATCACAAAAGTTAACTATTTTATCACTTTATCGAGCTCAAATTATATTCAGACTATGTTACTGATCCACGAGAGAAACTATACATTCAATGAGAATCCAGATACAAATTCCAAGAGAGAAGACGAAAACGATTTCAGCAAAACAAGATCAAACACTACTTTATGAATCAAATCTTACCGGGGCGTCTCCTAGATTCCGTCTACGGGAAAAAAACTTTTCCGATGGCGGAGGTGAGAGAGAGAGAGAGACAAAATTGGGCCCGAGAAGGAATTAAATGGGCTCATAATCTAGAGCCCATATCTGATAATTTTCTTTTAATGAATTAAAAGAGTCACGTGTTTGTCGCGTGCGTGGTTAGACGAAAAGAGGAGGTATTCAGATTTCAGATTCACGGCGAGGCCCCCATCGACGGCTAATCGAGCAACTTTTCCGTTTTGCGATTGTGAGACGCTAATGAATATGAAGAAGAAGGATGATAATCAGTCAGGTAACTTTCTGGTTTCAAATTTTAATCTCCTAAATATGCATGGATTGAGTTTGGCTTGTCCACAAATTCGTAAATTTTAGGAGAAGTTGGTCGTACTCTGGTGGAGTTTTTGGAAGTAGCAATCACAATGATTGTTTTTCTTAAAGGTTTTTACCCATCTGGTGAGTAGAGCGATGGAAACATCTCTGAATTGTGTTTAATTCATTGTTAATTGTCACCCCCAAGTGATTTTGATTGTCTTGTGGGTTTGTGAAGCGGCATTTGTAAGACGACGATACATGAATGTGGTGGTGCAAAGTCCAAGGCATCCTGAGCTACGCGACTATATTCACTCTGCTGCTTCTGGATTACTTCCTTTTATCGATAAGGTTAGTGTATGTAGACCATGTAGGTCTGAAATCTGCAATCTTGATGCACTTAATCAAACCTTCTGTCAATCAAAACTCACTTCAAAGATTTGCACTTTTTTCTTTAGATTCTTGACCTCAACAATTCAGCATAAATTTTAATCTCTAATCTGGGGGGTTCAGTTAATGTCAAAACAACTTTTATTTCCACCATTGAAGATAACCCACCTCAAAGATCTGCCTTTTGGATCCATAATCATTTCCATCAGTTATTTGGTAAACACAAATGATCATTATAGAATAACGCATGAACAATGTTTTGTAACAGGGTCTTGTTGAAAGAGTAGCAGTAATCTTTTTCAGTAATGATAATGTTCCTGTGGAGAGGTTCATCTTCAAGCTCGCGATTAACCCGTCTTCTGCTGCTTCAGTTGAAGAGGGTCAATTGGAATTTGCGCTTAGGTCCTTCTTAATCAAGCTTTCCGCCTCAACATCCCTTGTCAAGCCTCTTCCTCACAGTATATACATCTCTAGCTCCACTATTTTTACTTCTGTCATCTTTATAACCATGTTTCAAATCTTTTTTTAATCTTTTATACTCAATACAGATTGTAGATGGGAGGTAACGGCTTATCTAAGGTCACTTCCTGAAGTGGGTTCAAGCAAAGAAGGTGAGCTATGGATTCCAACAGATACAAAGCAGTGGCAGAAGCCTTCAGTTATAACGCCGGTCAAGTCCCTGAACAGCGAGCCACTTTGCTTGCAGCTTTACTTGGAACACCCAAGTTCGTCTGAAACACAATTTTGTCAAGCTCAATGATGTCTCAACTTACAGATCTCGATCCTGCAGGAAATAAATGAGGTCGGGCCTGATTGGACCCATTTTTCTAATTCCATTACGGTTTGTAGGTAACCATCCTTCTCTCGTTTGTCATAGCAGAACGTGATTGAGGGTCATCGTTAATTAATGCCAAAAGAGAGTTGAAACATGTGGGAAATTGTGAAGTGACCGACTTTCTAGATCCAATGCAACAACATTAATCCAACAACAATCTTTTTGTTAGCTTCTTTGTATTCAGCAACTCTTTTGTATACTCCTTTTTTGTATACTCCCTCTGTTCCTAAAAGATTGCTTTTCTAGATTTTATTTTTGTTTCATAAAAATTGATGTTTTATGTTTCTATGCATTTTTATCTATTCATGATGATGAATTGTAAACTTCAAGAGAGATAATAAAATTTATTAAATTGTTATTGATTTAAAATTATAGAAAACTGTAAATAACAAAAAACGATGTATTTATGAACATGTTTTAATTTGTCTTCTTAATATGTGTGAAAATCCTAAAACATCAATCAATTAGAAACAATGGGAGTATTAAAATAGGAGAGTACCCGCGCAAATGCGCAGATATTGCTTAAATTTATAGATATTTAATATATTTTGATATTTATTTTGAGTATTAATATTTTATATGTTTTAGTTTACAAATTTGCATTTTCTTTTTTCTTTTTATAAGTATAGTGAATTTTAGGAGAGAATATGCACTAACATACAATTATTTATTTAAATTGTTTATAAAAAAATATTTTTATTTATCAAACTTTAAATAAGTTTTTTATAAACTTGTATTTTCTCCAACCTTTTATCATCCTTCTATTTTTACAAACTATTTAAAATATATATACTTGTTATTTATACATTTTTCATTCATCAAACTCTAAAATGTTTAGTTTTCATTCATGACATTTTAATAGTTTTAGTTATCATTTTAAAATTTGTTATTTTATATATATTTCATTTATTTTGTTTTCTTTTCTATGTTATTAAATATTTTATATAATTTATTTTATTATTATCATTTTATCTAATTTTGTAACATTTTCTAACTATTGTTAATAATTATTATTTCTGTATTTTAATATTTTCTAGTTGTCATTTTAGATTTCTTTAATTTATATATATATATATATATATTTTTTTTTTCCTTACGTTATCATTTTTATTGTCATTGTATATCATTTTTAAAATATTTTTTCTAGTCTTAATAATTATTATTTATATTATTTGTTATATGGTTTTTTGCTTTAAAATTTCAATTAGTGTAAACTTTTTAATAATATTATCATTGATTTTATTTTATTTCTTATGTTTTTATATTTTTATATTTTGTTTTTTATTGTCATTGTATCTCATTTTATAATATTTTCTTTCTAGTCTTAATAATTATTATTTTATTATTTATATTATTTTGTTCTATGTTTTTTTTCTTCTAAATTTCAATTATTATACACTTTTAGTCTTATAATATGCTATTTCATTTATATTAAGATTTTATTTTTGTTTATTTATTGCATAAAAAATTAGAAATTGTATTTAAAATTTATAATATTTATATATTTATGAAATTTTAAATTAAATTTAAATTTAATTGAAATTTATGTTTCAATTTTAACTAATTACATTTAAATTAAATGATTTTACATTAAATAATATATCTATTTTTAGTTTAGTTTATGAAGTGGAAACTTTTAATTTAAATTGACCAATCACTGGGAAGCTTATGTGTCAGCTTGAGAAAACCCCTTTTCTCATTATATATAGGATATTGCTTAAATCTTTTTTTCACACATTCACGTATTAAAAACCAATTAATTTTTCTTTTTATTTTTGATTATGCTTATATAATATATTCATACTTAATATTAAACTAAATAAATAAAGATAAAACTGAAAAAAGGTTTTAAACACAACTATAATCAAACTAAATTTAACTACGACACTTATCTGAAACATATAGAGTATTAATCAACTAAATCTTATATATAATGAGAGGTCATACTCTCCTCCTAAGGTGTCCACGTCACCACATATCATTTTTATTAAAATTGGGCCTTCAACGCGAGATGACTCATTGGCCCGTGACTTTTTGGAAGTCCACCTACACTTTCGCCGAGTTCATATTGGAGCTTATGTTTTTGAACAAAAAACTGCCACTCCATTGAATCTGAAGAGGTGAGTGATTCTGAATCGTCCAGATCGATGATGTGGACGGAATCCTCGCCGCCAAGTGCCTGATAAATCGCTTGAGTGATCGTGAAATGCGAGAACTTGATGAGAGGGCTCACTGAGTTGAACGTCTGCTAGGCGGCGAGGATCTTCTGAGACTGGAAAACGGTTTGGAGTGGACTCTCTGAGAGTGAAGACCAAGCGCCGGATAGGTAGGAGCTGATGACGTGCGCTTGCAGTGCCTTCGCGAAGTAGGCGACGAATCGCTCCGGAGAGGAGCCGAACGGAGAACATATCTCAGAGATTTCAGATAAGAGGGTCGAAGCTTCACGGAGATGATCCGCTGCGACGTATTCGGCACACTATAGGAGTAGGGTAAGGAGATTGATCGCGCCACCGTCGTCTTCGTCGATTGTAATCTCTTGGGCAAAGTCGAGGTCTTTACGGCGTTTAACGGCTCAATCAATTACCTAGCCTCTCATCTCCCACCGTTTCCTAGACCTCCCTGCCCGTCGTATATGAAGAAGATTGTCAAACCCTAATAACAGCTTTAACCTTGCATCCATAATCAAGCGTTTGTTGTCGTTTTTAATTTTATTTTTTGCAGCTTGTGCCTTGTGCTGTGTTAGCTGTATTGATTCATCCATTAACATCGCATATTATATTGAATAGAATATCATGGGCGTTATGTGTTTATCTTGACGCAGTTTCAGTACTACCACAGTTGAGAGTGATGCTGAACACAAAGGTATGCATTTTGTAAGGTTAAACAGGTCGCTTTTGGCAACCTGAGAAAAAACACAAGTGTAATCCTGCATATGTTTGGTTCATTCAGATTGTCGAACCCTTCACGGCTCATTATGTTTTTCGAGCTTGGAGTAGCGAGATTTCTCAGCTGTGCACACTGGGTCTTACAGGTATATTCTGATGGTCAAGAGAGAGTTAAGATTGGCCGTGGAAGAGGATCATTTGGATCAAACCATGTTACACCTTTCACTATTGAACCTCCTCGCCAACCGCCGCAAAAGTCACAGCCGCAACAACCGCGTTTTCAACCACCTCCCAGAGGTGAATCTACTGCTCATGATACCTTGATGCCTTGTGGATGCTTATGATGCTAATCACATGGTCAAGTTTCTGTATTTTTTTTATGATGAAGTGATGATTGTCTAGAAAATTTTTACAACTTTATACGGAGAATGCTGACACTGAAACATCAGGTATCATTCATATTTTTTTTATACGCTATAATGTGGTAGAATATATGAAATATATCATAGGTTGTGGTGGCATTGCAGCATAGAAGATTGTGCTTTTATGTTCTCAGATTTATAACAGCCTCTGAGGTTTTTAGTCTTTCACTGCGAACTTGGTATTTCAGTGAATTGAACGACGGAGAAAGTTCCTTTTTGTTGAATAGCTTTGACTGAAAATGGGTGTTGAGTCTCTTTTCTGTCGCCCTTTGTTTTATAGATTGAGTGTGAGCCATAATATTTGATGCCTGACTTTGGATCGAAACCTGAAACTGATGAAAAGCCACCAATGCCTCTGCGTGAGAGTCGTGATCAAGGTGGCTTCCCGTCTTGGTTTCTTCATCGGTTTCTAGAAAGTCAGGAGAATAATCATCATTTGATTTTGTTGCAGGTCCGTGCTACACATGGACATACTGCAGGATGCATTACATACGCGACTGGAGAGGAAGCAGTCAGGCCCAACCAAGAATTGATTTTACCGGGGATGATGTACTGATCTGCGGTTCTCGGAGAACTGACTTTCAGGTACACAAAACAGAGACAAAACATTCGAAAACCGATATGTCGTTCCATAAGATCTTGATTTTGTATTGTGACATCGGTTATACGAAACCCAAAAACCGCAATGTTGATCCATAAGATCTAAATTTTGCAATTAGACATCTGTTTTACTTTACTAATGGAGTTTTCATCGATGTTGCAGGATGGAAGCTCGGATCAACACTATGAGTCTGTACACTCACATGCAAGTTTTTCACAATATCTTGTCACTCCACAGGCAAATTGATTCATATTATGCAAGGATTTTTATTTTACGTTTGTGTTTCATCTTTAATCAGATATTTTACATTGCCAAAGGATACATTGATCTATCCAGCGTATGACTTTAAAGGTTTAGAGGTTTTGCAAACGAAACATTCATTCATATAGGATTTTATGTAAATGCGACTCATCGTTACAATGGGTTTACACTGTCTTTCTATTAATATTTCCAGGTTAGTTCAGTTGGAGAAGAGATGCAACCCAACCCATGTTTAACTAGAGATAAAGAAACATTCAAAACCATCATGTCAAGTAAGTTTCTTTCTGCTTCGTATAAGTATTGTGGCTATCCTCACGTCTCATATGAATGGTGTTCTTTGCCCTTGCAGATCTTAATCTGGCATATCCGAAGATGATTGATTTTGCAGTACCAGCAAACATGGTATGTGGATTACAAGACTTGCATGTTCAAGCCAACTTATAAACCAACACATTTCTTTCTTTCTTACATTCCTCCTTCGTTGTTGGTGTTCATATAGACTAGGCGTTGAGTTATGTGGTAATGGCACTGATAAACAACTTCGCCTGGATCCAAATGTGCCTTGATTCATACTGCTTTGATGCGGCAGGTTAAGCTATTTATAAGTTCGGATCGCTTTAGTCCAGAGAGGAATGGCGCTGCTGGTGAGGAACTCATGAATAGATCAAATCCGATAAATATAGACAACAATGCTTACACTGTCGATGCAGAGGCTAAGCTTCTTCAGTCTTTCATGCACTGTTTTCTAAAGCTTATTCAACTGGAAGGATCGGAATGGTTTTTGGGCAAAGCGATGAAGTCGATGAAGAACTGATTGACAAGGTAGCTGCCAGATACAAGATTATCTACGAAGCTGAAACTCAGTGGGTCACATGGGCGAGCCCATGATTTCATTTGTTCCTTAGAGTGGAGATGGTTGCGTTTGGAGAGCTGATTTGATTATGAGCTTTGGAGTTAGGTGCATTCACTGTGTCTTTGACTTGTCTCTGATGGAGAGTAGGCTTGAGCTCTGGGGAAAGTACACTTACGTTCTCAACCGCCTTCAGGTTCAAAATCTCTTTCACTGAAACCACAATTTTACATATTTAAACCAAATCTTGTGGTTTTGACATTTATGGACTAAAATTCGAAATAACAGGGAATGATAGCTCCAGCCTTCTCCAAACTGCGGATGCCAATGACGCCGTGTTTCTGCCCTCAGATACCGGCGAGCCACCAACCAGTGAATCCGCCTTTGGCCTCTAACGGAATGTTACCTCCAACTGCAAAACCAGCCAAAGGCAAATGCACAACAACAATCACACTTCTTGATCTAATCAAAGACGTTGAAATAGCAATAACACCACAACTCATGAAATCTGATATGTGTGCTCGGCTGAACAGAAGGGTTCAAGGCTTAAAGCCATGTAAAAATGCCAATCAAAAGACTGGACACGTGTAAAATGCAGGCTTTCGTAATTGTGGTCTCAACCAATTATTTAACGCCGTCTCAGAATGACAAAAATAACAACGAAGAACTTCGATACTAGAAAACAATGTAGAGGTCTGAGTAGCGACAAATGTGACGGTTGTTATAAAAGCTTATGCCACCATAAAACTTAGAAACAATGGACGTAAGAAGCCAACTCTCATTAAAAAGTCTACCAATCTCCTTTTTTTTGCGAAATAAACAGTCCATTTGGTATGAATTAATAGTCTTTTAGCTTCATATTATCGCACTTCACTTATTAATTCATATATTTGTCATTAGAGATCAAAAACATCTTATATGAAGTGCGATAATATGAAGCTAAAAGAACAATATGCAGTTTTAGAAATATGTAAGACACAAAACAGATACAGACCTCGAAAAAAATACATGTTTTATTTGGGCATGAGCCTCTTATGCGTTGACGGCCCTTTGTTTTACCGACAAAGATCAATACTACTTCTGTGGTTGATCGAAGAGAGTCATCTCATCTTCTAATTCAAAGTGTCAGATACATGTATCAATTGTTATATTATTTTGGGGGGTCTTGAATACTTGCTACTATGGAATAAAAGTGTGACTACAAACTTCGAACAACAAATGTTTCAAACATATTTTTAGTTGTAAAAGATTTGTGTATTTTAAATGCATGACAAAGAACAAAATAGCATAATAGACTCGGACCCCCGCGCGTGCGCGGGGGCTGTGAGATCCACTAGTTTAATTCAACAAGAGTAGAGAAAATTTTTTTTATTAACTTGGGTATTCCAAATTTATGGAAGGCCTCAAACTAATTTTCAAGGAGAGATGTAAGGGTACACCAACTATATTTATAAGCATCTTCAACTATAAAATATATTCTATCAACGATTAAACAACTTAAACACAATATTATTGATTTTAGATGACCAATTTAGGCTAACAGTTACCAATACTCTAGAATTTTTCTATTCCCAAAAAGATGGTTAGTTGAAATGAATAAATGAGTGGGACAATTTCTGTCTTCTGAGTTCTAACGATGTCAAATATAGTAAGAAAACGTGGGGCAATATCATAATATTGGGTAGGGTAGGAGAGATAAAGACTTTATTTCTTTTTGCCTTCTTTTTTAAACTCAACCGACAAAAGCCGTTTTTCTCTCTATCCTCCGGTCTCTCCGACGACCGGTATCACCGGCACTGCGAGAGACCTCACTTCCATCTCTTTTGCTCTCTATATGTCCTTCATCCGCGGCGAGTAATTGACACAACGATGAAAACTTCGTCGACAAAGGGTGGTGCTCCGCGACGGCGTTTCTTGGTCTAGCGGTGAGATGACCGGTTGCTCGAGGGCTAACTCCGATGTATCCTCTTCTCTTCCTTCGGTCCGTGGCTAGGCTTGGAATGGTTGGGTTCAAGTGTGTTTGGTTGCATGGGATGTGGCTAGCGAGGACACGGTGGTGGATAGGCGGAGGACGGGCCTCGGAGAGAGAACCAACAGTTGTCTTTGGGTTCATCGAGCTGCTAGGAGACGGCAGATCTAGGAACTCCGAAGTCTTCCGGCGGATCTTTAACTCCGGCAGCCCTTTTCCCCCCTTCTCGCCTGGTTCGCTTTCATGAGTTTCATGAGCCCATCCTTTCTAGGTTTGGCGGCTTGTCGGTGGTTCTGCTTTTTTCTCTCTTCTCTGTTCTGGCTCAGGTGAGGCTCATGTTCACACAGCGGAGTCTACTCATCCGCATCGACTCTTTGTGCAGGTGAAGCTCGAGGCGGGCTTCTGCTCGGCCTCTCTCTTCCAGTAGGTCCGGAGAGCTTCTTGCGGTATCTTTCTTCTAGGCGGCGGATCTCCTTTTCGCAATATAGGGTTTGAATGTCTTCGGTTTAGCCGGTTCACCTGTCGTTGGGTTGTTTTTGTTTTTTTTTATAATTTTGTCGATTTGCAAAAACCGGACCTAATTCTGGATTTTAGATTATAGCCGATTTAAAATGGATGTAAAAATATATATATATACCAAATTTTAGCAAAAAAAAATATCATAATATTGAAATAAACATATATATATATATATATATATATATATATATATATATATATATATATATATATATATATATCATAAGATATTTTTAATAAGTAGAGAATAATGCAGATTTTTACCATACCAGGCTAATATTTCAAAATCGAGTAAAGTTTTTTTATATATATAACTCTGGGTAAATCGTACATCTATGGATGATCAAACTAATCTTTAGGAGATGTGCAATTTATGGATACACTTTCTTTCCAAATATACAAAAGAGCCGAAAGCAAGAATTCTATACATATGAATGTCAAAAAAAATATTTTAGTTTAGAATGTGGAACAAACTTAAATTGTGTTATTGTCTCATGTCTGTCTTCTTACCACTTGACCACAAAATCTTAGACTATTGTTGGTGTTGGATTTCGTAATCCGCCCATTAACTAGCAGAAAAGGCCCAACTGAAGTACAAAGCCCGCCAAGTCATGAGTCGACAGAAGCCCAACAGATCGATATACCGAGTGGATACAGATCAAGCTCGTTAGGGTCGACCTCGATAAAAAGGAGATGGTTTGAATCGGAGACCGAGTCATCGTCCGTTGAAATGATCTCCGCGAATCAAAGAGAAAGGGGGAGATCGTCGCTAACGAAATACCAGAAAATTAGAACAACAAGATCGAGATCGAGGCTATTTAAAAGAGGAAGAGAGATCGTTCGCAATCACTCCCACAACGAGAGAAAAAACTTCGACTACACTACTTTATTTCATACTTTGTATACTATCGATTCGATTGTATAAGTCTGTATTAAATACATCTTTGATTCATAGGAAGTCTACATTTTACAATTTGGTGTGAATCCGCGTTCTCACAACTAAGTAGTTTATTCACCCAGCCCCAAGAAGACAAAAGTATTATCTCCGCTTAATTACAAATGGTCGTTTATTTTTGTTCACATGTATTAACATTGGTGAGAAATTCATAGAGTTACTTACCAATATAATATTTAAAAACTTCATCTTAATTTTTTTTCTCCATTAGTAAAAAACCTATTAAGTTTTTCACTAATATAATATTAATATTGTAATATAATTTACTTAAATATCTTTTATAACAAAGTTTTAACTAATAATTTCACATATCAAAATGTTAACTAAAATAAAAATATATATTAGTTTCTATTTTCTTCTAATATTATATTATTTTATTAATTTAATATTTTGTATTAACTTTAACTTATATTAAAATAATATTTATATAATTTAAACTATACAAATGGAGCCTAATATATAGATAATTTCGTTTTATGGTTTTAAAATAATAAAAGTAAAAAATAATAATTTATAAAATATATAATTAGGGTTCTAAACTAAAAGATATTTGATTTGTATATAAAAAATATGAACCCGTTATAAGATGATAAATGTCATTGTTTTGAGGAGATGTATGGTTTTTAAGGGTTCTCATTTGATAATTGATTTTAAGAGCATCCCCAATCCTATTTTAAATTTGGTGTCAAATTTTATTTTGGAATAACATCTACTATAACTCTATCTCATTTTCAATTGCAAAATGTTTTAATCATATATTTGATTCCAAATATAGAACCAACTCATTTTCAATTCATTTTGCAATTGGAATTTTTATTTATAAAATAGTCCTTTAATTTTAAATATTTTTACTTTAAGATATAAATGATTATTTTGATAGGGATTTCTTTTTAATAATAATTATAAATATAAAAACACTTAATATCTAAAATAAATGCAAATAACATAACAAAAAAACCTTCATAAATTTAAAAAATATTTTAAAAATACTGAAATTAAAAATAACATAAAGTAAATTTAGTACAATAACGATTATGCATTTAATGAGTTGATAATTTGTAATTCGCTTCCGGATCCACTTAAATCATCATAATATTGTCCAAATGAAGTAGATTGAAACGGATATTGTTGGTATTGTTGTTGTTCAGTCATTTTTTCATAAAACCAGTGTTTGTTCATATGAACATATAAACGAATATTCTGATCTTCTATCGAGTTCAAGTCTTGGAACAATAATTTATTTTCTTTCTTAAATTCCCTAATGCATAATTCATACTTTGAATCTCCAAATAGTGTTGTCTTTGTGCACTTGTTTTCATTAGTTGCTCCAAAAGTAACTTATTTCCTTCTTTTAAAGATAAAATGTTTATTTACGACTTCAAAATGCATTAGTTGATCATTTATGTAAAATTTATATTCAAATGACGACGATTAAATTAATTTTACTTTGTTTTATGATTTTATGTAGTTTAATTTGTTTTTATTTATATTATAATAGTTAAATTTAAAGAATATAATAATTTATGAAAGTTTTGAAAGAAATTAAATAAATTGATCAATTTATAAGATTTGAAGAAAATGTGTATAATTTGTAATTAATACTAAAACAGAAAAAGAAGAATATTTATAAAATATTCAATTTGAAATAGAATACGAAATGATATATTGGAGTCAAATTCAATTAGATTTCGTAATTGTTTTATTTTGGGATGAAAATACAATAATATAGAGATACTCTAAAGTTTAGAATTTAAAAATTATTATTTTATTAATTTTAATTTATTTTTAATAAGAATTTTTCATTAAAAATCGAATGGAGATGCTCTTATCGGGATCGGCTCTTGTGAATCTGTCAGAGCCGTCGCATGGCATAAGCTGATCAAGCTAAAGTTGCGGCCCTTTACAGATATACAAATTTTACCTGCCCTCTAAAAACCAAATAGCTTCTTTAGCCTAGTGGTAATAGTCCCAATATACTTAACTCACACTGCTTATTTTTTTACCTAATTAACACAAAACTTGTGGAGACCGGCCCTTTTTTTATCTAGCTTGCGGTCCTCTAAATCCTAGGAACGGCTCTGGAATCCGTGTATTAGATATGTATTTTTTTTGTCAACGAATTATATATGTATATATATATCCACAAAAGGCCTCGTACGTAGTTTCATTTTACTCATTCCAAAGCTATCCTCAAGCCTACATCGAAGAAAGATTTTACTACGTACCACTTGTAATATCTCTCACATCCTCTCTCGAGTAAATACATATCTATATCTTATAGTACGATGATGAAACTATATCATATCATGTAAAAACATAAACCGTGTAGATCATTCTTTTGATTCTATGCTTAGTGTATTTATAATAGATCATCAGTATCTTATTGTGATCCATGATATAATTATATTTACGTATAAAGTCATGATTATTGTCTTGGTAGTTTTTTTTTTTATATATATATATAAAAAAATCTTGGTAGTTTACTTAGTTATGTCTTTTTAAAAATCGTTTCCCATGTGAATGTATATCTTTAATTTGTTTTGTTCTGTTGTTTAAAGTGGAAGATGTGGAGGTTGAAGATAGGAGAGGGAAGGGGACAAGACAATCCATATTTGATGAGCACTAACGACTTCGCTGGTCGGCAAATATGGGAGTTTGATCCAAATGCCGGCACATCGGAGGAACGAATCGCCGTTGAGGAGTCTCGCCGCAGTTTTAACAATAATCGCCATCGGGTTAGAGCTTGCAGCGATCTTTTATGGCGCATGGAGGTACGTTTCCATATTATTATTATTATTATTTTTTCCTTTTTTGGTTCAATAGAAGTAAGTTTTCCTTTTTCTTTTTTTTTTAAATTTTTTTTTTACAAAACTTATTCTGAACATAAATTGTGATTTTAGAAGAAGAAACAATTGATCCGAGTTTTAGATGGAAATATATATATATATATATATATATATATATATATATAAGTTTTAGTTTTTGTTTCAAAATGATTTGTTCTAGTTAGTTTGTTTTGATTAAGTCGTATAGGAAGAACATCTACAACAAAGACTTATAATCTGATTTCAATATATTTTGTAAAAAAAATAGTTAATCAAGGTACCAAAATTGTAAGAACCATTGAAATTTGTTTTTATTATTTTATTACAAAGTAACTAGGTAATATATGGGATCATAGAACAGTTAATTATTATTTAATTATACTAAATTTCAAATTTATGAAAATTACCCAAAATAATAAATTTGGTCTATAGTTTTTTCAAGTTTAATTTAGGTATACATATATTTAAATCACTGTCTAACAATGTTAAATATTTTAATAGATTAACCAGATTTTGATCAGCGCTACAAAAATATGGATTTATTATTTTTTTTTAAAGATTGAATAAATTTTTTATATTTAAGTTTGTTATAAATAATTGAAAATTCCGATGATGATGCACGAAATGCCGAACAACATTTTACAATTTAGTTGTTTGAGTTCATATAATTGGAAACTTCAATCATCATGGGTGGAATGCGGAAACACATTATATAATTATAGTTGTTTGAGTTCATATTATTATTTATTTAATTCACATTCAATTTTTTCATTTTTATATAATAAATTATGTGAATAAATAATTGAGATGGAATAGATATTTCTGCCATTTTTACTCATTGTATATATTCAATTTTTCAGTCGGTTTATAGTTACTCCATATATATGATAGTTTATAAGATTTCATGAATCAAATAAGAAACCAAAATATTGTTATCTAAACTATAGATGTTGGTTAATAGAGATTTATTATTTAGGATTATATATAAAAAAAAGAGTGTAACTATAGAGTTATTATGTATCTATAATTTTCAATGGAATAATAATGTTTGTTTCCTAGTTAAGAGATTTTCGGAATTAAAGTTTGTAACGATATGTCGATTCTTGGAATTTAGAGGATGCAATCTCGATTTCAGTCAACAAGGGAATTTAGTATTTTTTGTTGTTTTTAATTCGTTTTATATCATATTGTTATCCATTAAGAGTGTGTATAATTTTTAAACAAATAAGAGTGTGTATAATTTTTAAAGAATGTAGACCCATAAAATCTATAAAAACTATGATTTGAATATTTAGTTTGTATATTATTAGACTTTATTATACAACAAGTATAATAGATTTGGTTTTTTTTTTGACAGGAAGTTATGTCATTGCTATGTAGTTGGAAAAGCAACATATATGTTATACAAATCATTGCATGTAGATGGCTTATTTTTCATAGAACGATATTCTATGAAAATCATTTTTCTGTATGGATGACTTAATTTTCATGATAGGTTGGGCTTGGATGAGTCTCGGTATATAATAGATCTCAAACGATCAATTAAGATTACACATAATATAACTAATTTTAAGGGGACGGTTTGGGTTAGACTATTAAAAATGTAAGGTAATGATTTTAAAACGAAAGATCCGTGTTATCCATTAGAGCATCAGCAACAGTAACGGTTAATTTTCAGGGGTTCTTAACCTAATATAATATTATTATTTCTAATTTAGTTTCAATATTGAATTAAAATTTAGTTTTAAAATAAATCAACTAAATAAGATAATAACATGTGTGGGATGAAGTTCTTAATGAAATACCAAGAATTTTTATATGAGAATTATGATATTATCTTACTAAGAATCTCCACCTTTTTATTATTTTCTAATTTTTTAATTCTTAAATTTTAACTGATGACCAAAGAAATAAAGAGGAATAATAAATTCTTTTTTATTCTTTAAAAATACATCATTTACAAATAATATTTTTTACACATGATTCTTTCTAATTTCTTTTGTTGTAAGGAACTAGAAAGCAAATTTATTTTTCATCAAATATAGGAAAGAACAGTAATTCCTATTATTTTATTACTCTTCGTTCTTTTCCTACTTATTACTATTGTTCTTCAAATTATTACCAGTTAGAGCCTTAGAACTCCATTAAAAACTCTTCATTGGAAATGCTCTTATATAGATTTACACATATATGGATCCCAAAATTTAATAACATGTGTTTAATTTTTTAAAATTTTAATTTGTCCTTAATGAATATTAAGAATACTCCTAAAATTCTAATGACATATTTTATAATATACAAATCAAGTAAAAATTAGTTTTTCATAAACTATTTTTAATAGTATTGATAAAGTATTTCAAAATATAATTAATAAGCTATTTCTATTATCTAAAATATAATTAATTGAACATAAATTAGATTCACTATTTCTATTAAAAGTTATTTAATAAAATCAGAGAATATATATCAAAACCATGTAACTAAAATTTTTGTGAACAAAAATTCTTTTACTTATAAGTAAAATAAATGATAATTTGACTCAATTCTTTTTTTTTTTTTTGAACTTAATTTGACTCAATTCTGACTACGTATATAAATAATAACGTTGCTATATTCAAAAAAAAAAATTAATAATAATAATAACGTTGCTGATAT
Source organism: Orychophragmus violaceus (assembly GCA_030180135.1). Classification (NCBI taxonomy): domain Eukaryota; kingdom Viridiplantae; phylum Streptophyta; class Magnoliopsida; order Brassicales; family Brassicaceae; genus Orychophragmus; species Orychophragmus violaceus. Next base: position 7,521,964 of record CM058230.1, read on the forward strand.
TACACATAATGCCATATACTAGTTCCTCAAGGAGAAGAAATTCGAGCAAGTAATCCCGCCGGTGAAGGTCGACGATGCCGAGAATATCACGAAAGAAGCAGCGACCAATGCATTGCGAAGATCCGTCCACTATTTCTCGGCGTTGCAGAGCAGCGACGGCCACTGGCCAGCTGAAATCACCGGTCCACTCTTCTACGTACCGACGATGGTAAGTATTTTTTTTTTTACTTCAACCGTTGTTATTTTTATGCCGGAGAACCTTTCTTGGACTAGAATCAAGAAAGGATAAAACTGAAGAGGGTGTTTTTTTGCATGCAAGGTGTTCTGTTTCTATATCACAGGACATCTTGAAGAGATATTCACTGAAGAGCATCGTAAAGAGATGCTTCGATATATATATTGTCACCAGGTACAATGTTGCACCAATTTGCTTGTATAAGAAGGAACCCCAAACAGTCATCTGATATTAACTTGTCTGCTATGTTTGGTAATCAGAATGAAGATGGTGGATGGGGATTACATATAGAAGGCAAGAGCGGTATGTTTTGCACTGCACTGAATTACATATGTTTGCGTATTCTTGGAGAAGGTAAAGATGGAGGGCCAAGAGAGGCGTGCAAGCGTGCTCGGCAATGGATTCTTGATCATGGTGGTGTGACTTACATACCTTCTTGGGGAAAATCTTGGCTCTCGGTAAGATTTTCAGACACTTATGTTAATAGGAAAGAGATATTGCAAAACGGGCATAACGGAATTTTTCGGTTTTCAGCTTAGGAACGATTAATGTTCGATTTGATTCGGTAGATTTTACAAATTGTTTTTTTTGGTTCGATTAGGATTGGCAATCGATTAATTCGGTTTTTCAAAAAAAAATATTAAAACCAAATCCGATTTATACTAAACCAAACTGAATCATACTAAAATTTTGAATTGAATTTAAACAAAATTATCCGAATTTTCAATAAAATTTAAAATCTAACCGAAAACTTCGGCTCAATTTAGATTTTTTAAAAAAAATCGAAGTCTCTGAAAACCTAACCGAATTGAATTTTTTAGATAATTCAGTTCGGAAAAATTTGTGTAAACAGAATTATCCAAAAACTGACCTAACTGAACCAAATTACATGTATTTTGGTACCAAAGTCGCATGCTTAATTATATATGTCAGTGTAGATACTTGGAATCTATGACTGGAGTGGAACCAACCCGATGCCTCCAGAGATCTGGCTCCTACCTTCTTTTCTTCCAATACATCTTGGTTTGTCTTTTATTATAACATCTTGGAGTAACTTACTTTCTTGATTAAATTCAAAACTTTTATTATGATGTTTTTGAAGTAAGAAAATGATAATAACACAGGGAAAACAACATGCTTTTGCCGACTGGTTTACTTGGTCACGTCTTACTTTTATGGGAAGAGATTCGTTGGTCCAATAACACCTCTTATTATGCAACTGCGGGAAGAACTCTACTCACAGGACTATGACAAAATCAACTGGAATACCGCACGACGCTTATACGCAAAGGTTAGTTCTATTAAAACATAATGTCACACATCAGAAGAAGTTGGAAGTAATATATAAAAGATACAAACCAATCCACACTAACTTCCAATTAATTTTGAGTTTAAAAGTCCATATAATTTAATAAGTTTATCTCTTCTGTTAGTAAAAATGCACAATATTCATATGTTGTTTCGTGTAGGAAGACATGTACTATCCCCATCCTTTTATTCAAGATTTGGTATGGGACAGTCTCCACATTTTCGCAGAGCCTCTCTTTACACGTTGGCCATTGAACAAGCTTGTGAGACAAAAGGCTCTTGGAGTAGTGATGGCATACATACACTATGAAGATGAAAACAGCCGGTATATCAACATTGGATGCGCTGAGAAGGTGATCAAACACTGAGTAATCCTTTAAAAAATTTGATAAGATATTACAAGAATGATTTTAAGAATGTATGGCTGACTGAATCATAACTGTTAGGCAATGTGTATGCTTGCTTGTTGGACTGAAGATCCAAACGGAGAATATTTCAAGAAGCATCTTGCTAGATTTCCAGATTACCTGTGGATTGCTGAAGATGGGATGAAAGTGCAGGTAGTATTTATAGAGTTCAAATTTTTTTTTATATTCTATATATACACACTATCACAAGATTCCTTGAGTAACCAAACATTTATGCAGAGTTTTGGAAGTCAACTATGGGACACATCACTTGCGATTCAAGCTTTACTTGCTAGTAATCTCTCTGACGAAGTCGCTAATGTACTCATGAAAGGACATGATTTCATCAAGAGATCTCAGGTACCTTATCCTCTGTAGTCTGCATTATAGTGCTCTATAGAGTTAGTTGAATGTTTTTTTTCCTAAATCAAAGAACTTTTGAAGATCAGAGAAAACCCTTCGGGGGACTTCAAGAAGATGGACCGCCACATTTCCAAAGGGGGATGGACTTTTTCTGATCGAGATCAAGGATGGCAAGTTTCAGATTGTTCAGCTGAAGCATTAAAAGTAATCAATCAGTCATCCAAACAAATTAAAACCTGTTCTAAAGGAATGTGTTTGCCTCAATTAACTCAACATCTTCTTGCTTTCATAGTGTTGTCTTCTGCTCTCTATGATGCCACCTGACGTTGTTGGCTCAAAAATGGATCCTGAGCAACTATATGATTCTGTGAACCTTTTACTCTCTTATCAGGTGAGACTATAATCCACATGACAAATGTTTTATGAAAGAATTTTTAATCAAATCAAAATTTTGTGACCATTTCTTTGTTCTAGAGTGAAAATGGAGGTATGACAGCATGGGAGCCCGCCCGTGGATATGGATGGCTAGAAGTAAGATTTCAATATTCTGCTTTATTTCCAAAGAGCAATAAGAGTTTTATCATTAGGCTCAACCACAATCCTTTTATAAATCTGTATTTCAGTTGTTCAACCCTACGGAGATGCTGGCTGATCTTGTAATCGAGCGTGAGTACGTTGAATGTACTTCATCAGTTATCCAAGCATTGGTCCTGTTCAAGAAACTATATCCAGATCACAGGACAAGAGAGATTGATAGAACCATTGAAAAGGCGGTGCAATTCATAGAAAACATACAAGAAGCAGATGGTTCATGGTACGGTCCCTTAAACTTTTAAGAAGAGTGTATATCTATGGACAAAGCATGGTCAGAACTAGCGATGTTAAAATGGGCGGGCCTGGTCCGTTAAGAACCATTTATATTTTATACCCGTTTACAGCATTCTCAACGGAGAAGAACCCCTATTGAGTTCTTAACACTTTTAATATTAATATTTTGGTTTTAGTTTAGTTATATTATTTAAATTTAATTTTAAAATATGATTAGATCAATTAAAAAATGACATTTGTCACAAGAGTTTCTAAGGAAGAAACTACAAGTTCTTAAGGAAGAATCTCAAACCCTTCTCTCACCTACTCTTTTTTTATTATTATATTTTTTTAGAAATTCTCTTTAGAACCTCCCATTAAAGATGCTCTTAGACCCACTATTACCCGTTAAATTAACACATGCCGACAAATTTCTTATAGGTAATAAGTGTTTCGTTTCGAATGGTAGGTATGGAAGTTGGGGAGTTTGCTACACATATGCAACATGGTTTGCTCTTGAAGGCTTAGCAGTAGCTGGTAATACGTATGACAACTGTTTGGCTATGCGTGAAGGTGTTAGCTTCCTACTCAAGAAACAAAATAGCAATGGAGGTTGGGGGGAAAGTTATTTGTCTTGCTCTGAAAAGGTAATGTCTCTATAATCAACTCAACATTTAGAGTTCCTTAACCTCAAAACTCTTGATGATCTTGTTTGATATGCAGAGATACATAGAATTAGAAGGAGAAAGATCAAACCTGGTGCAAACCGCTTGGGCATTGATGGGACTGATTCAAACGGGACAGGTTTGTCGAAACATTTCCTCGTTCAAAGATATTTCTTAAAAAGGTACGTCGTGTGATTAATATTATGTTAACAGGCCGAGAGAGATCCATTGCCTCTTCACCGCGCTGCGAAACTAATCATCAATTCGCAGTTAGAAAACGGAGATTATCCTCAACAGGTACTACATATATTTCTCACTATCTCTCTTAAAATACCCAAAATATCATAATGGATCAGAGAAATGATGTATACTTAAAAGATTATTATTAGATATAGAAACATATTTTGTTGTTGGTGGTGGTGGTGCAGGAAATGACAGGAGTGTTCATGAAGAATTGTTTTCTGAACTATGTGACCTACAGAAACATATTCCCGTTATGGGCGCTTGCATTGTACAGTAAAGTTATTTAGCTTTTGCAGCGATCCTCAATATATTTTTTAGTATACTCATTCATATCCCATATTTCACAGTCATGTATGTTTACTCTTTTCTTTTGGTCACAGTCATAGACCACTGTTATTAAGCACATCACATACGGTCTTTTATAATACTGGTGTGAACATATATTATTATTAAGCTTCAGTATCAATCACTTGAGTTCTATAGGCATCAAGTCAAACATTTACAAACGTCCGTTCCTATTGTTTACTATATGTCCTCCATCAGATGTTGGTTGGGAGTCACGTCGCCTTTACTACATAACTTAACAGTGGAGCATTTTTATACAAATGCATGCTACAGACTGAAGTGTTCCCAGTTTTAAGATGAGGACTAGTGTTTGGCAAAGAAAGTCATTTACCTCCTGGGACTGCGGCTCCTTGAAATCTTCCTAGGAATCTATAAGTTTTAATAACGCACATGACAGAATGTCAAAACACATAACTCAACAAGGCATCACCATTTTATAGCTAAAAAGGGATCTGCAACAAGCCCTTACCCTTCTAGGACTTGGCGAACTAGAGTAAGAAGATGACCTCGTCCCCTGCTTACAATCAAAGACAAATTTACAATTTATACAAATAGTAGACTCCACATAGATCTATATAACTTAGTCATATTTGGCATAGACATCTCTAGGAACAAATATTTCACAAAGCTACATACAAGGATCACACACTGTAGGAACTCGAAGTATATTTATTATAATAAAACAGAGTATTTGAGACTTCCTCTTTAAATTACTATTTTTGACCCTATAACGGAATGGTCCATCTATGGAGGATTGCTACTGGATACTTTGTCTTTAGAATGTGTCTTTATCTTTTCAGCTACCGTCTTTGTATACGAAAAATCACCAGCCTCTACAATGTTTACACAACCTTTTTGTGTCAGAATTCAACACTTTACGTCTGCTATTCTTGAAAGCGGAGAAGGGTAAGAGCAGGTCCAACAAGGGTCTCTTAAGCCCAGTATCTTAAAAAAAATTATTAAAATAATGTAGATCCCACGTGGGATCCATTTTTTTTTTAAAAAAACCGTATACAAAGTCTCTTGTTTAAGAGACCGTTCCTTAGCCGATTTCGCCACGTGTCGCGACGTGATTTGTCATCTTTTTTTTTAATTTTTTTTTTTTAAATTTGTAAAAAAAAAAAATAATAATAATAATAAAAAAAGGAAATTAAGACACCCACAAGCGTCTCACCCCTGTTGGTGCTCTAAGAATGATTTTCTAGTTTCCCTAGGAGCATCTAAACTAGCTAGCACATCCTTTATTGAATGACCCTATTATCTTACTTATTAAAATATTATCTTTATAATGACCCCCTATTATCTTTATTTTTGGGTATAACACTTCATAAACAGTATTTTCCTTTATTTATTGTAAAATATAAAAATTACAATAAGTGATGACGAGTTTGGTATCAATTGTATAGTCAGTATATAACCAATAGCAAACCTACATATTCCATCCAATCTAGTGAAAACTAAACATAAAATTCATTGATAAGATTGTAACACATTATTTTCTTTATTATGAGTGTATGTTTTGTTAGAGTTTAATCTTATCACTTGTGTGATTAATATTAGTTAACAAACTTAATTTATAAAAATATTTTAAAGATAATTTTTTTTTAAAGAAAAACATAAACATGCGTTTCTTTAGCACGGATCAAAATCTAGTTTAAGTTTAAAAAAAGCAACTTAGAAATTAGAAAGCTGGTACCTTTTAATCAGTTTGATTTTTACTACAATAATAGTGATATCATGCACAAATTATGACCCGAAGCAAATTATAGTTCAGAAGGTCTAAAATAATATTATAATACATTTTTAAATGCTCTCGTTGATGGAATATTATTATAAGAATTTTTTGGGTTTAAATGATAATATAAATTTATTATTGAAAATATGATAATTTGTTTGATGTGTATGTGTTAATCAAATCAATAAAACAAAACATGAATCGAATAAGCTACATCTGCGTTGAAAGCATTTGCAACCCATCGATTAATTACTATTACAATACATTTTTTTTGTAATATGGTTTGTTTGTTTCTTTACAGTTATTCACGCAAGGCCATCATACAATATCTTGATCTTCCTACCACACTTCAAGATCTTGAAGAAAAAGAAAATCTTGAAAAGGAAGACAATATTGAAGATGATCCAGATTATGTAGTGGAGGAGGAGGACAATCTTGAAGACAAGAAGCATGAACAGGAGCTGCCACCTTTTGTTGTCAACCATAGACTACATGCAGTTGAAAATTTGCAAGTATTACATATGGCGAGTTGGATATTTCAAACTTCCATTCATCACTGGTTGGTGGATAATGAGTTATTAGAGATGTTCTTAAGGCGTCATGAAATTCCACGTCTTGAGAAACATCAATATCCCGAGGCACTCACAACCAGTTTGTTTTACAAATATTGTTTATTTGTAGTTATAAAATATTAATTTTACATCAATAATTACATATTTTCGTAGTTATGCCTCATCACATCCGCAACCTCGAATTCCCCATGTGATTCCGTGTACATTTTAATCAATTGTATAATCGGTATATAATGTTTTGGTATATGACCTACGAACTCTTTGGTTTGTTTATAATGACCCTATTATCTTTATGTATATATTCTTCATTCTGTTTACTTATAATGAACCAATTATCTTTATTTTTTGGGGTCATATACACTGTGTATAAAACAGAGTTTTGGAAGTTAACTATGGGACACATCACTTGCGATTCAAGCTTTACTTGCTAGTAACTTCTCCGATGAAATCGCTAATGTACTCATGAAAGGACATGTTTCATCAAGAAATCACATTATAATGCTCTATAGTTATTTGAATGTGTTTTTCTTAAATCAAAGAACTTAATTTCAAGATCAGAGAAAACCCTTCGGGCGACTTCAAGAAGATGAACCGCCACATTTCTAAAGGAGGATGGACTTTTTCTGATCGAGATCAGGGGTGGCAAGTTTCAAATTGTTCAGCCGAAGCATTAAAAATAATCAATCAGACATCAAAACAAAAAGAAATACAACTTAGCTGTTGTTTTAAAGGAATGATTGCCTCAATTAACGCAACATCTTCTTGCTTTCAGAGTGTTGTCTTCTGCTCTCTATGATGCCAAATGAAGTTGTTGACCCAAAGATGGATCCTGGGCAACTATATGATTCTGTGAACCTCTTTACTCTCTTATCAGGTTAGAGACTATAATCCATGAGACAAATGTTTTATGAAAGAAGTACTAATCAAATCAATCTTTTGTGACCATTTCTTTGTTGTAGAGTGAAAATGGAGGTATGACAGCATGGGAGCCCGCCCGTGGATATGGATGGTTAGAAGTAAGATATCAATGTTCTACTTTATTTCCAAAGAATATTAATTCTTATCTAGGCTGAACGTTCGGGTTCGGTTTGGTTCTTTCGATTTAAGAATTCGGATTTTTGGGTTTACAACTATTGAACTCATTCGGGTATTTACAATTTTGGGGTTGGGTTCGGTTAGGTTCGTTACATGTTTGGTTCAGTCCCTTCAGACTCTTATCATTAGACTCAACCAAAATCCTTTATAAATCTGTATTCCAGTTGTTCAACCCTACAGAAATGCTGGCTGATATTGTAATAGAGCGTGAGTACGTTGAATGCACTTCATCAGTTATCCAAGCATTGGTCCTGTTCAAGACATTATATCCAGATTACAGGACGAGAGAGATTGACAGAACCATTGAAAAGGCGGTGCAATTCATAGAAAGCACACAAGAGGCAGATGGTTCATGGTACGGTCCCTTAAACTTAAAAAGAGTGTATATCTAAGGGCAAAGCATGATCATGTGACAAGTATTTGATGGGTATGAATTGAAGTGTTTCGTTTCAATTGGTAGGTATGGAAGTTGGGGAGTTTGCTCTTGAAGGCTTAGCAGTAGCTGGTAAAACGCATGAAAACTGTTTAGCTATGCGTGAAGGTGTTGGCTTCCTTCTCAAGAAACAAAATAGCAATGGAGGTTGGGTAGAAAGTTATTTGTCTTGCTCTGAAAAGGTAATGTCTCTATAATCAACTCATCATTTAAAGTTCCTTAATCTCCAAACTCTTGACCATCTTCTTCGAAATGCATGCAGAAATACATAGAATTAAAAGGAGAAAGATCAAACCTGGTGCAAACAGCTTGGGCATTGATGGGTCTGATTCAAACGGGACAGGTTTACCAAAACATTTCCTCATTCAAATATATTTCTTAAAACAGGAACATCATGTTTGATGAAATATATGTTAACAGGCCGAGAGAGAAATGGTGTATACTTAAGATTATTATTAGTTATAAAAACAAATTTTGTTGTTGGTGGTGGTTTGCAGGAAATGACGGGAGTGTTCATGAAGAATTGTTTTCTAAACTATGTCACCTACAGAAACATCTTCCCGTTATGGGCCCTTGCAATGTACCGTAAAGTTATTTAGCCTTTTGCAGCTCCTCAATATTTTTGTTATACTCGGGAGTGTTTTTTTTTGTTTTGAGCTTGATGCTTGAATAATTGTTTGTCGACAGGACTTTCCATCACCGCTTGGGTGTTATGATTTTAGAAAAACACACTTCTTACTGACTATAACAACAGGAATACTTGAGAACTAGTAACTAAAATCGTGTTCATCCATTTATTAATTTGAGAACACTTCTTAAAATTTTTTTACCGCGACTGAGAAAAATCAAAGTGGGTGTGTCGTCATAAACTCATAAGAAAAGATTACTGAAACCCAAATCACGGGAGATGCACAAAAGCATCTTAAAACATCAGCCACCTCTCATTTGGTCACTGGTAAAACTTCAGTCGAGACAGACGATGGAGACTGAGCTAAATGATTTAAATATTTTTTTATTACATTTATGTTTTGCGAGGAGGCGGTGGTGAGCTGCCGCTGCTGCTGTTACTGCTGCTTCTTTTTCCTCTCTGTGGCCTACACATTACCCAACAACAAATACATTCTATTAGATTAGACTTTGTTTGCTAAAACATTTACAGATTATCTGAACCAATTCTTCTTGTTCTTTCTTCCCATCACAATCTCATTCACTACCAGATCAAAGATGATCACCACTGTTATTAAGCACAGCACATACCTTCTTTTATAACACTGGTGTCAAGATATATTATTATTAAGCTTCAATATCAATCATATGGAGTTCTATAGGCATGAAGTCAAACATTTACAGAGTTTACTATATGTCTTCCATCAGATGTTGGAGTCACATCCGCCTTTACTACACATTACTTGATGCATGCTACAGTTTCCAGTTTTCTAATGAAGGCAAATAAAGTCATTTACCTCCTAGGACTGCGGCTCCTTGAAATCTTCCTAGGAATCTGCAAGTTTCAATAACGCACACATGACAGAAAGTCAAAACACATAACTCAACAAGACATCACCATTTTTATAGCTAAAAAGGGATCTGCAACAAGCCCTTACCCTTCTGGGACTTGGTGAACTAGAGTAAGAAGATGACCTTCCACGTCTCCCAGCTGGACCTCGTCCCCTGCTTACAATCAAAGACAAATTCACACCAATAGAAGACTCCACATAGATTTATAACTTAATCATAATTGGTATCAGCGTCTCTAGTAACCAATATGTCACAAACCTACATAGAAGGATAACACACATTAGGAACTCTGAAGTTAACTCGTAAATTATGCAAATTTTAAAAACATGTCATGGCTCTTATATCATCATTATGTACTATCTTAGCTACGCAACTGCAACCAAATAAAATCCAGGAGATATCAAAGATAAACCAATCAACATTTTAAATGGGTTAAAACATACCTGCGGGGTGAGATGGACCTTGAACGAGAGCGACCAGGTCTACGAATTGGGGATCGACTACGTCTGCGGATTGGAGATCTTCTGAGGGGACTGCGTAGCCTCCTTGGAGGTGACCTGAAACATGCCCAGTTCAAAAAATTTACAAAACTGACACCTTGTCCGGCTCTAATATACTCAGTACCATAGCCTACGAAGCAGTAAATCCGATACTCCAATCACTAGGAGCATAATTTGTGTAACGCATAGCCTTACCTTCGCCTTAGAGGAGGAGGAGACCGTCTTCGAACAGGACTGCCACGGATTCTTCTAGGGGAGCCCCTGTTGACATATAAAAGGTGAGCTATTGATTCTGAAAGCAACATACAGAACAGATGGTACCGCAGTTAACCTTGGAGGAGATCTATGTCGTCTTGGAGGGGGAGAAGATGGAGAACGGCCTCTAGATGGCGATGCTGCCCTGCGTCTAGGTGGTGTATCACCGCGACGGCGGATAGGAGAGCTAGGCCTCCGGCGAGGAGAAGAATCAGGTAATTTCCTAGGTGATGCGCCTCTCCTAGGTAGTGGTGATCGCCTTCTTGGAGAAAGTGCTGTTTTCCGTTGCGGAGAAGCTAATCACATATTGGTGATAATCATTGACACCATACGAAGCATATATACAGCAATAACAAATACGACAAAAAAATAAACATAGACGTACTCTCTCTTGGGCGCCTGGGCCCATCTTTCTCAATGTCAGCAGTGGCATTATCAGATTTTGGAGCCTCTCTTTTTGGTGCACTAGAGACAGGTTTAGGGGGTGGAGATACTTTCTGACGCTGTGGTAGCGTGAACTTTGCTTTAACAATATTTCCATCAATTTGGCCCTACGTTAAGTAAACAAAAAAAAATGCATGCATAAATCTTTTCAGTCAACACGTTAAATTAATAATATAGTGCATTTCATATTTGAAAAGAGACATACACCATCCATAGACAGCAGAGCTTTCTCAGCATCAGCCCTTGCCTTGAACTCAACATACGCATATCCTTTTGGAAGATTAACCTGTTAATATGTAAAGAAGATATGAACAAATTTCTTAATAAAGTAATGCTAGAAACAACAGAGAACAGCGGAATAGTAACTTACAGCCCGATCCATCGCAAGCTCTACGTGTACAACTTCACCAAAGTTGCCTAAGAAACACAACAAAGAAAAGCCATTACTAACACACAGTGTGAACACTTAACATGTAGCTAAGTAAATTGGTCAACAGAAAACAATAATGCCAGTGATGATCCATGACAGTTAGGACCTATATACTACTGATTTTAGTTGAGGTAAAAAGCACGTGTACTTGGTTATCACGTAATGAAATCAGAAGTAGAAGAAAGGCTATGAAACACCAACCAACATACCAAATATTTCTTTCAGGTGGCCTTCGTTCACATTCCTGCTAAGAGAATCAACATGGAGAACAAGTGATTCTTGAATAGGTGTAGCTTTCCTGAAATTATAATTCGATTGAAAAGTCAGCAAAAGTGAGGATATGATGAAAGCATAAACAACGAGACTTTCAAGCAGATATACCAACAAGATAAAACTACACATCAGTTGAAACGATACACTAATTGCATTTTTCCAACTAAGCCACAAGTTTCAGATTACACAAACTGACACACATGTATATATATAGGGAGGGAGAAAGAGAGATGCTAATGTCCCATATCAACATTCTAAACTAGAAAAATGTGTGCGAGTTATGAGTTTCGAGGCTACTTGGAGGGTGAAGAGGCTCCTTTAGACTGTGGAGGAGGAGGAGAGCGACCTCGCCTAGCACGCCCAGCAGAACTGTAAAGATAGATCAGAACATTCACGTTACATGATAAGATATTACCCAGAAAAATATGCTCAATGCAACAGTCTACAATCTTACAATTCTAAATTCTAGCTAAAGAAAATATTGTACAAACTTCTCCACACGCAGAACCAAGAGGAATGAAACCAGATTTGGACTCAACGCTCTTCCTAACGGAGCCAAATTATCAAATCCAATTCGAAACGAATAGGAAAAGGTTAGAAAGAAACCCTAACCTTTTACCACGAGGTAGAGGGCTGCGACTCCCTGAACTCCGGGACGGAGATGAAGAAGAAGAGAGCGATCTAGAACGGGACCTGGAGCGAGAAAGAGACCTGGACGGACTCGAACCCGATCGGGAACGAGATCTGGAACTGGACCGAGATGACGACCCAGAGACGGAAGGAGAACGACGGCCACGACTTGGTTTCGCCATTGGCGATAATGAAGCAAAATCGCGACGCACAGGCGAAACCCTGCTTCAAAACCCTAGCGGATAAAAGAAAAGAGGGTGAGACTGTGAATTCTGATCTTTTGTCTTTTCTTTAGCGGAGTGATTATTTACCAACCATAAAAAAAAAAGCCCGCGAGATGATTTTTTTTTTTTTTTTAACACTGGGCTTTATATTCGGTACACTGTCCAAAAGGACTATTACAAAAAGACAAGTTGGATAATATAGGTTACAGGCAAACGGGCCCTAAAGCCCAAAAAGAAAACCGAGACTGTTCGGATAGAACCGAAGCAGAACAGTCCGCAACGTGTCTTGCCACGCGTCATCACAAGAAGATGTCCGGCATGCAAGACCACCGGCGACACTAAACGGTTTTCGAGACGCTGCCGGTCGCTATAGCGATAGCGCGGTTACCGGCCGAGCGCCTCCAGAAAGCCGTACACAACACCGCAGATCGAAGTGCAAGCGTCATCCACCTCGTCGGAATTAATGGAGTCTCTGCACTTCCGGAAAGTTTGCCGAGACGGAAGAGAAACACGAGATGCAAATCAGGGGAGCCCAATCAACTCGATTGGACCATCGAACCAACGCTCTAAACGCTCAACATACAGAAGGAAAAAGAGGTCAGCAGCGGCATCATGATAGGCGGAGCGGCGGAGCAGATCGGAACCCGGCCCGAGCCGGGAGAAACCACCGCGACAAATATAGAAACAAACGAACAGAAAGTCGGAAAGTAGGAACCGAAAACGAAGGAATCCAGTCTCTAAGAACAAGGAAAACTGAGACAGATCCGAAAGAGAAGAGAAAACAAAGATTCGACACACTCTTAACCCGCGAGATGATTAGTGGCGGGTTTTTATTTAAAGGGCTTTTAGGTATAAGGCCATTGATAACTTTTCTTTATAAAACCTTATTGTAAAACAAAATTAATATATTTTACATTTTTTGTCAACATGACATTTTCTTAATGGTATAACGTCATCAAAATAAATTTTTACATTACATTTTTCCAAATTTTTTAAAAAATTATGTTAATGAATAACTTAAATTGTAGATTTCAAAATTTAATCATAATAGTAAGATATCATAATAAAATGATTTATTAATAAAATTTATTTTTTCTAAAAATCTGATAATAATAAAAGAATTTTATTTTTCGAAATGACTTGTAAAGAATAATATAGATTTAAAAACATGAAATACTAGCCACTCATAATAAAACTCAACATTCATAATAAAAATGTACTAATTGATTTAGCAATGATGTTAAAAATATATTGTCTACTATGGTGGCACGACCATCTATAAATCTATTAAAAATAATTAGATACCACATCATAATTCTGATTAAAAAAAAAAAAAAAGGTATAAAATAGCACAAAAAACATACCTTATCATAAATATAGCACCAAGGAAAATAATTCATATTTTTAGCATTATTTTAATTACAAAGACTTTTATAGCATTATATAATTTAGAGTTTAGAGTTAATTATTTAGGGTTTATGGTTTATTATTTAAGGTTTAGAGTTTAGTATTTAGGGTTTAGGGTTTATTATTCAAAGTTAGGGTTTAGTATTTAGGGTTTAAGGTTTAGTATTTAAGGTTTAGGGTTAGGGCTAATTTAGTGACAAAACATGTTTTTGTGCTATTTTTATGATTTTTCTTCCTTGGTGCTAAATTTTTGACAAGTCATGTTTTTTATGCTATTAATGCGATTTGCCCTTAAAAAAAACTTTGGTCGGTCTTAAGTATTTTAAATAAATCATATATATAATTGGAGACATTTTCTCTCCTTCTCATGCTGCCACGTCAGCAAACTCTTTTGTGCTTATGTGGATTTTTTTCTTTTCGAAACTACCGTATGGATCTAATTTATCAACGAAAGATGCCATCTCATCTCTTTGTTAAACGAAACCACGCCAATTAATTCCTTTTTATAAGAGCGCCATCGATTCATTTTCCCTATTACTTTAGCCTTCGTTTTCACCCGTTTCTGAGCCTTCCATCCTCTCAATCTCTTCACCATTCTAGCTTCTTTCTCCTTCGACGATTCAGCTCTGATGCTTGGTTAGTCGACGGTAGTGGATCTCATATTATCACGGCTCCGAATCAAATCATCGAGGCTAAACCCGGTGAGATGTGGAAACATGTGCTCACCAACATATGAGAAGCACAAAATAACTGCGCTTGCGGTCTGAAATCAAAGTTTGTTTCTTCTTTCTCTTACTTCTCTTCCTTTTCGTTTGGATTTGCTTTTTTGGTTCTCTGTGTTGTCTCTTTCATTCTGTGAGATGAAGATGATATATATATAAAATTTATAGCCCTTTAATTGTAGTTTGAGAATACTGTGAAGCATGTGACTTCTGCGGATGACCATGACAAGATCTCCAGAGTCATTGAGATGTTGGTTAAGGAGTTCGCTAAATCTCCTCAAGCAAATCATCGAAAGGTTTGAAATTTGATTGATTGTTTTACATTTGCGCTTACTTAGATGTAAGGGTTTTTGATTGACTGGAACAATTCTCTTTTCATAGGGTGAACTTATTGGCTTAGTTGCTGTTACAGTTGGTTTGTCTTCAGAAGTTGCTCAATATCTTGAGGTATGACGTCAAATTATATAAACCTTTGCCCTATATCACTTACTTAATGGACGTTATCTTTTACTATAATGTAGTCAATGTATAAGTCTATCAATGTATATTGGCAGCATAAGATTGGTGCGCAAATCAGAAATAAGAATGCAAGCATAAAAAATGGAAACCAAGCCCTTGCCTCGACGCTTTTCCAGGTTTGGATATCAACTACTCTTTGATTGATCGTATAGATATGGAATAGAGATCAAAAATTTAACTTACATTGCAAAAGTGGTTTCCCTAACGGTGGAGCATACAGACTTTTGGTTGAACAGTATGAGAGACAATATGAGAATCATTTCCTAGGATTAGCTGCTTCTGTAGCATCTTGAGAAACTGCTGAAATTGTAATAATATATAAATAGTAAGGCTAATGTATCAGACTAGGTACGTACTGGAGGAAACTAATACTCTGTATGCCTATCTTTTAATGAGCACTTACATATGTGTGGTCTTTTTCTCGGTGATTGAAACTGCAGGAAACGAAACAGAAAGTCAAGAAGCACAAAAAATGAGAAGAAGGATAAAGAAAAGAGATGACTAAAAGATAAAAAGAATAAAGAAAAGAGAAAAGGAAAAAAGCAAAGTGATAATGATCGGAAATACAACTTGTGTCATTCACATGGCTGCAAAATTTCACTATAATCTATTCATAGATCTTCGTTTAACTTTTTTCCCCCTTTTGGTTATCGTTAGATCAAAGGAAGAGGCTACAAAACCTCCGATGGGACTTGCGTAAGGGATTACATTGATGTCACTGACTTGGTTGATGCTCATCTTAAAGCTCTTTAAAAAGAAAAACCCCGTAAAGTCGGAATCTACAATGTTGGTACCGGGAAAGGTATTGACTTTGTCTTAACATCTATGTCAAAGAAAAGACTCTTGCTTTCTTTTTTGGCAAATGGATTTAGAGATTGTTTTATGTGTTTGTAGAGTAGGTAGCTCGGTGAAAGAGTTTGTTGAGGTGTGCAAGAAAGCGACTGGTATTGAGCTCAATATCGATTACTTGCCTAGACGCGCAAGTGATTACACTGAGGTTTGTGGTTACCCGAGAAAGACTAGGAAAAAACTTAATTGGATGGCTAAGCACACTAACCTGAAATACAACGTTTTCAAGAACTCAAGAAGATGTCACCATGTCATGAGCTAATTAATCTTTTCTTTTCTATATATGTAAGACATGCAACATGAATGAAGTGGTTTGTCTCTCTAAGAAGTATCCAAACAGCTGAAGGTGAAGAAGAGAAGAAAGGGGTGCTAGCTCAAATTGACGAAGGTATTGCGCCTATCGAGAAGGCCTCAAACGATTGCAGCAAAGGAAACCCGTTCTTCAACGGTGACAACATTGGTTACCTCGACATTGCTTGGGTTGATAGAGAGTCACTGCGTTTATGGGACTAATATTCTAATGCGACTGGAAGCTTCACATATGATCGTTCATGTGGCCAGCAGTGCATTTTAGAAGAACAAGAAGGAAGATCAATAACAGTCTCAACTCTCAAACCTCAAAACTTTCCGTACGTCTACCAGCAGATATATACGACCTATCTATGGTCCAACCGTCATAACTGACTATTTTCACCTGGGGAATATCTGTCTGCTGATTCGGTTGAAAGGAAATGGCGAATAAATAGACATTACAACTATTAGACATTACAACAGGACCAAGGAGTGTCAATATTAAATGAGAGCAACTACATATGTTACAAGCTACTGAAGTTCATCAAAGTGAAATTAACTCGATTTACTGAAACCTCACAGGATATAGGTTTAATGAAGGACAGATTTCGTGGGAAGTTTATGATTGGATCTGAAATGAAAGTCCATGGAATAAGGCGCGGAACTGAAAACCTGAAGAAGAGTTGAAGTGAGCAATCTCACGCCAAAGGAGCAAAGAAACAACTCGGTTGAAGTGAGTCTCCAATATATGTTCATTTCTTATTTGCTCTAATGCATTTTCATTTAGGTCTTGATTTGGTTTGACCGTATATGTAGCTAACGTTTAGCGCAATCTCATGTAGGAAACCCTCCGAGCTGAACTGAGAGCTGGGACCCTAAACACAAGTTTATTAAGGGGGAAACTGTATTCCAATGAACAAGAAATTGAACAGCTGCAAGCAGAAGTAACAACAGCAGTACAGAGGCAATGACATTCTGAGATGTGCGGTCCAAAACACTTTAGACAACATATCAGTTATGACCCACGAGTTAAAAGACCTGGAGCTCCAGGTATATTAATATCATCACATCCTGTCGTGGCTCCTGGAGTAAATCAACTATTTCCATCTATGTACTATATATAACTTTACTTCGATCGTTTTGACACCAGATGTTGAAGAAAAATGATAACATATACCGGCTTGAAATAAATCTTCAAGAAGCCGTGAAAGACCTAACGAGCTTCAAAACAATATTACCAAAAGTGTCTGATGAAAGAGACCAAATATGGAGAGACGTGAGATAATGTTGCGAGAAGAACATGTTGTTAAACTCCAGAGAATGAGACGTTGAGAGGGGGGGATAGCTAGGCTGGAGGGGGAGGTTTTAGAGAAAGAAGGAGAGAGATCACAATACTTCAAGACACAATCAGAAGCAGCAAGCATCTCAACATCCTTTCAAGTCATGATTTCTTGGTATAAGAAGAGACTTTTCTGTTTCATACTTTTCAGTCTTTTGGAATTTGGTTTTTTTCACACCTTTTATCATCATTTTCGATGATGGGTCCTTCTTTGGCGTTTAAAGATGACTTTATCTTCTTTTTTTAACAAAGAGTTGTATTATATGGTTTCACCAGAAATGGAGTTGGAAATTTGACATGAACAACTCTAATTTTTTTTAAAGACAAACCAAAAACACACAGTCCTCCGCGCGTGCGCGGGGGATAAAGTTCCTAGTTCATAGAATTTGACAAAAAAAAAAAATTCGTAGAGTAAAATTAAAAATTAATAAAACGTCGGCAAAAAATATTAATAAAAAGTAAAAATAAAATAAAGGAAGGATGATGAAAATCCTTTTCAACTTCTTCCTCCTTTTCAACAATAAAGTTGGCAACCGTCCAACCTCACACCACCACCTCTCCTCATTTTCTTTAAAGAAAAAAAAAAATTATTTGGTTTCAATTTGTTCATCATTGCCTCAATCACAAAAATACTCAATCCCGCTATCTTTTTCTTCTTCGTCGTCTTCTTCCTCGTCCCTGGAGCAAGCCAATCTGTCTTGCTTTCATCCTCCTCCAGAACGGTTAGTTTCCTTTTGACGGAACTCGATCATCAACCGATTTTCACAGTCCTAGTATACATTTAGGGATTTAGGATTTCGAAAACTTGAATCATAGGTAGCTGCATCGTCTGGGGTTTCGTTTTCTCCGAGCAACTCTCTTCTTAATGGTTTCTTATTAGTCTAATCCGGGATATTTCTGATTTTCAATCGATTCCTAAGTTTTGTTAAAGAAATCTAAGTAGGGGTAAAGACTAATCCTGGTGTTGGATTTGGGTAATCTTAGAGATAAAGAACGATATGGGCGGTGGGAGTAAACAAGCTTCCGCATCTATGGATCTTAAGCAGATTGGAGATAATTCTACAGGTTTGTATTTTCTCAAGTTTGCTCTCTTGTTTCAAGTATGCTCTTTTTGATTAGCTTTTATCTTGATCTAGTTTCATCGTCTTCTTCAATCGTTCACAAGTAGATTCATTTGTTGATTCCACATTCTATGGTGTGCATTTGCATTAGTTTCATATCGTTTATTTAACCTAGTCCACTCCTCATGAATATATTAACCAAATATGTTCCCTTTCATTCATTGCATACTTTATAAAGTATTTTAGAGTAATACGCATAGCTCTGTCAAACGTGCTTCTGTTTCTCATAGTTTTTTTTCCACCTCACCCCTAACTTTGGCTTGTGTAATTGATGTTTTCGTTGGAGCAGGTAAATCTGTCTTTGATGCATCTCAGTATGCCTTTTTTGGGAACGATGTTGTTGAGGAGGTTGAGCTGGGTGGATTAGAAGACGAAGAAGAGGAATTGTCCGTGCCTGCAGTACAAGAAGATTTTGCATTTGATAAGGAAGAGGTTATTATTCCTCAACGTCATCTTCTTTTACTTGAGAGTGCACGGGAGCTTTTTGGATTCATCTGCTGCTGTGACTTAAGATTCTCCCCAATAATTGCAGGCTGAAGTTTCCCGAACACTGTCGGACATTGATGAACTTGCTGGTACATTTTCAAAGGTCAGCTAGCTTAATTATGCCTGATCAATGGTCTTGCTCAATCCAGGACTTGTTTATTGAAGCTTTATAACCTGAGGAGTTTTATTTTTGCTGTTACAGTTGAATAGGGATCATGATGGATATAGGAGCACGGTACCAACAGCTGATAATGGATCAAGACAGAGTGAGTTCTTATGTGCACTGAATATTATCTCAAGACCCTTAACACAAGAACGAATAATGATCAATGTTTATTACATCAATTTTGCTTATCGCATACTCTCTGTAGATCTTGTGTCACTGTCAGAGTTTCTCTTAAGTTTCTCCATGGTGGATATAGAAGGTTTCTATTTTATGAAACTATAGTATGTGTATGATCTATTTAGTTGTGTATTACCTTAAGATTTATGATGCGATATATTTTTAGCCCATCCCCTTATTCATGTTGTGGTTGTTTAGGCATCAATTGCGTTCTTCTATGTCTTGCACTCAGTCTTTAGGATTAGCAGTTACTGAATCAGTAATTTATTCCTTAACCATTCATTTTTCTTCCCAGATTATTTTCTTAATGGCGGGGACCATGGGGAGGAGTTGCCAAATTGGTGTGGCGAGCAGATACTGGACTCCAATGACAATAGCTGGCCATCACGGCCTTTTTCTACTCGAAACCTTATTGAGCAAAGAAACCTGCGCAGAGCAATATCATATCATGAACAACAGCATCAGCAGCGGCCACACCAGCACCAGCAACAATTTTCTAGTGAACCGATTCTTGCGCCAAACTCATCTGATGTTTCTTGTCCTTCTCCAGGCGGCAGATTGCCAGATCAGCATTTAGGACAATCGAATACACAGTATCATTCTGGTGGGCCTCATATGGGATTGTCAAGTCTTTCCCCTTTTCCAAGTTCTCATCCTCGGTTGGTTGGCATGCATCATGGGACACCACAGCTCACTGGAAACAGGCCTCAATTTCAACCTTCTCTTCCTATGAACAATCACCCATCAGCTCAATGGATGAATCGCCAAAATATGTATCCTGGGGATAATTCTGGGATCATGAACAACATGTTTCCCCAACAACAGTTACCTCATCAAAACGGTTTGATGCCTCAGATGCAGGTTCCCCAGAATAGGTTACAACATCCGATGCAGCCTCATGGGCATTTGCCTGGAATGCAGCCTCAGTTATTTAATTCCCACCTTTCTCGAACCGGATCTTCAGGCAGTTATGATGCAATGCTTGGGTTTGGTGATCTGAGGGAAGCAAGACCAGAATCAGTTCAGGGGGACAGACAAAACATGCGGTTTCATCAACTGGGTTCTGATGGTGGTTTTCAAAGGAGAGATAATGCATGGCCTCGTTTCCGGTCGAAACATATGACAGCTGATGAAATAGAGAACATGCTAAGAATGCAGCTTGCAGCTACAATTAGCAATGATCCTTATGTAGATGATTATTACCACCAGGCTCGTCTTGCCAAGAAATCTGAGGGTCAAAAACTGAAGCATCATTTCTCTCCGAATCATTTGAGAGACCTTCCATCTCGTGCACGTACTAACAACGAGCCCCATGCATTTCTTCAGGTTGATGCTCTTGGTCGGGTTCCTTTCTCTTCGATCCGCAGGCCTCGTCCTCTGCTTGAAATGGATCCTCCAAATTCAACTAAATCTGGTAATCTGGAGCATAAAGATACAGCCAAGCCCCTTGAACAAGAACCAATGCTTGCAGCTAGGGTGATTATTGAGGAAGGTTTCCACCTCTTCCTCGAAGTAGATGATATTGACCGGTTCTTAAAGTTCAATCAACTCCCAGATGGTGGAAACCAGTTGAGACAAAAGCGGCAAGCTCTGTTGGATGGGATTGCAGTGTCACTGCAGCTTGTTGACCCACTCGGTAAGAATGGGCAGAACGGTGGGCCTGAATCTCAGGATGATCTTGTATTTCTAACGATAATCTCGCTTCGAAAGGGTCGGAAACTACTTACAAGGTACCTCCAGCTTCTTTTCCCGGGCAGCGATCTAATGCGAATAGTTTCCATGGCCATTTTCAGACACTTAAGGTCCTTGTTCGGAGTTCGATCATCAGATACCGAAACCAGGGAAACTACAATCAAACTTGCTAAGGTTATCGCTTTATGCATTCAAACCATGGATCTTGGACCTGTAAGCGCGTGTCTAGCAGCAGTTTCTTGTTCTTCTGAGCAGCCACCGCTTCGTCCTCTGGGTAGTCCCGTTGGAGACGAAGCTACCTTCATACTCAAATCTGCACTTGATAGAGCTGCGGAGCTTCTCTGTGCTAGTAATTACAACAACGCAGGCATGAATCTATGGCGTGGGTCCTTTGATGAGTTCTTCAACTTGCTGATGAAACACTGCATCAGCAAGTACGACAGTATAATGCAGAACTTGAATTCACAATTGTCACCACATTCTTCCACAGAGATATCTGAAGCTGCTGCACAAGCCATCATCAAAGAAATGCCTATCGAGCTTCTACGTGCGAGTTTCCCGCACATTAGTGATGAGCAAAAGAGAATACTTATGGAATTCTTGAAGCTTGGTAGCCAGAAAACGGAGCAGAACACTTTAGCAACTGAGAGATAAGTATTGAACCTTTTCTTCCATTGGTGGTTTTTCCCGAAAGATTTTCTTCTTTCTTTGATACTCTTTGAAAGAAGCAGGAGAAGTTGGCATGTACAGAGGTCTAAACCTTGTTTTACACATAAGATAGAAATGAAGATGACAGTTTCTATTCTGGGTGTTGACTCCCAACGGTTTCATTTTTTTCAGCGGAACCAAATTTCTTTTGACTTGTGTTTTGGTTCATTTTGTGTTTGTCTTTTAAGGTGTGCCAACAAAGTGGCTGGTTGTCTAGCTAAGCATGCGTTGGGCTGTGATATGTATAGCTTGTCGATCAACTAATAGGTGAATGCTGGCTGCTGAATCAGCCTTGTAAAACAGTGATCATTAATGAAGTTGAGTTGTTGAGCTACAACAAAATTAAAAAGTTTGGCTATGAGTTCTCTTATCTCCACGCTCAGATAATTTGTTGATCTAGTGGATTGTTTCTCAAACTTTGTTTTTTTATATTCATTATCGGTTGATCTTATTAACCTCATTTTAAATAAATAAAAACCTTATTAATTGAATCTGTTACTCGAAGGGCATAAATCCAATGTAGTTCAAGCTATTGTACTATCACAGCAAAAGCCACTTTTGAACGCCAAATCTGTCATGTTCTTCCAAAACTTTATGATCATGGTGTTTTAAATTGTTCTTCATTTTGCAATAGACAGATCTCAGCAAAAAAACCAAACAATATTATTTAAAACTAGGCCAAAAAGGCTCGTGATAATGCTGAAATACAATGTCAGACAAATAGTAAAGCAAGAAACTTTAAAGGAGAGAATCACATCCATAAGCTAAAAGATCACAAACAAAGCCAACACACTACTACTAAAGCTTCAGTGAGATGAAAAAGCTTCTTACAAATATCATGAAGTCAAGAAGCTAATTTCTAAATCATTGTCCAGAATGTTGATGGTTCCTGATCCTGCTTGAACGCCTCACTGGTGTTACCATCTCATCCTCTTTGCGACCACTCCTCTTTTGTATCTTCTCGTACGTTGTGAAACTTCCATATGAAACAGAGCCTATGGAGTATTCTGATGCTGAGGAAGCCATGGATTCACCACTATCATTACTCTTTCTGCCTCCTCCTCCTCCTCCGCTTTGATATTCTTTAAGGTCATCTCTGTTGTTGCAGCTGCGTAATGATTTGTCCTTGTGGAAACTGAAACTCATCTCAGAAGGGAATGATGATACCTCCCTTGGTCTGTCATCATTCACTACTTCTTCTTCCTGGAAATTCAGTGAAGAAAGCCTTTCTTTGATCAGATTCTCCACTGGCACCTCTTTAGTGTCGGAGATTGTTGTTGGTTCACCATCTTCATGAAGCATCACTACAGGTTTTGCCTTCTTCTTAGCTAATAAGAAAGCAGCTGCTGCAGCAAGCATAACCATCACAGTCGATAACAAGACTATCACTTTCTTCTGGTTATTCAACAAAATTTCCTTCAAACCTTCTGAGTTAACAACTTCTTCACCAGTCACACTCTCTTCTTCCAAATCATTTCCATCTACATCAGTAGTTTCTGCTGAAATATCCAAGCTGGTTTCAGCAATTTCCCCAATACCTCCTTCTTCTGGTACACTTTCAGGATTGACTAATGCACTAGTTTCTTCTTGCTGGTGACCACTGATTGCAGCAGAGTCCATATCACCAAGACTGTGTGCGTCAGATTTAGAATCTTCCATGTTCTTCTCATCGTTTTGGGCTGATCCAATGTCAGATTCATGACCTTCCTCCAGATTCTTGAGGTTATTTTCTTCATATTCTCTCTGCCCTTCTACATCACCAGTTTCTTCTTCTTCAGAAAGTGTTTTTGAATATCTTTCAGCTTCATTCACCCCTGTATCTGTGGCCATCTTGATCTCAGTCTGGTTTTCAAATTCATAAACCAATTCTGTGTTGGCCTCTCCTCCTTCACTCTCTAGCTCGAGTTCATTAACATCCTCTTCGTCGACAGCTTCAAGATAGATTTCACCACCGTTCTCCGGTTCCTGATGACCAACATTCTCTTCTTCTATATCAATTTCTAACCTCCAGTCATGGCTGTCCACCAACCCATGAACACTGATTTCACCACTAGATGTCTCGAAAACAGTATCAGACAATCTTGTATCTTCCAATATATCTGTCAGATTATGATACTGAAAAGGACCATAGCCCTCTTCTTCTCGTAGACTTGTGATCAGCTTATCCATGTAAACAAGTGCTGATCCTGTCCACATCCCAAACCTTTCACTCAACTGCTCAAAGCTCTCTCTTGCAGACTTTGTGATTTCAGGTGGGATATGGAAACTGTAGAAATTTGCATCCTGAATGATGTTTGGCTGAATAAATGTCACTGAAGAGAACAACAACGAATACACCACACCAAGAACCAAAATCCAACCAAGCAACTTGGATGTCTTGAAACGAGTCTGATGAATTTCTTCTTCTTCTTCAGTGCTTTCACCAACCACATCTTCTTCAACACTCTCCACTGCTTCCAAATTCTCCCCATCATCCTTGAATTGGATTACTTCTGCCACTTCTCCTCCTGCAACTAAACCTTCCTGAGAAGCAGCTTCCTCATCTTGTTGGCTTTCCTCTGCCTCTTCTTCTACTGCTACAACACTTTCCTGAGAAACAACTTCCTCCTCTTGTTGGCTTTCCTCTGCAGATAAATCAGTTTCATTAGAAGAGCTTTCAGAGCTGAAAAGTTCCTCAAGCTGCTTGCACTCATCAAACTGATGCTCAATTCTTGGATTTGGCCTATAATGAAGAAACTGAGGCCGCGGTGACAGGTAATTCTTCTTTGGATCATAAGGTGTCACCGTTGGATCAACTTCTTGAGACCCAAACACAGGGAAAGTATACGGGATAGAAGGAGGAAGAGGGCTAATCTTGAAGCTTGAATCATCGAAATCAGTGACGGTAATGTCATGTGATTCCTCCACATTAATCTGCTTCTTTTCATGGATACAAATCTGCTCTTGATCTTTATCTTCCCCAATGAAGTTAACTACATCAGAAAACGAGACAGATGACCGAACCTGACGATGATGGGTTTTGTCAAAGGATCGAGACACTTCGTTTTTATCAGATAAGATCTTCTTCCTTGGCGATGGATTGATCTTTGAAACGGCTGAAATCGTCGGTGACATAAAGTTCTTGGCACCCTTTGGAGCTTTGACGACATTTGAGATCTGATCCTTGTCGTTATGATTCTCTTTATCCCCAAACTCGAACCGGCTGGTTTCTCTTCCGGTTGAGTTCTTCCGGGAAAAATCTGCCGGACTGGCTCGAAAACTCCGCCGCATTGGATCTCCGGTTTCTGAGTTTCTGGGTTTAGGGTTTGAACGGTTAGGGATCGAAGGAGAAGAGGAAGAAGAAACACAAACTGATGGCTTGTTCTTAGCAGGAGAAAAATCCATGATTGATGGATGAAATCGCTCAGGATCTGGGAACAAATCTCATTTATTTTGCTCGTTAAAGGAAAGAAGATATCAAGAATCTGCAAGGTTATGAATTCAACGTTTTGAATTTTAAAAAGAGAGAGACAGAGAGATCGTAACGGCTAGTTGCTCGTTCACATAGTTAATTATTTTCGCACATAATTAAGATTATTATCTGATCTTTGTACGGATACTTTTGTTTTGTCTATACATCTCGAGTCTTTATATTTGTCAATTGTATCCCGCTATTTTTCAAAAGTTCTTTATTATCCACCATAAACATAAAATAGATCCATGGTCCTTATTTTCCTATTTTAGCGGGGTATTATATAGATTTATAATTTAAGGAATTTAACTCCTATGTAGAATAAGATTGAATACTGGGTTTTTAATTTCTCATGTTTGCATGGTCATTATAGTTTTTACTTTGCTAGGAAGCACGGGGACGCCTGTTTGGCGACGTCTCCCGCTTTGGGGACGTTTCGGGGACGGGGACGTGGTGGGGACGCGGTGGGGACGTCTCCGTCACGCTTTGATAAATGGGGACGGCTAGTGTTGGATGGGGACGGTTAGGTTTGAAAATGGGGACGGTTCGGGGACGTATCCACATATAATTATGTTAATTTTTCCAATTTCAAATTTAACCAATTTTAATACTAACAAAAAATGTTAATTTTCCAAAAAGAAAATAATTAAAAAGGTAAGCAAAATCTTAGACTAGGTTGAATACGAAGAGTCTTCAACTCTCGACTCTATTATCTCGTATCTTTTTTATCTATTGCTTTTCTCATGATGTCAATCAAGCAAGCATTAGCTATTAGGTAAGCCTCTAGATTCTCTCATCTCTTTTGTTTATGTCTTTACCTTTTCTTATGTATGATTTTGTAATTTTATTGATATTTTATAGGATATATAATATTTTATTTTATAATATATTCCTTGTACCTATGCCGTCCCCGCTTTTATAAATTTTGAGTTTTGCCGTTTCTGTACCAGTTCCCGTCCCCGCTTTCCGTCCCCGTATCCGTCCCGGTGCAACATAGCTTTGCGACTCTAAACTATATACATATTGGTTTATATTGAGTTTGTAGAAACATTTGGAAGAAATTAATGTTTATCAGAACATTGGGGTCAGATAAAATATTAAATTGGTGTTGTTGATGAACGACCCGTCGTGCCATTTTCGACGGCCGAGATATTGACACGTATAAACCTTAGGAAGTTGACCTTTAGAATGTTTTGTTCAGATTTTTTTTTGTCACCGAAGCTTTTAGTTTAAATCAAAATAATAGGCCGGACATTTAGGTTTTGATAAACGAGCCCATTGTTCACTTTTCACTTACGAAGGAGAGAGCCGTTTGCAACCCATTAAAAGAATAGAGAGAATCCGATATGGCGCCATTGGGCCCATCTTTGTACTTAATGGACCTTTAGCTCAAGTGAAATAATTGGTCATTCTTTTGTTCGGTTATGTTGGTTCTGAAAGTATCAGTCCGGTTAATCCAGCCAATAGCAACGGATGCCAGTTGCCAGATGCTTAAGATTATTGAACAAGGGCTAGCTAAATTTCTTTGGCCCTATTCAATATTAATATTAAATTAAAAGAGTCTCCAAGTAAGAGAGGTTGTTTCGAAAAAGTTTCTCAAACTCAAATAATATGCTCTAATAAATTTGGATTACAGTCGAATATTTTGAAATATAAATTAACTAAACAGAATTATGTTGTTATTGATTATCAAAATTCAGGAATCCCTTCAATCTTTAATTATAATTAATAATCAGTCCATTTGTCGGTAATAGTTAGAACATATGGTTCTCTTTCTTCTAACAAATCCATTTGCATCCTTTGTGATATCGACATTAACAGGATTTTTATCCAGATTTCGCTCTGAGGATGTTAAGGATTAGGTTGTGTTCCAAATTGTATATACAGACCTGGGCGTTCGGGTACCCGTTCGGATTCGGTTCGGGTTTTTCGGGTTTAGAGATATAAACCCATTCGGATATTTTAGAATTTCGGTTCGAGTTCGGTTCGGTTCCATTCGGGTTCGGTTCGGGTACCCGAAAAACATAAAACAAAAATAAAAATTAGCTATATTTAAATAAAAATTCGTTAAATTTTGATTAATATAACAAAACTCTTCATATATTTTGTTTATTTTTTATAATTTAGTTATTTTAACCTAAAAATAACTAATATATTTAAATTTATAATTGTAATTTTAGATAATTTTGTTATATTAAGTATAAATATAATTAATATTTTAGGTATATAATTGTAAGTCGGATATTTCGAGTACCCATTCGGTTCTCGGTTTGGGTTGGGTTCGAGTTCGGTTCTTCGGATATAGGAGTTTAGGATCCGTTCAGGTATTTTGACGGTTCGGGGGTTCGGTTCTACTTTTTCAGTTCGGGTTCGGTATTTCGGGTCCGGATATTATGCCCAGCCCTATGTATATAGAACGATGTATAAACTCTTTATTAATACAATGAAAATATGGAAAACAAATCCAGTTAATGTCAATAAATATATCACAACAATCTTTGAAGCTTATAACAAAACTAGAAAAACTTGTTATTGGCGAGACCAAAGATCCAGAAAATCAGTTTTTGAAAAAGATAAAAATTAAAAATATCGAAAACGAAAAAGAACAGAATAAAGGGAGAGCGAGATTCAGATGGTAGTGCATGATGTAAAATTCATCAATAGATGTCAGAGTTGGATTGTTCTATGGTAACATCATCATCATCATTATCATCGCTTTCTCCTCTTCATAAATCCATTCAGGTTTTTATAAGACTAAAGAAAATATAAAACCAATATGACCCTAAAAAGAGAACTAGAATATAACGAAAAAAAGCAAAGATAGTCAAATAGATCGGCAAAGAACATTCATCTCAATTTTTTCGCGAAAATTTTTTAGGAACTTTTAAAAATTTGAATAGAAAACCCAAGGGACGGATTGAAACCCGAGAAGAAAAATCTCCGTTTGCTATCAATCGATTGAGGATTAAATAGTGGAAACTTTAGGGCTTCTTAGCCTCGAGATTAAACGATGCCGTTTTAATTTAAATGGCTATGGAAATTAGACTGGTGGGCTGCTATCATTCGGCCCAACAGTAACAAGATACTATCTAAGCTATTTCTCAAACTCTCTCGCTCTCTTTCGTTTCGGATTCTCATAAAATGTTAGATGCTTGTCTTTGGTGGTATCAAACTCAAAAAAAAAAAAAAAAACATGAACTGATAGGGCCATACTGGTCTATTCGAGCTGCATTAGGACCAGTGCTTGAGACATTGATCTTGCTTGATAGACTTATGTTTCTACAATAACAAGGAGACTCCACTGAAGTTGTAATGCTTCCCATCTTTGATCCCACCATGATCTCCCCTAGGAATGTCGCCATTATTGCTAAAAGGCGTTGACCATAAAGCTTATAAACTCACATTTGATCATTTGTGGTGAAGAGAATTCACCTGAAGAGTCAAGAACTCTGCCTTTTCCGGTTCCCATTTTCCGTCGTGTGAAGTGTGAACACAGCCCCATTTCTTCCTTCTGAACGTGATGTCCAAGAAAAAAAACAAGAAGATGTGATAAGGTTTCCTTTGACTTTTGCCCGTAATTACTTTCAAAACCTCTGTTTTATCATTGTTTATGCATTTCATCACCTAACTTTATAGGTTTGAATTTTACTTCTAAACATTTCAACCATATATAATAAGCAGTTTTTATATTTCTTATCCTTATACACGTTATCACATTATTACTAATAGCCGTGTGAAGAAATAAGGAGACCGGAAGCGGTGTTACAAAACAGGGCCAAATGATTATACAACAAAAAAAATCATCTACTCAAATTCAAATGAAATCAATAATAATCATTATCATTTAAAAAAATAAACAGAAAATCAAATTAAAACAAACTATTATTTCCAAAATATATTTTTTCTTCCATTCTTTCCTAGAGAATCATTAATTATAACCAAGTCACTCAACCTCTCTTGTGATACTAGAACGAAGATAAGTTTTTATGAATTTCAACTTTGAAAAACTTTTCTTACCAGATGCAAGAAAAATTGGAATCGTTAATAACACTTCATAAGCAATTCATGAGTTCGGATAAAAATATTCAACCTTCTTAACAAAGTATATCACGTCAATAGACCTTATAGTTACATTTGGTAAAGTTTTTCTTAGAACTTTAAGTTCATAGAAGAGATCATTAACAATAGTATATAACTTTTGAGCCATGAGTTAGTTAACCTTCAAGTTTAATATTAATTTGAATCCAATGACAATTTAGTGACCAAAATCAATAAATAACAAAACATTAGTTTGAGGAAAAAAAAATATTTAGGATTGATTGTCGTTGAAATTTTCCAAACAATGAAGGAACTTAGAAACGATTAGGATTTGAGTTTTTCAATTATGGTGTGTGAGTGACTATGAGACACATATTGTTATCTTTAGTTTGCACTCAAGTCCTTCAACTGTTGATAATAGCTTATACGAAAAATCAATGGAACATTATTCTACATAAACAAAATTAAAAGGCCTTCAACTTTTTTTTTAAAGAAAAATAGGGCCGTAGGCCAATGTTTCTATTTTCTACAAGTAGCCACGGCCCTGATACTATAAAATAGAACTTTAACACTCAGTTAAATGTTGAAATCTAATAGATTTCCATTATGCTAGTACAAATTAAATAGACTTAAATCTTAACAGGCTTTCATGGTTATTTTGTAAGATTGAAGTGTATCATGTAATTATATTATTCATTTGTTAAGTTATTCAATATATAAAATACTTCGGTGTGTGTGAATAGGTAGGCCTGGGATGGATCCAGATATCCGGCTTTTTTGAGGTATCCGGATCCGGATCCGATTCCACCGGATATGCAATATGACTATCCGGATCCGGATTCGCTTGTTCCGGATATCCAGTTTTCGGATATCCGTAATAATACCGGATATCCGGATCCGATATGAAATTTAACTAAATTTTTTAGAATTTACATTTTTCACTCAAAAATATAATAGCAAAAGAGATCATATGTGACTATATAGTAGCAAAAGATCATTATGAAAGAGATAAAAGGAAATAGTTTAACTAACAAAAGATCAAGTAACATAAGATTAAAAAAAAAACAAAAGAAGTTGTCTTCAATTTCATGTCCATCTTTGCATTACAACTGAAAAAGAAGCTATACAATCAGTTCAAAGAAGATCAATACAAACAACTCAACTTCTGTATTAATTGCATATGTGTTTATATTTATATGACTGGAAAAAACATCTAAAATTACGGTTGGATTTTCCAGCTTATCAAAAATTTCAAGCTTAATAAACAATATACAATCAATTTAAGGAAAATGACATGATCGCAACTAGTGTTAACTTCCAAAATGATTTCACGCAGTAAGCACTCATTTGTACATATCCATTATCTCAGCATCCAAATGTACATTTGTAACAAACCGCAAGATCAAAGATCTATCTTGGCATAGAAAACTAATAATATAGCAAGATGTTTACTATAACATATATAATAAAAAAACATATTATAATATAATATAAACGGATAGCAGATATCCGGTTCTAAAATTTTCTATTATCCGGATTCGGATCCGGTTCCAACGGATCCGTGATTTTACTATCCGGATCCGGATCCGGCACTCCGGATATCTGCTTTTTCGGAGCGGATCCGGAGCGGATACCGGATCGGATCCGGATCCCGAATAATAATACCAGCCCTATGAGTAGGGGTGAGAAATCTCTATACAAATATGTGAATAAAAAACTTACAAAAGAAAATCATGATGCTTTTTTGACAAAAATGTTGGTTTTTCTTTTGACTATACGTGTTGAAAAGCATTTAGTCAAATATTATAATCCAGAAAGCAATTAATTTGTTCATCCTTAATGGAGTAGACATTGACCTATACTAAAGAAACAATATTTATTCAAAGAAAGATGAAGAATTATGCCCATGAATGAAGCAGGAAAGTTAATAATAATAGTACTAATACAAAATAGTCAATAATTAAAACGATGATTTATTAAGAAAGTCCTTTCATAAATCATAACCGAAGAGACATTTTAAACATGAGAAAAGTAAAGAAATAAAAAAAAGTACTATAAAAAGACGGTAGCGTTGGTTATTCGTCATAAGATACTGACATATGCTTACGATGGACTCATTGACTTTTACCCGCCACCATAAAAAGACCGTCTTCCTTCTTCCTCCATTTCAACAAATCCGTAATCTGATATCACACACGCGGCAGAGAGAGACAGTGACTCTGTTCGCGTAAAGGCAGAGGCTTTTTATACGAACTTTAGCCAAGTTTTCAACCTGCGATTTGTGAATCTCTCTCTGAGGTGGGTTTCTCTTTTGGGTGAATTTCGTTTTATCTGCGTCTGTTTCTAGGTTTTGTTTTCAATCTTGAGAAACCCAAATTGAAAGTTGACAGCTTTAACTTTTTTGAGGTTTTTGGTCCCCCACTAGGGTGTTTTTTTGGGGGTTTCTTACTTGGACAGATATTCTATTGAGTTGTAATTGAAGTCAAATCTCTAAATTGCGTCTCGTTTGTGTGTAAACATTCTAATTAACGGCAGAAACAGTTCACAGGTCTGTCTTACATTGATGGGTTGGTCCTGGTTATCATGCCACAAGAGTGGAGGAGAACCTTCAGATGTTGATGGAGGTACATATACAAGGTTCTTAACTCTACATTTCATGTTACTGGTTTCCTCTAATTTGTATTTACAAACAGGAATCGCAGCGATGGCAAATGTAAAGATCTACAAATATAAAGAGATTCGTCAAGCTACAGATGATTTCAATGCCTTAAATAAAATTGGAGAAGGAGGGTTTGGTTCTGTGTACAAGGGCCGTCTTAAAGATGGAAAGGTGGCAGCTATCAAAGTCCTGTCAGCTGAATCAAGACAAGGAGTAAAAGAATTCTTGACTGAGATCAATGTGATATCAGAGATACAGCATGAGAATTTAGTTAAGTTATATGGATGCTGCGTGGAGGGGAATCACAGGATTCTCGTTTACAATTATCTCGAGAACAATAGCCTTGATAAGACACTTCTAGGTGATTCTCCTAGTTTGTTTACTCATCTTCTCTGGGTTTGTAATGTCCTTTCTAACCGAATGAATGTGTTTTCAGCTGGGGGCTACACTCGGAGTGGGATACAGTTTGATTGGAGTACTCGAGCCAATATTTGCGTTGGTGTTGCTAAAGGTCTTGCCTTTCTTCATGAAGAAGTACGGCCACACATAATTCATAGAGATATCAAGGCAAGTAACATTCTACTTGACAAAGATTTATCCCCCAAGATCTCTGATTTTGGACTCGCTAGGCTTATGCCACCGAACATGACTCATGTCAGCACTCGTGTCGCGGGTACAATGTGAGTTCCAAGTGTTTATATGTCTTCTTTTCTTATTCTCCATTGCAGGTCTTAACATGTGTTCACACCTGTTTTTGGGCAGTGGTTATTTAGCGCCAGAGTATGCGGTTAGAGGACAGTTGACTCGTAAAGCCGATATATACAGCTTTGGAGTCCTTCTGATGGAGATTGTCAGTGCAAGAAGTAACAAGAACACACGGTTACCCACAAAATATCAATATCTTCTAGAAAGAGTAAGTCTTGTCTTCTTGAATCTTTTGAAAGTTTTCTTGATTAGCCATTCTTGCATTCACTGTGTGTTTATCTGGTCTGGTTTGTATGATCAATCGTACCACAGGCTTGGGAGCTTTATGAGCGGAATGAGCTAGTGGATCTTGTTGATACAGGGTTAAACGGAGTTTTTGACGCAGAGGAAGCTTGTCGGTACCTAAAAATCGGTCTTTTGTGCACGCAAGATAGTCCCAAGTTAAGGCCAACTATGTCCACAGTGGTGAAGTTGTTAAAAGGGGAGAAAGATATAGACACAAAGAAAATAACCAGACCGGGTTTGATTTCTGATTTTATGGACTTGAAAGTGAGAGGACCGGTTGAGACAAAGGCAGAGGAAGTGAATAGACACAACTACACAAATCCTTCTTCTTATAATGCCTCGTCTAGCTCCGGGACTAGAGATAACTCAAATGTTTACTCATCAGGGGCTTCATCAGCTAATCCGGTTTGTTCATTTAGCAGTACCATTTAGAAAGAAAAGTTTTTTTTTTTTTTTGGTTTTGAGATTCAAATGGGAGAAAAGTGTTTGATGTTTATGTGTGTCTCATCATCTTCTTCTTTGTTGGATTCAAGCAGAGGTTTTCTGTTAGATTTTGCGTTTCACTGTTGTTAAAGTTCTCTTCAGTTGCAAACAAAGAGTTGAGTGAATCATATATATACAGTTCACATTTTTTTTTGTCCTCTCATGAAGACATGTCAGTATATTCACTTATTTTACGTGTCATTTTTGCTGCCACATCAGCAAAACCTCCATGTTTTTTTTTAATTATTACATGACCAAAATCGAGTTAACAAATTGTAATATGGGCTCTCAAATAAATTGTAGTAAAATGAATTATAAATCAAACCATTATGTTTGAATGTTTGCTGCTTTTGGTATGTTCTGACGGCTCCGTTTTTTGTTACCATTCACAATATTCTGTATTATGAGTTTTTTCTCTAAAACCGTATTTAAACCACATCACATTATATTATCCGCATTAATCCACACCGCTCAACTCGTTGTTATTATTCGGAAGCCTAGTATGTCAATCTGGCCTAATACAGCCCAAGGAGTTCTATTCCCATTTAGTTAACTATATCATAGCTCTTAAATTATAGTGGCTATGATAATAACGTGAGTGTTTAAGTTTGGTAATTCCAATTATCTAACTTGGTGTTTCACTGAATGCGATATCGATATTTGCCTCTCTATCTACTGCCACAAGTGTTCAGCGTCTTCCTCAAGAACATCTATCAAACATCACCTGCTATGTCAGCTCGCCGGAAGCTCCACTGAGGGGCGTATCCTTTAAATAATTACCGCACATCAGCAGATAAGCGTCTCAACACCCACTACCCTCAAACTTATCATTTGTTCTTCTATGCGATTGTTTGTGTCGGGTAGCTGTAATTTATCTCCTTGAGTGCATCTTTAATTGATTTGGTTGTCTAATTGTATGATTTTGAATTTAGAGAAATGTATGTGTGCATTTTTGTGATATCCGAGGTTGTCACGAGGTCGGGATGCGCGTCTAGCTAGAGAGTTGACGTGCTCGGTCCGAAGGAACTAAGTTGTTCTTGTGAGAGAACCGACTAGATTCGGAGATAAGCAAGAGTAAAGTAGTACTCGGGGTGAAAGAAGAGAAGATTGTGTTCGGGGTTTTTTGTCGAGAGTGATATGCTCGGGACGAGCGTAGTTGGTATTCAGATTCCCGAGCAGGTCGAAAGACGTGCTCGGTTTACAATTTGGGAAATTGACTCTAGAGAGAGAAAGTAGTAAGAGGTGCACAAATCCCCAAAAAGTTACATTAATGTACAGTGACGACTCCTATTTATAGTAAAATACGGTCGTACTTTCTACAGGCCGTTGACCGCTTGTCGAGTTCGTGCGAGTTGGGCCGTACTTGGTGACGTAATGGGCCGAGTCGTACATTCCTTTGGCTGTTAGCGTAGCCGAGCCGACTTGCTGCTGTTCGGCTTAGCCGAGCTGATTTGCTGTCGTTCAGCTGAGCCGAATCGAGCCGATGACGATGGGCTCGGTTCTAGCGCGTTTGTTTGGGCTTCTATTGCTTTATTGGGCCGGCCTTTATATCAAGAATAAATCCTGGGCCTTCTAAGTGGGTGGGGTGCTAAACCCATCTATAACAGTAAGCCCCCCCCCCAGTTCGTCGATCTTCATGATATTTGGAGTCGGCGGATTTGAAGATGTCTTAGTTGGGCCGGTATTTATTCGGTATAGGTCTGGTCGGCTGGCTTTGTTGTTTTCTTCTTGGGGAGTTCAAGGGTTTCTTGGGAAACGGCGAGATACTGAAGAGCCGAGTTGGTGTAATGATGATACATATAACCGCCGGAAGCCGAAGAGTCGTGTAGGGGTCATCATTGCGCTTGTCTTGGAATCTTCCCGCCTTGCTTATATATACATCGCGCTGTTTCTTCCGGTTTTCATTTCTCTCCTTCTGCAGGTATTTCGCTCTCCCTTCTCTCTAGAATTTTGTTCACTTTCTCTCTCTAGCCTTTGTTGTTGTACTTGTTTTGTAAATCATGAGAATCGACTCCCATTCAGAATCATCCTCGGATCGGGATCTTTACTCGGTAAGGCTATCCGAGGGTAATTCCGCTCAGTCCAGCTCGTCTACTGCTCAACGGGACTCTTTGTCGGGCTCGGCGCGGACGGAAGTTATAGCTCGGGGTTCTGAAGATACTCGGGCTCGGGTTCAGTCGGTTTCAGGTAGCGTTCAGAGTTTCCGGGTTCCGTACCTGATAGATTCGGAGGACGACGGTATTCGGCCTTGGCTACCTGCGTTGGCTCAACCCTTGGGTTCTGCTCCGGTGAAGGCAGAGGCCGTGGCCTTAGTGGATCAAGCGCGGTGTGACAGGATGGTCTCGGAGCCGAGCAGGTCCAAAAAGGCTCGGAAGAACACCAAACGAACGGGCGTGGAGGGCTCGGAAAAGAAGACGCGTCCCCCTCGTCCTGTCCTTCCGACGAAATGCTCAGATGAAGACTTGGATTGGTTGAGGGATAACTGCGATCCTGGGGGCGTTGATCGGCTCGAGCTTCGCCTACCCGAGCCGCATGAGAGGCCTTGGGCTTGTCCGGATGGGTGGATATGCCTGTATGACTTCTGGTTCAAGGATATCCACCTGAGGTTTCCCTTGCCGAGGCTTCTCATTGCCTACTGCGAGGAAAGGAGGATTGCCCTGTCCCAGTTGTGTCCTGCGGCTGTTCAGAATTTGGTCGGTGCCATGATTTTGGCCTCCGAAAGTGGTGTGAACTTGACCCTTCGGTTTTTTGAAGAGATAACGACGATTTCGACGAATCCTACAACTGTTGGGACTCGTTACGTCTGTATGAGGACTCGCTTCGGGGAGAAGGTCGTTATAGGAAAACCGTCCAAGGTTGACGATTGGCAAGATCGTTATTTTTACGTTCGGGTCAACTCTGCCTCGGTGCCCGACCCTGGGAGGCCGTATCGGACGCTGTGGAATCATCTTCATGGTAATCCCTTTGCTTTGCTTGTTCCTCTAAATAGACTAACTCATCCTTGTTCTTTCTTTTTGCAGATCGTCATTTCTTTGATCTTCCTGCGCCGGACAACTTTCTGTCGGATCTTCATAAACTTGTTGCTCGGAGTATTCAGAGGTGGCCGGACGTTCACGCTGACCAAGTTAAGCGAGCCGTAGGATATTTGGACGAAGGTTGCTTTCTTCTTGTCCCCTTTCTCTTTCTTGAGCTCGGTGATGCTTTCTAATCTTTCGAGTTTGTAGGGTGTTATCTTCGATCTGTTGATTCGTTGGCCGAGTACAATAGCCGTCCGTTCGTTCGATACACAAAAGGAGGGAAACAGATAGAAGAATCGATGGGCCGCATGGACTTGGAGATCGTGAACTACGTCGAGGAGAACCTCGTCGGTCAGCAGGAAAATCCTGTTATGGAGCAGGAGAATCCTTCCGGAACACAGGTAAATCCTGTCGCCCTGGATCCGAATCGACTGTTTTCGCCTTGGGTCGGGGAAGTCCCCTCGGGGATGGTTTTTGTGAACGAGTATCACCGAGATTTGTTTCGTCAGGTGTGCGCGGCGGTGGAGGCGGTTGAGGCGCAGAAGAAAAGGAAGAAGAAGAAGAGGTCGCGTCCCGAGGAGACGGCTGCCGCTGAGCCAGGGGCTTCTCTCGTCCCTGAAGACGGTCGGGAGACCGAGGAGACTGCTGACGTTCCTTCCTTGGTGAGGAGGAAGAAAAAGAAGAGGACTGTCACTTCCGAGGGGCAGGTAGCTGATGTCGCCGAGCAGAATGATGGTCTTGGGGGCGAGACTACCGACGGTGGCAGGACTGAGTTGGCAGTTCTTCCCGAGGCTATGGGTATGCAGGTTGGGAATGCTGAGTGCCCGAATATTGAGGATGCGGCCCTTTTGGAGCATCCGGGTGATGATCAGGTCCTTGACCAAAGCGAAATGGATGGTCGGGAGGTGGATGAAAATGAAAACTCTCGGGATGATCGGTCCATTCCGGACTTGGACGAGATCGCCGGGTTGACTTTTTTGGGCGGGCCAGGTGAAGGAGCGTTCACGGATTATGGCTTCTCGGTGAGATATGAAGGTTCGAGGCCACTTCTTCGCGATGGGGAAGCCTGCGCGGACTTGCTTCGGCTGATGAGAGATAGTCCTCCGAGACCGCTGCTTCCAGTCACGCATACACACTTCTCTGATCGCAAACAAGCAGTGGCTAAGGATTTCGTTCGGGTGAGTTTAAAACAATAACTTAGCTTTTATTGTGATTCTGATAAGATGTGGTTTTGACTTAGCTTTCCTGTTTCAGGGTTTTGCCAACTACAACCTGCTCTGTGACGAGTACGAACATAGGGGGGTTGAGCTCGAGAGGGTGATCAGCAGCTTGAAGAGGGAGCTCGGAAAGGCCGAGAGATCGATTGCCGAGCTTGAAGGATATCGCGAGGCGGCGGCTGCTACGGAGGCGCTTCGTTGCTCCCTTAAGGTCGAAGAGGAGAAGGTGTCGGCCTTAGAAGCGAAGATTGCTAACCTCTCCACCGAGAATTCTCGGTTGGATGCTGAAAACAGGCAGTGCCTGACTGATAGCTCGAACGCTCGAGCGGAGGCTGACGAGTTGATAGTTCGGGTCTCCGATCTGCAGGATAAGCTTGAATCCGAGTGTGCTCGGCTGAGGTCTTCTTGTACGCGTGAAGTTTTAAGGGAGAATGAGCGCGTGTCGGGCAAAGCACAAGCTCGGCTTTCTAAGATCAAGAAAGCCAATGAGGAGAAGGAGCTCGGGCGGAGAACCCAGATACTGATGAATCAAGCTGCTGCCGTTGCGTCTATGTTGGAGACGCTGGTCAAGGAGGGGTTTGCTATTCCTCCTGATAGGATAGCTAAGGCGCATTCCGATGCTGCTCGTTTTAAGGAGGAACTCATCTCGATTGAGTTCACCGATCTGAAGGATGAAGATTTTACTATGACTCCACCGGGTAGTCCAGGTCGGGCCGCTGGAGGCTCTTCGGTGTCTGCTCCGGATCAACAGGCTTCGATCGAGAATGAGGATCGGGCTCCCGAGGCTTCTTAAATTTAGCTGTTTTTCTCTTCTTTTTTTTTTTTTTTTTGTAATATCTTGTTGTAATCGTTCTCGCCTTCGTGCGTTTTTAATGAACTTGTTTTCCTTCTCGTTCCCTATTCTTTTATTTATGTTTAAGTTGGAACAAGTGAACGAAGGAAGTGCTCGGTTTAGGTTAGATAGTCGATTTTGGCGAAGAGCGAGCAAGGTGCTCGGCTTATCCCGTAGGACCGACCGGGACAGTTATGCGAAACTGTGCTCGGCTTATTTTTTCCTGTCAGTCGTCCTTGTGCGGGAACTGGGCCCGGCTTACTTAGTCGTGGGTTCCGAGACTATGCTCGTTGTACCACGGGTCGGGTGCGAGTAAGTGCTCGGCTTACCCCTAAGGTCTGACCGGGACAGTGTGCGAGAGCTATGCTCGGCTTATTTGCTGTCGATCAGCCTTGTGCGGGAACTTGGCCCGGCTTAGAAGTGTGTCGAACATCTGGCCAAGATGTCGATCTGTTCGGTGCGATTGAGACAGAATTTAACTTGATAAAATTTTATTATTGATATAGCTGAGCCTCGTGAGAGGTTGCCTACGTACCCCGAAAGGGGATCAAGCCGATCGTAGTTCACTTTACATATTACTCGAGCTCGTGTATAGCGAGCTCGGTTTGTTGTGAGCGAGAGATGCTCGTTTTTTTTTTTTTTTGTTTTCTTTTTTTTTTTTTTTTTTTTTTTTTTTTTTTTTTTTGAGCGCGATGCTCGGCTTTTTGTGAGCGAGAGATGCTCGTTTTTTTTTTTTTTTTTTTTTTTTTTTTTTTTTTTTTTTTTTTTTTTTTTTTTGAGCGCGATGCTCGGCTTTTTTGTGAGCGAGTTATGCTCGGCTTTAGTAGTAGTACCTCTTGAGCTTATTTGCGTTCCAGGATCGTGGAATGGCTTCTCCCTTCATCGTTACGAGCTCATAGACGCCGGGTTTGACTACCTTTGAGACTATGTATGGACCTTCCCAATTTGCGCCGAGCTTCCCTGCTCGGTGTTCTCGCGTGTTTTCGAACACTTTCCTGAGGACGAGGTCGCCTTCGACAAAACGTCGACCCTTAACCTTCTTGTTGTAGTGTCGGGTGATTTGTTGCTGGTAGTTTTGGAGGCGTAGGAGTGCTCGATCTCGTAATTCTTCTGCGTGGTCGAGGCAATCAATAATCATATTGTTGTTAAGCTCCTCGTGCTCGGGCGCAACACTCAAGCGTATTGTCGGGACGCACACCTCGGCCGGAGACATTGCCTCCATTCCGTGAGAAAGTGAGAAGGGGGTTTGACCGGTCGATGTCCTTGGTGTGGTTCGATGAGACCAGAGGACGCCGTCGAGCTCGTCGGCCCAGAGGCCTTTCTTGCTCTCCATCCGTTTCTTCAGTCCGTCAATGATCGTCTTGTTTGTTGCCTCGGCCTGCCCGTTCCCTTGCGGGTATCTCGGGGTGGACTTGCTTAGACGGATCTTCCATCTTGCACAGAAACCTTCGAACAGATTGGAGATGAATTGGGACCCGTTATCGGTTACAATCTCGTATGGGATACCGTGGCGACATATTATGTATTTCCAGACGAACTTCTGAACGTCGAGGTTTTTGATTTCCGAGTAGGATTCGGCTTCAACCCATTTGGTGAAATAATCGGTCATTATCAGGATGAATTTCTTTTGATGCGAGGCTGGCAGGGGGCCGACGATGTCCATGGCCCATCTCATGAATGGGTAGGGTGTGGCCGCAGTGGTGAGAAGCTCGGGTGGCTGGTGTATGCTTGGGGCGTGCCTCTGACATTTCTCGCATCGGGCAACATAGCTCTCACAGTCAGCGATCATGGTTGGCCAGAAGTGACCGTGTCGCTTTATCTTTGTGGCCAATGCTCGGCCGCTTGTGTGATTTCCGCCTGCTCCTTCGTGAGTTTGCTCGGTGACCCATTTGATCTCCTGCCCGTTTATGCATCGTAAGAGTGCCTTGGACGTGCTCCAACGAAATAGTTCGTCCTTCATCATTACGTACTGAGCGCAGCGAGCTTTTAAACGGCGAGCTGCCCAACGATCCTCGGGGACCTTCCCGGTTAGTATGTAGTCCCTGATTTCGTCTCTCCAGTCGATGGTAGTAGCGTGCTCGGGATCGGTACCCTTAATTACCTCCTTGTTGCTTCTATGGGCATCGTCCAATCCTTCTTCTTCCTCGGTAATGAGGAGTACGTCTTCGTTTGATGCAATGCTTGGTCGGGCTATGCATTCGACTGGAATGATTCGACGAAGGTCGGGGTCTGAAGTCGATGCTAGGGCGGCCAGTGCGTCGGTAGAGGAGTTGTCGCTTCGGGGAATCTTTGTTAGCGTGACTGAGCCGATTCGCGCGGTAATTTCTTGGACGAGTTTTAAGTACGCGTCCATGCGCTCGTTTTTTGCTTCATATTCCCCGTTAAATTGGTTCACAACGAGCTGAGAGTCGGCGAACGCGTCTACTTGCCTTACCCCTACTACTTCGGCCAGTCGCAATCCTGCGAGCAGTGCTTCGTATTCGGCTTCGTTGTTAGAGGCCGGAAATCCTAGGCGGAAGGATTGCTCGATCAGTTCGCCGGTCGGGGAGGTCAGTTTGACTCCAACTCCTGAACCGTTTCTTGATGATGAACCGTCGACGAACAGAGTCCACTTCTCCTTTGGCTCTTGTCCTTCGGCTATGGTGAGCTCGGGTGGTAGTTCGATGATGAAGTCTGCGAGGACCTGGGATTTGGCGCTTGTCCTGGGCTTGTACTCAATATCGTATTCGCTGAGCTCAACTGCCCACTTGGCGATCCTTCCTGATTGGCTCGGGCTGTGCAATATTGTTCGGATCGGTTGATTTGTTAGGACGACCACCGAATGCGACTGAAAATAGGGGCGGAGCTTCCGAGCTGAGACGACGACTGCCAACGCGAGTTTCTCAAGTGTGTTGTAGCGTGTTTCTGCGTCGTCAAATATCTTGCTGGTGTAGAAGATTGGTCGTTGGTCGCCTCGGTCGTCGCGGACGAGCACACTGCTGATTGCCGAGGTTGACACGGAGATGTACAAGTACAGCGTTTCTCCCTCCTCGGGTTTGGCCAGAATTGGTGGGGTGGAGAGGTAGGTCTTTAGCTGTTGAAACGCGTCCTCGCACTTAGCGTCCCACTCGAATTTCTTGTTGCCACGAAGAAGATTGTAGAAAGGGAGACATTTGTCCGTTGATCGGGAGATGAATCTATTCAGGGCTGCGACACGTCCGGTTAGTCGTTGGACTTCTCTGGTGTTCCTTGGGGATGGGAGCTCGGTGATCGCCGTTATTTTCTTCGGATTTGCTTCGATGCCTCTTTTTGTGACGATGTAACCGAGGAATTCTCCTGATGTGACTGCAAAAGTACATTTTGCTGGATTCAACTTCATTCCGTACTTGTTCAGGCTCGCGAAACATGTTGCGAGGTGACTGATGTGGTCGTCGGCTAGAGCGGATTTGACGAGCATATCGTCAATATAAACTTCCATTGTGTTGCCGAGCTGGTCGGCGAACATTCTATTTACGAGGCGCTGGTAAGTTGCTCCTGCATTCTTGAGCCCGAAGGGCATCACCTTGTAACAATATGTCCCTCGGTCAGTGATGAAGGAAGTCTTTTCTCGGTCGTCTGGGTGCATCATAATCTGATTGTATCCGGCGAAGGCGTCCATGAATGATAGTAGCTCGTGGCCGGTGGTCGCTTCTACGAGTCGATCAATGTGCGGAAGCGGGAAGCTATCCTTTGGGCACGCCTTGTTGAGGTCGGTGAAATCTACGCATACTCTCCATTTACCGTTCTTCTTTTTTACTACGACGGGATTTGCCAACCAGTCCGGATATTTCACCTCGGTGATCGATCCTGCCTTTGAAAGTCTTTCTACCTCATCATTGACAGCTTTGGCGCGTTCGGGGCCGAGTTTTCGTCTTTTTTGTTTGACTGGCTTAAAGATCGGATCGACGCGCAGTTCGTGACATGCGATGGTTGGGTCGACTCCAGTCATGTCAGTCGTCGTCCAGGCGAAGGTCGTGGCATTTTCCTTTAGGAATTCTATCAGCTCGTCTCGTAGGTCAACTCGGAGGTCGGCTCCTATTCCGACGCACCGTTCGGGATCGCGAATATCGATGTTGATTTGTACTATCGCGTCCTTTTGCGGGCGGTCGGGAGGTGGCAGCTCGATTCGAGGCTCTGCGACTAGGTACGCTTGTGATTTATGGCGCATTTTGTGCTCGATACGGAAGCATGTGCGGGATATCCTCTGATCTCCTCGTAGCGTATACACGCCGAATGGGGTTGGGAACTTGACACATTGATGAAATGTGGATGGGACTGCCCTCATTTCGTGAATCCAAGGCGTGCCGAGGATGACGTTGTAGATGGCTGGTCGGTCGACGACTACGAATTTGATCAGCTTGGTGATTCTGCCGACGTAGACTGGAAGTTTGATTGTTCCGATTGTGTTGATCGAGTCTCCCGAGAAGCCGGTTAGTGGTCTCGTCGACGGTTTGATACGGTAGTCGCTGAGCTTCATTCGTTGCAGTGTTTCTCTAAAAATTAGGTCGACCGAGCTACCGGTGTCGATCAGAATTTTTTCTACCTCGCAGTCGCCAATTCGCATGGCGACGACGAGTGGATCGTTATGCGGTCGGTCCACTCCTTCGGCGTCCTGTTCGGTGAAACTCACTTCTTCGCCGATTCTGAGTTCGTCGGTGGCGTTTCGTCGGTAGTGCTGGGCGGCTGTGGCCCTCCGTTCGTATTCTTTTATCGATCGAACTGAGTCGTTCACCATAGGCAGTCCTCCCATAATCATGTTTATTCGTCTTCTTGGACGTGCTCCGTCTTCCTCTTCCTCGTCGCGAGCTCTTTTATCCATGGCTGCTGCTGCGTTGATTTGTTCGATCTCCTCGTCGAAAGCAATCTGTTTCCTTCGTTCTTCCTGGACGATCCTGAAGCGCTCGGCCTCGTTCTTCGGTTGCATGACCTGGTTGATTTGCTTCGGGTTAGGTTTGTTACGATCCAGCACTAGTTTCTTCCCGTCTTTTTGGTAATCGGCGAAGAGGAGGGCTTGAAGGTTTCTGCATTCCTCAGTGCTATGACCCGCTCGCTGGTGATATTCGCAGAATAACTTGCTTTTATCGGCTCCTCGGACGAACTTGTTCCATGGCTTGCCTTGATTTTGACCTTGGTATCCTTGGGTGGATCGTTCCTGCTGATGATTTTGAGAGCGGTCGGGATGACTTTGTCGTTGATCCTGATGGGAACGTTCCTCGTCCCGTCGGTGTCCTTGCAACTGATCGCTGACGTAATACGACGATTTCCCTTTTCTCGCGGTTTCCTCTTCCTTGGATTTTTTGTAATCCTGATCGTAGTGCTGCCGAGGTTCGTATTGTTCGGTACTCTTTTCGGTTTTGTCTTTCGAAGTCGAACTCTTGGGCCCAAACTTCTTGGCTAGGGTTTCTTTTTCTTCCTCGAGTTCGACAAAGATCGATG
Organism: Orychophragmus violaceus; assembly: GCA_030180135.1. Classification (NCBI taxonomy): domain Eukaryota; kingdom Viridiplantae; phylum Streptophyta; class Magnoliopsida; order Brassicales; family Brassicaceae; genus Orychophragmus; species Orychophragmus violaceus. The sequence goes on from CM058230.1 coordinate 7,566,064, forward strand.
CGCGGTGGAGGGCGTCCTCTAGCGAGCTTGGCCTATTTTTCTTCAATTCTTCTCGGAAGCTTGATTCGTACCAGAGGCCGTTTCGGAGTGCGGGTAGACCTTCGCTGTCAGTGATCGTGATTTTGGCCAAAACGTTTTTGAAGCGGGTGACGTACGATCGGAGGCTTTCCCTCGGTCCTTGGGAGATAGCCCATAGGTCGGCGTTTGATACCTCCTCCTGAATGTACATCGAGTAATGTTTGAGAAAGGCGTGCGTTAAGTCGCCGTATCCGTCGATCGAGTTCGGTTCCAAGCGGGAGAACCAATCCAGGGCCGAGCCGGTCAAATGCTCGACGAACAGTTGGCAGTAACCTGCGTCTCGTTCCCCGACACTGAACTTTGTTCTCCCCATTGCAATGCGGAAAGCCGTCAGAAACTGCCTTGGGTCGGATTTACCGTCGTAGGTTGTCATCTTGATTTTGACCGCAGAGATAGGATGCTCAAACTGGATATCCATGAGGCGCCGAGTGAACGGAGTGTTCTGAGTTTCTTCCAGTACACGGTCAATTTCGGGGGCCGAGCTGATCGCTTGATGGACTTTGGACGTCATATTTTTCAACATTAGCTTTATGTCTTCGATTTCGTTGTCTCTGTGCGCGTCGGGCGCTGAACCGCCCGGGACATCCGTGTTGGGAGGTTGTTCGTCCTCGGTTTGCTGCTGCGCTACCGTCCGGTTTCTCGGATTTGGAGGTGGCGTTTCTTCAAATAATGCTCGGTGAAGATGAGTTCGAGGAACGGATCCTTGTTGACTTGTCATTCGCAGATCGTTGATTTGCCCCTGACATACTGCATGCGCCGTGGCGAGCTGATCGAAGCGTGCGTTACTTCCTTGAGAGAGCTCGGCTACCTGAGTCATGAGAGTTTTGAGCAAGGTGGACATGTCCTGCTCGTTTGTCTGTGTTTCTGCGGCTTGTTGTGGTCGTTCGGTGTTTAGAGGTTGCTGCTCGGCGCCGGCCGGCTGAATGATTGGATCTGCAACCTGAGAAACGTGCTGGGGTTGCCCTCTTGCTCGGGAGGCTGTTTCGGAGCTCGTTATGTCTTCGATATGGACGTAATCCTTGTTTGATGGAGCTCCTGTCATCGCTGAATCTGTCCGTTAGTGAAGAAAAACTTATTTCCCCACAGACGGCGCCAATTGTGATATCCGAGGTTGTCACGAGGTCGGGATGCGCGTCTAGCTAGAGAGTTGACGTGCTCGGTCCGAAGGAACTAAGTTGTTCTTGTGAGAGAACCGACTAGATTCGGAGATAAGCAAGAGTAAAGTAGTACTCGGGGTGAAAGAAGAGAAGATTGTGTTCGGGGTTTTTTGTCGAGAGTGATATGCTCGGGACGAGCGTAGTTGGTATTCAGATTCCCGAGCAGGTCGAAAGACGTGCTCGGTTTACAATTTGGGAAATTGACTCTAGAGAGAGAAAGTAGTAAGAGGTGCACAAATCCCCAAAAAGTTACATTAATGTACAGTGACGACTCCTATTTATAGTAAAATACGGTCGTACTTTCTACAGGCCGTTGACCGCTTGTCGAGTTCGTGCGAGTTGGGCCGTACTTGGTGACGTGATGGGCCGAGTCGTACATTCCTTTGGCTGTTAGCGTAGCCGAGCCGACTTGCTGCTGTTCGGCTTAGCCGAGCTGATTTGCTGTCGTTCAGCTGAGCCGAATCGAGCCGATGACGATGGGCTCGGTTCTAGCGCGTTTGTTTGGGCTTCTATTGCTTTATTGGGCCGGCCTTTATATCAAGAATAAATCCTGGGCCTTCTAAGTGGGTGGGGTGCTAAACCCATCTATAACAATTTTGACTGTTTCTCAACTCTTAAATTTGTGTATCTTTGGATTATAATAGACAAAGTGTGAATGCAATCAGGAGGAAAACTATCGGGACTAGTAGGATGAGATATCTCCTAAATGTTCCAGCTGAATCAAGACTGGATTCAAAGAAGGTAATATTCTTTATCTTTTTACATTCGATTTTTAGTGGTTTTAAAAGTTGTGATTTTGTTCCACTCAAAAATGGAATTTTATTGGCACATTAGTTTTCTTCTTCTTTGAGTTACCTTAGTCCTTAGGTACTTAAGCCAAGCCAAGGAACAAAGCGCATCAGCCTAGACAAAACACCATCTCGACAGTTGACATATGTTTAAAATTTCGTACACTTCCTTTCTTCATTTTTGATATTTCAATTGCTATCTATGTATTTAGACCATCTTTAATATATTTTGCTATATTTACTTTTAAAGTAAAGTAACTCTATAATAGAAGTTAATTTTGCTCCAATGCATTCCTCTATATTTTCTTCTAAAAATGAATATTCTCTCTAATATTTTTATTTATTTTACTAATAGTACATTTTGTTTATAAAAGTTACAAATTAAACTATTTTATTTCTTTTTTATTTTGTAATTTTTTATAAAAGTATAATATTTTTTAAAAGAAACAAATAAATTGCATATTTGTATAAAATTATTAACAACTTTTAGACGTAGTTATAAATTTTGAAAATTAAAATATCTATGCAAATAAAATTTTTAATTTTAATTTAAAGAAAGAAATAATTTTTATATATTTCTTTCGGTTATAGTTATAAAAAATATAAAAGTTAGAGAACAATTGTGTAAATAAAAAAGTGTGGCTCTATTATAGAAGAATGATATTTCTTCTTTTATATATAAAAGAAAAAATAGCAATCTCTATTTAGACTAAGATATAAAGGTGATTTGGAGTGAATTTTGCTCTATTATAGCATTTAGAGTCGAAAATAAAAACGGGTTGGAGATACCCTTAAGTGGATTGTTAACCACTATTTTTCAATTTATTAAAAGGGAGCAACGTACATACATAAACATCAGTCATCTTTGGCATTACCTTTGTTATGCCATCTCCTCTTTGGCATTACCTTTGTTATGGCATCTCCTCTTTAACATCTACTATCTTGGTGAGTCACTGTAAAATTAGAATAAATTATGTGCAACCGTACCAGCATGACTTCTATGGTAACATATACAAACACTAACATATGATTACCTATTCAGAACTATGCAAACATGCATTTTTAACAACAACAAAAAAATGAAAAATGAACCAAGGCTGAATTGGGGACCTACATAGTTAGAACACATACACACAAACATCCATCTTTTGAAACACATGAATCCGGAAAATGTTTCTTTCGGCTAAAAAACAAGCACCGCACACCTGTGACATTGACTGCCAAATATATATAGCCACTGAGCACATACGTTTAAACACTTAAACAGACGTATAACTATGACTTCTAACAACAGGATCTACCAAAACCTAAAGTTATGAGCTCTAACGAAAAATACATCCAAGTTAACACAATACTGAAACATAAAGAAAATAAAACACCCAATCTAATGCAGGTAATAAAAGGATAATGTCGGCAATGATCGCGCTCTAATGAAGATACCACATCAGAGAGTACCATGGCCAGAAGATAAGAAGAAATATCTACAGAAAACATGTAAGTAAACATGCCAAACAAAGCGTTTCTTAGTTTAAATCAAATATAATTACATTATATGGTTACAAAATAGATAATAATTACTGAGACGTTTCAGAAAAGTACAAATATAAAATCTCGAGTAAACATAAGCCACTCTAATATAGCATACGATAAATGCAAACAACATTGAATATATAAACGCAAAGAACTGAAACTTGCAATATAACAATCTACGAGATAAATGGTCTTCCAACTTATATAAAGACTTTGACATATATACTGCACTAGCAAATAAAAAAAAAATAGCGAGTTATAGGAGATTAAAAAATGTTACTAAATAGACGTTCATAAGAAGAAAAAAGTTACTACAACTCTTACAAAAAAATATACTGGCCGAGGAAGTTTTCAGAACGCACAAAAACTGAAAGACTAAAATATTTTTAAAACACCCAATTTCGATAAGTTAAAAATAGAAACATGAAAAAGTGCAAGGGTTTCTAAAATTTGATGACCATTTGAAGAATAATAGGAATGAATAGGAAAAAAACGAAAAGGAATAAAATAATATGAATTATTGTTCTTTCTCAAATTTGATGAAGAATACTTTTGTTCTTTATTTCTCTACGAAAGAAGGAATGAGAAGGAATTATGCGTAAAAAATATTACTTGTAAATGGTGTATTTTTTAAGGAACGAAAGAGAATTCATTGTTCCTCCTCATTCCCTTGGTCACCATTTAGAACCGTAATCAAAACATATACCGAGCTGATCATCAATTGTGTAACAAAGTTAATAGGCATTAAATTAGGCATACCATATTTTTATAAGAAAACAACACTATGAGAGAAAAAACAGACACAATTACATACAAAAAGATTTTTTCTTAAAAAGACCACTCAATCCCAAGTTTAATTAATTACTAGGTGATTGGCCTGCACATCATTAATATATTTTAAATAATTATTTTGGATGCTGCATCTAGATGTTTTGTTTTTAATTTTTAATTTTTAATTTTATATCTAGATAGTACACCTAAATATTTGTTTGTTTATTTTTTCTATCTTGGATCATTATCTAAATGCAATGCGACTAATTAAAAAATATATTTTAATTTAAATACATAAGGGTTACTTCTAGATATATATTTTAATTATTTTTAATTAGATCTTGATATATATCTGCAAAATCAGGTTTTCGTCGAAATCACGTTTCCCGTAAAAATTGTATTTTCCGTCAAAATTACATATTCCGTAAAAATTGAGTTTTCTCGCAAAATCATATTTTCTATATGTTTCCGTCAAAATAATGTTTTCCGGAAAATCATATTTTCCGTCAATAACACATTTTACGCAAAATCCCATTTTCTACACGTTTTTTTTCCAAAATCGTGTTTCCCGCAAATTCATGTTTTCCTTGCAAAGTCATGTTTCCCGGAAAATCTTGTTTGCAGAAAAAATCATGTTTTCCTTAAAAATAATGTTTTTCTCAAAATAAAATTGACCGCAAAATTGTGATTTTTTGGAAATTTGTGTTTTTCGTCAAAATCTTGTTTTTCTGCGAAATCATGTTTATCACTCTCTTGAGAAATCATATTTTCTGTCAAAATCATATTCCGTCAAAATGTTACTTTCCGCTAACTCGCATTTCCACCAAAATAACGTTTTCCGTCAAATCATGTTTTCTGTAAAAAAAATCATAATTTTCTGGCAGTATCTTGTCTTTCTCAAAATTGTATTTTCCGCACAATCATGTTTTCCGTAATATTACATTTTAGCAAAATTATGTTTTTTTCAAAACCCGCAAAATTATGTTTTTTCCGCAAAATCACGTTTTCCGTCAAAACCGTGTTTTCCATTAAAATCAGGTAATCATGTTTATCGCATTTTCTATAAAATATTGTATCTATTAATTTTATATAGATATATCTACATATACAACGTAGTTAACACTTTCATATATCAAAAGATTAATCATCAAATAATTTTATTAAGAAATCAAATAAAAAAATTACAATTAAGGATCATTAAAATATTTTATGTTGAGAATGAATGAGTTAGTTGCAAGATATATCTTATATATTTTGTATATATGTGATAATATTATGACATCATCTAATATACTTAAGATAAAATAAAATAATGTTTAAAGATATTATAGATATTGCGTTAGAAATAATTAATAATAACTAATTTTGAGAGTTAAGTTAAATTTGAAGATATTTTAGATATTGTGTTAGAAATAATTAATTTTGAGAATTAAATTTGAAAATTAATGAGAGAGCTCCATTCTCTCAAAATCAGTTCCCAAATAATAGTATAGATATGGTATTTATCTTGAGTAATTGCAAGTTCTATACATAAAATATGAGAAAATTAACCGACTGGGAAGCGAATTTTTAGCTATAATTGCGAGAGTTCTTCACTAATTTAGTTATATGGTACGTATCTTGCAACATCACATCACATTTGCAACAGACTATTCAGAATTGGTGAAGATAGTGTCGGAACCAGAAGAATGACCAGCTTTTTCGATTCACTTAGATGAGTTCCAAGCAAGAAAGGAGTACTTTTCAACGTTCGAACTCATCCATGTACCGCACAAAAAAAAACATGATGGCAGACAGACTAGCACGGAGTGCACGTCTAAGACCTTCATACTCAATCCACGTTGGACCGGAGCCACCAAACTGGATTAGTGAAAAATAGGTTTCTTTTTCTCTTGTTGACAAAAAAAAAAATGGTACGTATCTTGCAACTTAAACTTTTAGAAAACTAATAATTTGTAGTAAAAACTAAAATTAGAAAATGAATTAACTGCTGTAAAATATTGACTTTAAGATTATTTATACTTTTGCAAAATTGGTAATCTCCCTTTCACCAAAGTAACATAATAATAATATATGTTAGTCTTTTCTTTATCACAAATATTTTTGTTTAACAAAGAGTTTACATTAATTTTGAAAGAGAATACAAAGGAAGTAAATGCAACTTACATGGCCAAACAAAAGAAAAAAAAGAAAATAGATTAAAAGATACAAAGCTCAAGACTTGGGTGGATTCCAAATGCGGATCAAATCAGTTCCAAAAGATGATCCCAAGTTAGACATTGCCAGGCACTTGATTCTTAGTCCAAAGGATTTTCATAAAAATCTAAACCGGAGATTTAGTGATGCCATTGTGGTAGCGATTGTTTCTTTCTTGCCATATGAAATAAATTGCACCTTGCCAACACTACAATAACACCAATTTAGAGTTACGGTCGGTTTGAACAGAGAGCAGCCATTGGATTGTAGAATTTCATTGAGTCGAGGTAGAGGTGATCCACAATTTCTCCGTCATGAGAGTCCACAAATCCTTTGAGTACGAGCAAGCGGAAAAACAGGTGGTCGCGAGACTCAGTCCTCGCATCCACAGAGAAGACAGATCGTACTTGCATCATCATACCAAGACAACAAGCGATCCATAGTAGGGTTTCTGTTCAAAAAAAAAAGCCAAGCAGTTGTTATATGCCTAGGAATGGCAGCCTTATGCCATTGTTTTATGCTCTTTTTAGGACGGATCTCATTTCAAACTAATCTAGAGAAAAAGTTACGTTGAGTCATGTTATTAGTTTCCCAAATAGGAGCATCAGCAGCAGTAAAAGGAGATAGAGTAATAAAAAATACTTGCAACCTTAATTGGTTATCTGTTTTTGGAGGCGGTAAGTTCCAGGCTTCCAGCCCAGTTGACTCCGAGTGTCCGCAACCGTTGCGAAAAGGGGAATGTCAAGCCGTGTTGGCCCATCCTGTCCAAGAAAATGGTAAAGACAATTAAATAGAGTCCAAGGATCCCACCAAAAGAAAGTGGAATCAATTCTTCCTACCTTTATTTTCAAGAAACTTAAAGTTTTCTTTCTAGGCTTAAGTAAATTCGGAAACATCCAAGAGAACAAATATCTTGATTAGTCAAAAAAAAAAACATTTAGTCAAAACAAAATATTATGAATAGCATACATGGAGGATCCATGAACGGTAATAAAAACAAAAGTTCAGCCGTTTATTAAATCATGAGACGTAACGTGTAAAAGGATCCATGAACGGTAATAAAAACAAAAGATCAACCGTTTATTAAATTATGCGACGTAACGTGTAAAGTTTAAACTATAAATACAGCTTCTTACTTTAAGGTCTATACAATTACAGAACATATTCTCTTTTTTTGTCAAGAAGACTTATAATTGATACTAGGAGAAAGACAATATGTACATCACAAAGACTTCGATGACATTATGTCTCATAATAATATTGGCAGCTTCTTCGTTGTCCGTTTCGATTCATGGTATTTTTTTTGTTTTTTTTTTTTTGTTAAGAATCCTTTTGATGTTGTTTATTTTCTAACTAGGTTTGTTCATTTCAAAAGCATATATATATATATATATATATATAATTATGATATTAATAAGTAGTGATTTTGTGTATATACAGTGAACAGTCCAAATTTCAAACGCAGACTTTGCATTGGTCCTTGTACATCAAATTTTGGACCCCGTGAATGTTACCAGCGATGCGTGAATCCACCGGCAGGGTACCCTAGGTGGACGTATGGTGACTGTGTTTCTCGTCCTGAGGTTCCTCAATCTACTTGTTGTTGCTTCAGTTGATACGAAATTATATTTGTATTCTTCTTTGATATATCTTTCTACAGTAGTATTATAATTATTCAATATGAAATATGAACTGTTTCTTTTTTGAATTTAGAAATATGAATTATACCAAATTTATCCTTGTGAAACATACATGTATTGCAAGAAAAATATTGATGGAGTATATTTTTTTATTTGCAAAGCTTAAAATGTACCTTAAACTATTATATTAGATTAAATCATTTGGTATATCATATATGTTTATAAAATATTTGTGTTTCGATTGAATAAACTACATAATTGCAAATTCAAAGAAAATAAAATTAAAGTGGAAAATAAAATAATAACTATAGAATAAATATTGCAAAAAATTATCAAACAAGTTGTATGGTAAGATAAATTATGTGGAGTTACATAATATAATATTACAAATACTATAAACAAAGTATTTTTGAAGAGTTTCCGGAGAAAAAACTAAGTCTGGAGGAGTTATTAGCAAGAAGATTTGGCTGGAAACGGTGGACATCGATTGATCCATTCTCTCTTGCGGTTTTGCATAATTTTGCATAATATTTTTCATTTTTCGAATTTCTTGCAACTCTTAAACACTCTTAGCCTCACCACTAGAATAGCCCTTCTCTACCTAGCTTTGTTTGCCTTGGATAATAATTTTGATAAGAAATCACATGAATTGTAAATGAATGTAGAGAGCTAGTTTATTTTAAGGCAGACTTTCTATAGGTCTCAGGAGCTCGTATGACAGACCAATTTATGAGAGAATGCAGGCGAAAGTGAGCCTGTTTTAATTGGGTTTTCTATTATGTGTTATGCAGATCATAAATTGCTAAGTTCGGTTTCTGAAGATTCTCGATTTCCTTTGTTTTCAAGCTTTTTCCCTTACTTCATTCCCTATTTTGTTTGAGGAAAAACCAAGTTTCAATCTGTGGGAGTTTATATGAGTGATTTTACATACATTTATTTAGGATTTACTATGTTTTCGAAGTGTTTTTATAGCAATTTTAATTTGAAAATGTGGTTTATCGTATTTTACGGTTTTAGTATCATTTTAGGTAAAAAAAAGAAAAAAAAATGAATACAAAAAGAGCAAAAGGATGTTGTTACATATGATCCAGCATTATTTAAAAGCTGAAAGCCTTGATTTGTCCCCAAAATCCTCAAAACTTGGAGACTGCTCAACAAGACATAACCAGTTTACAAGAGTCCAGCATTTGAGGGGAGCCTTTCCAAAAACTTCCATGGGAAGATTTCTGTTGACTATTGAATCCCTTTGAGTCATTTTCATATGCAGAAGGAATCAAGTAATTTGGAGCCTTGGTTGGAAAAGTTATACAAGTTATTATGAAGATATTATAGAAATATCAAGAAGATCTCAATAATATCCCAAATGATATCGTAATTATTGTATAGATATTTTTATTAATTTGTATATATCTTATTGTGATTACATTATTTAGTAATTAGGTTAAATCTTAGTTCTATATAAGTGTATGTATCCCAACCTTTATCAATATGAGAGTCAAGATACAACTTTTTCCCATATCTAAACTCTCATCATTTTAATAGATATGTCTGTCCAGCGACTAAACAGAGCAAGATGGGAAGTCTTGACTAGCCTCGGACGGGCGCCGACCATGTCCGATTGTGAACCAAAATGAAACGCTTTCCAATCATTTTTATTCGACCAAGTCCGGCCAGTCGACCCTCAGCCGATCTGCTCGACCTTGGCAATGTTCAAAAATCATCAATTTAACAACAATAATATTTATCAAAAACCTATATCAAACTATTTGTAATTATATATATATATATATATAAATTATTATACTTAATTTCATATTAAAATATTTTATAGTTGTCCTGACTTTTGTGGTCAAGTGGTTGGGGATAGGCCTTGGACGCTATCACGTTCCGGGTTCGATCCTCCTGCCATGCGAAACTAAGTCACATTTGTTTAGGACACCTACATGGATATGGACCCATTGCTTTCGGCCCATTTGAATACCCGGAGAGAGGGTCTATCCATGGGCTGCACCTCCCCTTGGGGATTAGTCTGAGCCCTTCCATAGGTTCGGGATACCCACAAGTTAATCAAAAAAAAAAAAATTATAGTTTATTTTAAAATAAAATTAATGCAAAACAACAAAATAAATTATAATTATATATTTATATGTATTAACATCAATATATATTTTTATTAAAATTATTTTATCGTTTATATATAAATTCAAACTTTATGAAATAATACAAATCTATTATATAAAATTATATTATCTATAACAATTTTATTAATATTTAAAAATCATCATAAATATTTTTATATTTATCATTTTATTTTTTATTTTATTTTTATCTAAGATTATGTATATCTCATGAATAAAAATATAATATAATAAAATAAGTATCAATACTATTAAAAAGAAATAGAGTATATTAGAGACTAACCTTCTTTAATGTGTTATATTACATGTTAAAAAATATTCTCTTTTGTTTACTACTCGAAGTAGTCGTCTACGATTTTTTGAGGACAAAATGATTGTCGGAACTTTACTTTGACAAAACGAGATATTCTTATCTCTAGGGGATCAAATAAGTCTCTCAATGTAAGCGATAAAATGGAGGTAGAAGATAGTCCTCCTCGAAAATATCTGAAAATGCAGAAGACTGCTCACCAGTTCACGTGTTTGCTTTATTGAAAAGGTATTGATGTTACTAAACATATTCAATTCACTGTCTCAAACGAAGAAGCAAGAGCAATCTTGTCTAAGTTTACGTGTGAAATTCATTGTATTATGCTACTTCCCTAATTTCGCCAATCAACTTTCTATATACCCAATTTTAAGACCAATTCCTAATATTCACTCAATTAACCCCATTATGTATAATTAAGGAATATAACATTTTCTACTAACCATCTTTCCAAACGACAATTATTAACCATGTAACCGAACAACTTAAATATAATAGATCACACTTTTTAATAATTTAAAATTAAAACTAAAATATAAATAAATATATAAGTATACGTATATAATCATGAAAATATTAAAAGAATTGATAAATATAATTTAATAATTTATACATCCACTTTGTATATATAAAGTAATATTCTCTAATTTATAATTTTATTCAAAATATATTTGTAATAGATTTAAATATCTTCTTTATTTTTGTTTCAAATAAAAATACATATTTTATATTATAATAAAATCTTATAAAATATGTTTTTCTTATAAATAACTATTAAATTCGCATTTATTTTTAAAATTATAGTTTTATATATAAATATGTATTTAATATTATAATATTATAATAAAATATTAATAATTATAATTTATTTATTTTAAGAAAATAATTACCAAATTAATATTTATTATTAAAATTTACTTTAAAAATTACACTTTTATCTATAATAAACACAAAATTCTTTATATTTAGACCAATATAAAACACAAATTTATGTATTTTAACATAACTAATTTTTTAAAAGTGAATATTATAAAATTACTATAAATTAAAATTTAATTTATATAATATTTTAAAAATAAGAGTACTAAAAATTATATTGATATATTTTTACTTTGATAAAATATTAAGATTAGTCAGTATTTTATATTTTTCAAATATATGGTAGGTCATATTATGTTGATGTTTTTACGATTGCACTTTTTAGCGGGTTGTTCCATGAAATACTTAAATCAACATGGACAAGAACATGTTGAAAATTAAATTAGTAAATTTCAATTATAAATTTCCTAAAAATAATTTTGCAAGAATTTTTTTTAAAAAAGCATATTAAGTAATTTGAGTTGATATTTTAAATTTAATAAAATATTATAATTATTCAATATTATATTATTCAAATATTTGATGCATCAAATTATAGTTCATGTTTGAATGCAGTTTTAACGGCTGTTCCACATATTTGAAAATTATATATACCACAACAACATGTGCTAAAATAATATTAGCAAATTTAGATTGTATTAATATCGAACTTTACTCACTGAAAAAGATTAAAAACATGAATTAAAAAATTTAAATTATATAAAGATTAAAATAAATAAAATGAATGGTTCTTTTTCTACTTTCGTAAATATTTAATTATTAAGTTATTTAAAATCAAAATAAATTTTATACATAAATATATGTAATTTTATAAAATAATATTTTAGATAAATGTAATAACGATTAAACTTATATCACATAACTTTTACTATGGTTGCTTTCGTAGATTTTTTTTAAACTTATAATACACGGGTTACTTATAACGCGAAACCATTATTTTAATCTCTTTGTCTTCACGGTATACCTTCTACCAAATAACACACAATTCATTTTTTAAAAATCTATATTATTATTCTTTTATAATACATATTAAAAATTATAATCGAAATTAGATTACATAACTAAAAAATATAAATTACTAACAAATTTTTTTTTGTTAAGAATATAAATCCGGGCTTAGAAAGCACTTGGACAAAATCTAGTGAGTTTTATAACTTTTTCTTAAAGTATTTTATTATTTATATTTATCAAAATTAAAATTCATATAATTAATACAAAATTACTATATAAATTTGTATTATCTACAACATTTGTAGTTCAATATTAAAAACTTATAATTCAAAAAAAAATCTCTCTCTCTCCTCTTCTCTCTCGCTTCTCAGTAAAAACTGTCACTTATTCTCTTCACTCCGGTCGACGGTGGCGGCGCTATGCCAAACCGCAGACCGGGTTACTTTTGCTCTTTGTTTTTTTAGATCCCATCTTCAGTTTTCCTTGTGATATACAAGATGGTTTGTTCTTCTTTTAGGCTGAATAAATCTTGGGTTTTGTTGCCCGTCTTCTCTCCCGATCCTTTTAGGGTGTTTCTCCCGGTTACTTCCAGATTTCCAGTCAACCTCTGCGGCACCTAACAACCATGACACCAAAAGCTTCTTATTCTCTTCCTCAAATCACTGAACCGAGTCGTTGGACTGTTGCCCGCTCGAGTTAAACGGGTCGGCTGGTGCAACATCCTTCTTCTAGTGATCCTCCTTTCATGGATTCACCTAATTGCAACGCAATTATCAATCCAAGATGGTGGTTGTAGTTTGAAGTGATTCCTTAATTATGTGGCGTTCTTAGGCGATCTTTAGCGGAATTGATCGGCAAGACAATGCAGACGTAGCGACCATGATGACTCGTCGGCGCCGGAAAATTTGAAGCCGATTTTGCATATCACCGCTCTCGAGGTTTACGACGTGTGTCTCTCCCCTTCGGTTTTATCGACACGTGGAACCGCATGTCATGTAAATCAAGTCGGTTTAGATTTTGGTTTTATGTGTTTTTTGTTCATTTTCAATTAGGCCTCAAAATAACATGTATCGTTGTACACAGCTTAAATTCTACGATCTCACATCCTGTAAATCCCATTGGGCCAAAAAATATAAAAAGAAATTATTGCTTTAAAAAAGAAAAATTATAATCCAAATTTTTTTTTCTTCGTATTTCTCGTCCTATCTTTTATTTTATTTTTATCCGAATGATGTATATCTCTAAAATAAAATAAAAACCAAATTTAAAAAATTAATATAATAAATAACAAAATATATATATAAACTAAGATTAATATTGTAAAAAATATAATTTCATTATATATAATTAAGTAATCAACAAATTGAGAGTCAAGAAAATTTTAAAAACACTTTCTAATTAATATATAGATTTCGTAAAAAAATATTTTCCAAATTATTTTAAAATATTCAAAAATATTTTAAAATACCTAAATTTAAATCTTATTAAGATATTTTGTAAAACTGATTCAAATCGGGATCCAGTTTTTGAGATCGACTTCGGATGTGATCTCGGGTTATAAATGCCCTTTTTAATACCCAGTTATAAACGCCCAGCTCTATGTTTAAGCTCGGTCTGGTCGACCGCATAAGACATATTCTCTTGGAGAAGTCTGGGCATTTTAACTGGAATCGAAAAATCGAACCGAATCCGACCCGAAATAACCGAGAAAAATGAGTTTCGGTTTGTTAGCGTTAACCGAATGGTTTCTGCTTTCATTACCCGTGGTTATCCGAACCGAATTGGAACCGAAACGAGAACCAATGATTACTTTTGGGTATCCGAATTATAATACATATAAAAATATTAGTTATATTTAGATTTAAAATAACAAATATACTTAAAATCTATGTACAAGTATAATTTTTTTGTTATATTTAAACTAAATACCCAAAATAACTAAAATATTTACATTTCATAGTTATATTTTCAAAATTAATCAATTTCCTAAAATGTAACCAATTTTTTTTTTTTACTTTTTGGGTTATTTAGATATTTTTGGGTAGTTTGGTTCAGTTTTTTCAGACAATTTGGGTAATTTGGTTATTTTTGGGTAGTTTGAGTACAAAAGTAACCAAAACCGAACTGAAACCAAACTGGATCCGATAAATTTTGGGTATTTTCTTGTTCCTAACACAATTATTCATACTGAACCGAACCGAACACTAACCGAACCGATCCGATCCGATTTTACTCCAATTTCTATTTGGTTATTAGACAGCGATAACTAAAAAGTCAAAATCTGAATTAACCGAATATGAACCGAATGGATAACCGAATGTCTAGGCATAGTCTTGGACAGTGGGACCCGCGAATTTAATGTTCACTTAATCCAATTCCAAAACGATAATTCGCTAAGAACTAGAAGTAAGAACTATAAAGTTAAAAAATATTTTAATGTTGCCTTCGTCTCTAATCTCTGTCTTTATACGCCACTGTATATCTCTTCTCTCTCCGAAGAACTTTATCGAATCTTTTAAAAGGTTTCTACTTTTTTTCCTTCTCCATGAGCTCTTTTTTGGGTTTCCAATTTCCCGAGCTTATCTTTATAGTAAATCATTTACTTTAACTAAAGCTCATATCTTTCCTTTTTTCCTCACTCTCTCTCCTCTACTCTTCATACAAACCCGGGGAAATGCTTGTCGGTGCACGGTGATGCTCTAACGAAGCTATTTTGTTTTCTGGGTCTGCGTTGTTTCACTGGGAAACACTACGGTTAATTAGGTTTTTCGGATCCGATTTGAGGATGTGTACTAGACTGCTTGTTGTTGGATACAAATTTAGGGTTTTGTGTTTTAGGAAGCAGGAATTGACTGCTGAGATTGCTTTTCTTTTTGTATGTTTCTTCTTTCCTGAGAAAACTTGTATGTGAAGGGATTTGCGTTGAAGGAATAAACTTAAAGCCGGAAATTAGCTACCGGACCTTTTGTAATATCTAGTGATCTGAAATCTGATCAAAGCAATGGCCAGGAAGCTTGTTTTCTTGAGAGACCAGACTCTCCAGAATTGTTTTTCTAACGGGGCAATCAATTAATCTGAACAGTGGAGGTAGGGTTTGGGGCTTAACAATTTTTTATCTAGTAATGGAGGATATAGGATTGGTTAAGCAAGGGTGGAAGTGGTTGCAGTCTCAGAAACAATTGTGTTCGTGGGTTTACGCTGCAATGCAATGTTTTGGGGGAAAGACAGAAGCTCTCGTAGAGCGTCACTGGCCTCTAGTGTGCAGTGGATGTGGGAAGCTATTAGGGTTACTTAGTTTATCGTTTGTTTATTGGAAAGACTGCATCTTGAGGGGTTTCCAGTCAAGTGCCAAATTTGGCTCAGCTGCTTTGCTCCTGATCATGTGGAGTTACTTCCTTAGCCTGACTTCGATCTCTTGCTTGGTTTATGTTCTCCTCGGTATGGTAAGGACTCTTAGACCCCCCAATTTTGAATGATTGATTCTTGTTATAAGATCTTTTAGCGTTGATTTATGTGTCTGTGAGCATAAGATGTGTGGCCTTGGTTTATATGAGGAAACACTTACATAGAAACTATCTTGGAACCAACTCAGAATGGCGATATTCTGATCTTAGAAGTTATTTTCTGCAAACGTTTTGAGATTTTCGTTAAAGTGTACATATACGCTTGGAGATTTGGTTTAACTTAATCGAGTGAAATTGAGTTTTGCATAATCGAGTTAAGTCTCACTTATTCGTGATTTATCATTGCAGGCAGCTGCTGCTGGTGTTGTCTTATACTTAGGTTGCACTCCTGGGATCTTCATCGTAGGACTATTTGGAATTTTGACTTTGTGGATGTACGCTAACTTTTGGATCACCGGAACACTATTTATAGTTGGAGGCAAGTATCAAAACTTCTTCCAGAAATCTATGATGATAGTGTTCTTATTGCTCTTTCTGTCTCCATCCCATTGCGATGAAAGCTAATGAATCTTTAAGTAGTATTAATTTCTCAACTTCTTTGAATCAGGTTATTTGTTCTCCTTGAATCACGCGCGAGTGGTGGTTCTTATGGCGCTGGTGTATGCAATTTACTGTGTCAATGTCAGACTTGGATGGCCTGGAGTTATTCTCTCGATGAATCTTGCATTCTTGTCCAACCATATATTTATTTGTCTTCTTCAATGGTGTGATAGTGTTAGTGAAAAAACACAACAGGAGGAGCCAAAGAAACCTGAAACTGTACTAGCAGAAGAGTTTCCAGGAGAGTTTGAGTATTCTTCTGTTCCTGTTGACGAGCCGGAGAAAAAGGTTCATGAGAATAAGTCGGCCAATAAGCCAGAATCTCCGTCAACTGTTGTTAGTAACTTGAAGGAGGTTTCTAATGTTAAGGTAGTCAATGTAGAAACAGATTCAGCTGATGAGATGAAAAGAATACTGGATAGTTTGAATCACTATGAAGCATTGGGGTTCCCTCGGCATAAAATGATTGATGCTGCGGTGCTTAAGAAAGAGTATAGAAAGAAGGTATGTTGTTGAAACTGACTTTGTATGTTCTCTTGACTATGAGTTTTCTCTACCGGTTAATTAAGCTGCTCTATTTCTATTCGTAGGCCATGCTGGTTCATCCGGATAAGAATAGGGGAAGTCCTTCGGCAAGTGAATCTTTCAAGAAACTTCAATGTGCTTATGAGGTAATCGTTGTAGCGTGGATCCGTTGATTGTAGCCTACTGTAGTTTTAGCTTGCATGCTGTAACCATACGCTATTTTCTTTCTGTTATGAATGTCTAGACATGAAAGGTTGAATTTGCAGGTTCTCTCTGATTCTGTTAAGAGGAGAGATTACGATGAGCAGTTAAAGAAAGAAGAATCTAGGACAAGGAGTGTCTGTCAGACATCTCATGCTTCTTCGCATCAGGTTTGTTGATATAATCTGTTTAATTTCTGATGCCTCATGTATTTATTGTTTTCTTATAGAAGTTGATGGACAGGTTTTCTGATTTTGTTTTTCAGAATGGTCCCGATTATCGATCAGAAGAGTCAAGGCGCATACACTGTACTAAGTGCGGTAATTCACACATTTGGGTATGTACCAACAGGAGTAAGGCAAAGGCTAGATGGTGTCAGGTTAGCCAACTCAGGCACACTTCTCTTTACCAAGCATTTTGATTTCAAATTCTGTTTGTTAAATAGTTATTGCTTCCATTAAAATTATAGGATTGTGGTCAGTATCATCAAGCCAAAGATGGTGACGGATGGGTCGAACACAAAGGGACTCTGGTGTACGAGAAAGCACATAAGGTTAGTCTTTCAGTCCTTTCTTCCTACTTTGTTTACTGGTAATGATGAATTAATCGTAATTTATATCTTGTCCTGTAGATTGAAATACCACGAGCTTTTGTTTGTGCGGAGAGCAAGATCTTTGATGTCTCAGAATGGGCTATATGTCAGGTTGGTGTTCTCATTCTTTACCAGTAACCAATACGATAACTCTCTGTTCAGAATTGGCTAGACTAATATGACTTGGGTTAGCATTAAGACTTTTTTCGGCATGTGAAGATGATAATATGTATATATATTTTTTTCCATTGAAGGGAATGGCATGTAGACCAAACACACATAGACCAAGTTTCCATGTGAACATGGTCGGTTTGGAAAAGACAACGCAGAGATCAAACTCGAGCAGGTTCCCGTGGGATCTTGATGTGGAAATGATGGACGAGGATGAGGAAGAGTTTGAGTTATGGCTTCAACAAGCTATGGCTTCTGGCCTCTTCTGTGAGACATCAAAACGCAGAAAAAGCTGGAGTCCGTTCAAGTTAACCAAGAAACAATCGCGAAGAACATCGACTTGACCCAAGGCCACATCAACTACAATGGCAAGATCAAGAACAATTGGTCAGTGGCGCTCGATTGCCTGTTCTGTTCCTTCCGAATAATGAAAAATGAGCGGAGTGAAGATGAACAAAGAGCCTAAAAGGAAACAACATTGTTGAGGTGGTAATGAAGAGCAAAGGACATGGGGAGCTTGAAACGAACATTTTTTTATGCCTTGTCAATAAATAGAATCTGAGGATTTGTGTACGTTATGGTTTTTGTCTGAGAATTGAGAAACCCAAAACTATTTAACGAGACGACGTTCTGAATTTTGTGATGTCCCAATTTGTTGTTCTCTGCAAGAGATAGAGAAGGTTCCTGAGAATGGAGACCAGTTGGAGACAGAGATCACAGAGAATCTGAAGTCCATGAGCGTTTCATTACCTCTGTTACAAGTAAAGATGAGATCATATAAGTGTACCCATGCTTCATCATTTGCACTTGTTAATGTATTGCTGCTAGTAATGGTACAACGGATTTTGATTTGTTTCCGGTTTGAGCTTGAATATGATTATTGAGTTTGAATGGTTTTGTTACTCTCACTAATCCGGTACAAAAAGAAAAGAAGTTAATAGCTGTAAAGAGGGGAAAACGGCTTATTCATTCCTCAACATGTTTACACGGTCCTATTAACTTCGGAGTTGTGCTAATTTATATATCAACACATTGTGAATTCAAAACTCATACGTTTATTCCAACATTGACTGTTTCTCCATTATCAAACATTAACGGATTATGTATCCAATCATGTTTTAAATGATACGACATTGTTTTGGTTCTTTGAAAAATTAAATATTAGAGCCTTCTTCTCCCCCTTCGTCACCATTTTCACGATAAGACGAGGGATTAGGGCTCATCATTATGTGTCGAAACCGAAGAGATGGACTGGGATGTTTACCTCGTCAAATCCGAATAAATCGGCTGGTTCAGGTAAGTCTTCTCCATTAAACAACTTGGTAGGTTGATATAATATATAATTATTGAGAATCCTTTGGAAATTCAAATCTGGGCATGAATGAGTACGGATTGGAAAAGGTGAGGTGGTGAAAGAGATAGATGATTTCCGAAAACTTGCAATTGGTGTGGAGAAGGTACAGTGATGAAAACGTCCAAATTGTTGATAACTCAGTAAGAATCTTCTGGTGCTGCCTGAATGGATCATAAAAGGTATAAAGTTCGTTTGTGAATGAGTTTGGAAGATGGTCCGGAGTTTTGGACGGTATTTCAAGAGAAGAACCATTTGTTTAAATGGACATACGAAGATGTTTTAGAAAAAATTGAAGATATCAAAAACTCAATAGGCGAAAATTTTGGGAAATTAGAGTTTGAGACACGCACATGTGAAGATGTTGTCGCTAGTTTTGGGAAGAATATAGAAGAACTTGGGAGTGTTGTTGTCGGGTTAGATAACGAGCTGAAAGAGGTCAGATTATTGGTCCACAGTTGAGAGTGTTGCTGTCGGGTTATGTAGTAAAGCTATTTATTGTCTTTAGATTTGGTGATGTACTAGTTGTGTTTGTTATGGACAAGAATCTTAATGGTAATAGTGTTTTGGTATGTTCAAGAATTCTACAATGGTGTGCTCATCCTATATATATATATAATGAGAGAAGAGGGACTCTCTCAAGCTGCCACGTCAGCCCCTTTTGATTGGTCATTTTGGAACAAAAATTTCCACATCATTATTTATACTATAATAAATATTTATACTATTTAATGTAAATTATTTAATTTAAATGTAATTAGTTAAAATTATTGAAACATAAATTCTAAATTTTAATTTAATTCACAGTCTCACAAATATATAAATATTATCCTATATATAATGAGAGAAGGGGACTCTCTCAAGCTGCCACGTCAGCCCCCCTTTATTGGTCATTTTGAAACAAAAATTTCCACATCATTATTTATACTATAATAAATATTTATACTATTTAATGTAAAATTATTTAATTTAAATGTAATTAGTTAAAATTATTGAAACATAAATTCTAAATTTTAATTTAATTCACAATCTCATAAATATATAATTATTATATATTATAAATTTTAAATACATTTTCATATTTTATTCAATAAATAAACAAAATAAATAAATCAGAATACAAGTAAAATATCCAGTTATAAAATTAAAAGTAAATATAACATTCTTAAAAAGTTTACAATAATTTAAAAATAAAAACAAATAACCATAGAACAAAAATATAAATACTAAAAATAATAATTATTAAAAATAAAAAATTATAAAATTAGATATAATGACCATAAAAACAAATATACCAAAATATAAGAACATAAGAAAGAAAATAAAATCAATGATATATATATATATATATATATTAAAAATATAAAATGATAAATAAAAATAGTAAAATATAGAAATAATAATTATTAAGAATAGAAATAAAATTTTACAACATGAGATAAAATAATAATATATAATAAGAAATTATATAAAATATAAGAAGATAAGAAAGAAAATAAAATTAATGAAATATATATAAAATTAACAAAATTTAAAATGATAACTAAAAATTAAAATAGTATTAATGAAACTAAAAATTTAAGAGTTTTAATGAGTGAAAATGTATTTAAACAAGTATATATTTTAAATTTATAAAAAATAAAAGGATGATAAAAAGTTGAAGGAAATAAAAGTTTATAAAAAGATGCATTAAAACTTAATGATTAAAAACATTTATTTATATATTATATGTTAGCCAAATTGAATCAATAGTCGTATGTTAACGCATACATTATTATAATAATAATAAAAATACAAATTTGTAAATTAAAAAGGTTATAAATATTAAAATTTAAAATAAATATTAAAAATATATTAAATATTTATAAATTTAAGCAAAATCTGCGCGTTTGTGCGGGTTCTCTACTAGTATGGAATAATATTTAAAACTCTAACATTTCTTGACTATTACACAAGCATCTCCAAAACATTTTAAAATCCTAAACCCGCCGAAGTTGACATAAACATCTTAAAATCCTAACCATAGACCATAAACTCAAGAAAGCTTACATACACACAAAACCAACACAAGCTTCCATCGATAACCAAAAGAAAAACAATCCTAATCATAGACCATAAACGAACCAAAACTTCCATCATAAACCAATTGAAGCTCCCATAAACCTCTTGTTTACATGATCTTAAACTTGATGTGCAGATGTCTGAGTTGGTTGAGTCTGTCGACCACCATAATACCATCGATTCACTTTGATCACTTTTCTTCTTCCTCGGATAAACCTTCCTTGATTTGTTAGGAACTCCATCTTAAGAACAAGCGGAGGAGTTGTGGCCAGCCATTCCACAACGATATCATTGAATAACTTTCAAGTGTTGTACACTTTTTTTACCTTTAGTAGGAAACTCATGGATGGACTTCTTCCTTTTCTGAGGCTTCTTCTTCCTACCTTTCTCAGTATCTATAGCCAGCGGCTGAAGGTTTGATCCACATTCATTCCAAAAATTCATACTTTCAACCGATATTATGTAATCACTATATTGTTTCTTCCAAGTAGATGCAAGGTAGCAATCTGCAACAAAGTCTTCGGGATTACCCTTCTTACCCAACATCACCTTCAAAGCATGACGACATGGAATACCTGTGATATCCTATCTCATGCATGGACATGTTCGATTCTAAACATTAACAGTGTGAGAAGTACTCTTTTCAGAGATTTCAGAGGTCCCATTTGGTCCATGCCGCTCAAGATTTTTGCCTACATTTCCAGTCTCATGATCGCTTCCTTGATAGTCTTCTAAACCATTATCTCCTTCGTTTTCGCCCTCACTAACATCTCTACCCGAAGCATTCTCATGGTCATCTCCAACAGCGTCATTCTCGTCATGACCATTTGCCTCATTAAGAGAATCGTCAAGCTCTAGATAGATTTCAACACTTTTCATACAAGTTGCCGCAAGACACATATTGCTAAAATTTGGTGAACCATCACACAAACCCTTCATCTCCTTTTGTGTCTTGATGTGGCAGCTTATACCACACTCTATTAACTATGTCAACCTCATTTATGCCTTTGAATAGATGAGTAGACTCGACGTGAATAAAATATATTTTTCCTCCAATATAGAATACTTCTCCCCTAATATTTTCAAACCTCCCACTGTCGCTTATAACAAATGCAATGTCATTGTCCTCACTGAAACAATAAGAACAATACGAATTTCGTCAAAATATCAAAAAAGTTCATTCACACATTTTATCGAATACTTGGTGTGCAATCTAAAATCTTAATATCCATTTAACTTAATGAAAAATTACTGTGTTCCAAAACGCTATTACTTCAACTATTTCAAGTGTATTACGAGAATCCCATAACTAATCTATAAAGGGGTTCAATCTACCCTAAATTTTTGAATAAGAGTTTCAAAAAAATTTACCTCATTTTATCTAATTGAGCGTCTCGCAACCACAAGATCCTTTCAAGCTCCAATTATGTCTATCTATATACCCAATTGACGATATTTGCTTCTCTCTCTCTCTCTCTCTCTCTCTCTCTCTCTCTCTCTCTCTCTCTCTCTCTCTCTCTCTCTCTCTCTCTCTCTCTCTCTCTCTCTCTCTCTCTCTCTCTCTCTCTCTCTCTCTCTCTCTGTGTGTGTGTGTGTTTTCGATATCTCTACTATGATTCGTTCGCACCATGTACGAGTATAAATATTATTAAAATAAATTTTCTAAAAATAACAATTTATCAAATTAATTTAACAACAATAATAACATTTTAAAATTTATATGATATTATTTATAATTAAATATACATACACACATTATTATATTTAATAAATATTTTATAGTTTATTATAAATAAAATTAATAGTAATAAAATAAATTATAATTATATATTTTATTTACAAAAAAAATCTTTTTTCACATATATATAAATTCAAAATTTATATAAATAATACGAATTTACTATATAAAATCTAAAAACAATATTTATTAATATTAAAAATATTCATAAACGCTTTTATATCTATCATCTTATTTTTGTTTTTATTGAAGATTATATATATATCTTTAAAATAAAATTCAAAATCTCCGTAAATATTTTTATATTTATTATCTCATCTTACTTTTTCATTTTTATTCAAAGTTATGTATATCTACAAAGTCATATTTATCATCTCATTTTTTATATTTAAAGTCATGTTTATCTCTATGATAAAGTACTAATATAAATTAAGTTTAAAACAGTAATTAGCTTAATTTTATTAATGATTGATTAGTAATCAATTATTTTGAGAGTGAATATAATGTGAGAAACACTTTTCAATTAATATAATACTAGTATGATTCGTTCGCACCTTGTGCGAGTACAAATATTATTATACTTAAATTTTCTAAAATAAAAATTATCGATATATTTAACAACAATAATAATACTACAAAAATCTATATAAAATTATTTATAAATAAACATACATACATTATTATATTTAATAAAATATTTTATATTTTATTATAAATTAATTAATAATTTTAATTATATACTTTATATGTAAATATCTTATTAAAATATTTTATCATTTATATATATATATATATATATATATATTCAAAATCTATATAAATAGTATAAATTTACTATATAAAATCCAAAAAATATTTATTAATATTTAATTTTTTTTATAAATGTTTTCGTAGTTATCATCTTATCTTTAGTTTTTATTGAATGTTATGTATATCTCTAAAATAAAATTATTAATCTTCATAAATATTTTTATATTTTTTATCTCATCCTATTTTTTATCTATTTTTTATTCAAAGTTATGTATATCTCCAAAATAAAATTTTAACATTTTTTAATCAAATTTTCATATTTATCATGTCTTTTTATCCAAAGTTATCTATATCTCTATAAAAAATTAAAAATAGATAAATTAAGGTTAACATAGTAATTAACTTAATTTTATTAATGGTAAATTAGTAATCAACTATTTTGAGGGTGAATATAAATCCAAAAATACTTCTCAATCTATTAATAATAACTTATACTTATTATTATTTTTAAATATTTTTTTGACTAGATTAACACATAATATTTTTAGTTTGACATGAACACTGTAACCACACATCAAATTTCCGTTACGGTCAAATGGTCAATGCATGATACAACTATGAAATTTATATACTGAATGAAATTGTGGAAACGTGTTGATGAATGAATAAGCCGTTTTTCCGAAACAAACAAAACAAAATTGCAAGGTAAAATTTGTAAATTATTAGGGCAATTTATATCATCTAACTCCCCAACACTTGGTTCGATTTTGTTACGCTCCCGACATTGTCTGTTCGATTTTCGACCTTGGTTGCCCCCAATTAAATTTGACAGGTTCGTTCCTTAATGATAAGTATGTACATAGACTTGAAAAGAAAAATAAGGTAAGTATTATTTAATGTGTCTTTTTGTTTACTATAACGAAAAATCCCTTAAAAAAAAAATCAGAATCCCCAAAATCTTGCGAGCACCCGAAAATCCCCAATTCGAAGAACCCCGAGCCCGGAAAAATCTCCGATTTCGATAATTTGTCGATTATTCGTGATTTCTTCTTCTTTCGCCGCTAGGTTTTGGAATCTCTTTCTGGGTTTTGCTTGTTTGATTCTAATTTGTCTCCTCTGTAATCTTTTTTTCTACCTGGGTTGTGTGAGTTCACACGTGCGACATCGGTTCTTCACCGACTTTATTGCTCTGTTCTACTACGTTTCGGAGATTCGATCATCTTAATCACTAGTAACGTTTTTTGTCCGTGACCTATTGAGAGAAAATCCTGATTCTCTGTGCATCAATTTCAAGGTTGGATTGAGTTCTAGGTTTTTGTTTTGGGATGTCTCTAATTACTAGTAACATTATGGTTCCTTTATTATTGTTCCTCTTACTCTCTGCTTTCGTAACTCATTCAATTTTGTTTGTTCTTGCAATTGGGCTTAGTTGCTTTGATCATTAGAGTCTATGATTCTTGTTCAACTGTATTGAGATAAATTTGTGTCACTTCCGTGGTGTTATGAGAGTATGAGATTGTTTTGCAGGACATCACACTGTGCTAGGTGTTAAGAGCTGCTACACTGAGATCATCTGAAGAGTTATTAAGAGCAGGAATGAGCTTTCAATCTTCTAAATTTTCGGGGGCAGAAGAGTTATGCAGTGTCTGTTAGTGCTAGTTTCAAGAAGAATTAGGACAAGGCGACGAAGGTTTAAGAAATAACATGAATGTTCAAGCTCACATGTCGGGAAAGCTACCTGGGCAGGTTCCAAACCAAGGGACAATGCCGCAAAATAATGGGAACTCTCAAATGCAGAATTTAGTTGCTTCTTCAGCTGGTGCTGGTGTAGGGCCTTCACGTCACATCGTTGGTCCCATGGATCATGATATTTTGAAACTCCGACAGTACATGCAAAACCATGTGTAAGCCTTCAACTTTTCCAGCTACAACGTTTACGTCGTTTCGTTCATCTTATATTGCTTATAATGGACTGAGTTACTGTTATCTCAATGTGGGCTGGGAATGATCGAACTGATTACTTTCTTGGCTGCATAACTACTGTAAATTTTGTTAGGTGCTTAAGACATGATACTTTTAATGTTTATGCTCCTTGAGATTTTCTGATATTTACTTCATGGGGGACTATTTTTAACTGAGCCTCCTTGATCTTCCAGCTTTAACATGTTACAGCAAAAGGGAACATCTCCGGCCAATGCTGCATCAAAGGAAAAGTATATGGATGTTGCTAGACGTTTAGAGGAGGGGCTTTATAAGATGGCTATCTCAAAGGTATCTTAAAAAAATTTCTGTGTGTCTAAATGAAAACATACTTTGTTGGTAGTTAGCATTTAGGATTTGGTTTACTGGTGCGTTCCAAAAAGATTGGCCGAGCTTTTTGACATGTTGCCTCTAGATCCAGCTTGTTGACTCATGTCCTTCCCTTTATTTTCGTTTGTGACAATTTTCAACTTATACTACAGGAGGATTACATGAACCGGTTAACTCTTGAGTCTCGGATTACAAGCCTAATAAAAGGCAGAAATTCGAATAACTACAATCAACGACATGCTAGTTCTTCTTCGGTTGGAACGATGATACCTACTCCAGGATTTTCACATGCTGGGGGTAATCCTAGTTCGATGGTTACACCCTCTACTGATGCTATTATAGCTAGAAACAACAACAAAACAGGTACAGTTGTGAACACTGGAAACCTTCTCGCTACTGGTGGCACGCATGGAGGTTTTTTTTGTTATAGTGATCGTAGATACTTTTCCTGGAATTTTTTATCTCATGAGTCTCTGACACCTTGACTTGGTTGCAGGTAATTTGTCTAATGGATACCAGCATTCATCGAGAAACGTTTCTCTTGGTTCAGGAGGGACCATAGCATCCATGGGTTCTCAAAGAAGTACTTCCCAGATGATTCCTACACCTGGGTTCGTTAACAGTGGTACTAATAACAACTGTCGTGGATTTTCTGCTGAGCCCACAATGGTACCTCAGTCTCAGCAGCAGAAACAAAGGCAGGATACTGGTGGTCAAAATAGTCAAATGCTGTCCAACCAAATGACTGCTGGCTATAGACCCAATATGCAACCAAAGCCGGCTGGTGTGGCCAATAGCTCTGTAAATGGTGGTGTTGGAGTGAACGAAAAAAGTTTAGACACAGGTAATTCTTCAAAAAAAATTACAGCAGTCCATTGATAACTTCCCCGTGTCGGGAAAGCAGGATAATTTCCCTCTTTTCGTCTGTCCTGATCATCTTAGTTTATATGGATGGTCCTTTCTTGTGGTTTGGCCATTGTGAATGTCTATTACGAACCAGTCAGAATATTTCAAGTATGTTTCTTCACATTTCAGGGGACGGTTGTGGAACAACAAAGCCTGACACCCTTGGATCTGGTAATTTGCATGGAGGTTTAACATCGGTTGGGAAGATGACAAATGATCAGAATATCAATGCGGCAAGTTTCCAGTCTGTGTCCAGAGCTAACTCTTCTCTGGTGAGCAATTATTCCATTTCATTCGCACGCAACAATGCACACACTTAAACATTCATCACTTTTAGTATTCGGACTTTCAATCTTCTTTCTTTCCCTACATTATTTGCAGTCACATCAACTTCAACAATTTCCGCAACAGCCTACTCGATTTCAGCAACAGCCTAATCAGATTCAACAACAGCAGCAGAAATTTCTCCAGCAAAGGAAGCTGAAGCAGCAGACTCTGCAGCAACATGAATTAATAAGCAACGATGGTTTGGGGAAACCTCAGGTGGCTTCTGACATGGTTACTAACGTTAAACATGAACCTGGAATGGAGAACCATGGTGAAGCTTTGCACTCCCAAGCATCTGAACGATTCCAGCTTTCTCAGTTCCAGAATCAATATCAGAACTCTGGAGAAGACTGCTTTGCAGACGCTCAAAATCTCTCAGTTACAAGTCAGAATGATATTTGCACACCACTTCCTCAAAATAGCGGACAGATTCAGCTTAAGTTGCACCCGCAGAATATGGGCTCTGATTCTATCAACAGTTTTAGCAACCTTGCTGTTGGAGTAAAATCAGAACCCAATCCACGGGGTCAGTGGCCTTCCCAGTCTCAGGAAAACACTCAAATGTCTAATGGTATGTCAAGTGAACAGAACGTTCAGGAGGATTTCCGTCAAAGAGTTACTGAAAGGGGTGAAGCTCAACCTAGTAATTTGATCGAAGGGTCTGTTATTGGTCAAAATCATACTTCTGCTATATCTGAATCCCATAGTATGCAAAATTCTATTGGAACAACATTTCGATGTGGAAATCCCAAGTTCCGAAATCAACAGAGATGGCTCTTGTTTCTACTTCATGCGCGGACCTGCAAAGCGCCAGGAGTGAAGTGCGCAGACCGAAATTGCGTTACTGTTCAGAAACTATTGAGTCACATGAACACTTGTGTAGAAACTCAGTGTTCGTATTCTCGTTGTCGTCACACAAAGTCATTGATTAGCCACTATAAAAACTGCAAGGATCCCCGGTGCCCAGTCTGCGTACCAGTGAAGACCTACTATCAGCAACAAGTTAATGCGCGTACCCAGGCCCGTTCAGAAAACGAAAGTGGTGCAGTGAGTGCAGTGAACAGAGCTGTAGTATCAAATGATTCACTAGGCGCTTCTGATGGAGCGGTTTCTGGTGCCTCTCGCTCTGCTGATACTCTAGATAATATGCAACCTCCATCAAAACGGTTGAAGGTGGAACCTTCTTTTCAACCAGTGGTCCCTGAGGCTGAAAGTTGTAAAAGCTCCACTGTTTCCAAAATAGAGACAGAATTATGTCACAATGCTGAAACAAAGGATCATAGGCACAGCGATGCACATGCGGTATTGAAGTCAGAGAACTTGGAAGTGAAAGAAGAAATTCCTGTTATTTCTGTTCAAGCAGGTTCGGGCATCAAAGAGATAAAACTTGAAGCTTTTGAAATTGTTCCCAAGCCTAGACCTGTCAGTGAACCAGGTCATCATGATTTATCTGGTGCCTTGCCAAAGCAAGAACCGAAGAAGGAAGTTCTGGTGGAGTCTGCTGACGTTGTTGCATCAAAATCTGGAAAACCAAAGATAAAGGGTGTTTCTTTAACTGAATTGTTCACTCCCGAACAAGTGAGAGAACATATCCGTGGTCTTCGTCAGTGGGTTGGCCAGGTGTGCAATTTTACTGACTTCAAAAGTTTACAGAAAAGCAAGTTTTATTGAATAGATTTTTTTTTCCTCTTCATCGCATTGGTTTTTGTGTTGTTATTTATTCAAGATGAATTTCTTTCTATCTAGAGGCGCAACAGTTCTCTCCACATTATCTCCAAGTATGTGCTCGCTGATGAATAACTTGTCATTTAATTTCTATTTGTATGCAGAGTAAAGCCAAAGTAGAAAAGAATCAGGCCATGGAGAGTTCAATGAGTGAGAACTCCTGTCAGTTATGTGCGGTGGAGAGGCTTACATTCGAGCCACCACCTATTTATTGTACTCCTTGTGGTGCTCGTATCAAAAGAAATGCAATGTACTATACTGTTGGAGCTGGTGAAACTCGTCATTACTTTTGTATTCCCTGTTATAATGAATCCCGTGGAGACACTATACTCGCTGAAGGGACTTCAATGCCAAAGGCAACACTCGATAAAAAGAAAAACGATGAAGAGGCTGAAGAAGCGGTAAGACTCTCCACTCAGTAGACTTGTATAGCCATGGCCTCCCGCTTTGTAGGTTTTTATGAGTTTGTCTATTGCGTTCCATGGTTTTTGCAGTGGGTCCAGTGTGATAAATGTGAGTCCTGGCAGCATCAAATATGTGCTCTATTTAATGGGCGGAGGAATGAAGGGGGGCAAGCTGAGTACACCTGCCCAAAGTGCTATATAAATGAGGTGGAGCAAAATGAGAGAAAGCCTTTACCTCAAAGTGCTGTTCTTGGAGCGAAAGACCTGCCAAAAACGATTCTCAGTGACCATTTAGAGCAGCGTTTGTTTAAAAGGCTCGAGCAAGAAAGGACTGAGAGAGCCAGGGCTAAAGGAAAAAACTATGATGAGGTAATCTGGCGATTGACTTGTACAAGGTTTAAGGTCTCATGTGATTTTGCATCTTTGAGTTGAGTCCTATCTTTTATTAAATGGCTGTAGTGCTTCCTAATTTGACACAATAGTTTGACGTTTATTGGTTGGTCACTCATTGTTTTGCTTTTTTTTTTTTGTTACTGCCACTGACAGATTCCAACTGCTGAATCCCTTGTGGTTAGAGTGGTTTTATCCGTTGACAAGAAGCTGGAAGTCAAATCTCGATTTCTTGAAATTTTTAGGGAGGATAATTTTCCCACTGAATTTCCATACAAGTCCAAGGTAAGAATGATCCACGCACACCTCTATTGTATTTGCTTCACATTCAAATTTAATACATTTCACTCTCCATATTTTATTTTGCCAGGTCGTTCTATTGTTCCAGAAGATCGAAGGTGTGGAAGTATGCTTGTTTGGGATGTATGTCCAAGAATTTGGATCCGAATGTGCATCTCCTAATCATCGCCGTGTGTATCTCTCGTATCTGGATTCTGTTAAGTACTTTAGACCTGAGATTAGATCTGCCAATGGAGAGGCTCTGCGCACTTTTGTATACCAAGAAATTCTTGTAAGTCCTGTTTTTAAGCAAGATTTGTGTGGTCTTTACATTGCACGGAAGATTCAAGGGTATACATTGATGCTTTTTCAGATTGGTTACCTGGAATACTGCAAAATGCGTGGTTTCACGAGCTGCTATATATGGGCTTGTCCACCACTGAAGGGTGAGGACTATATCCTGTATTGCCATCCAGAAATTCAGAAAACGCCAAAGTCTGATAAACTACGGGAGTGGTCAGTCCAATTGCCTTCAGTGATTTTCTTCATAATTTTTCATTTGAAAATATCCTTTACATCCTCCATTTGTTCCTGGTACAGGTACTTAGCAATGTTGAGAAAAGCTGCAAAGGAAGGGATTGTAGCTGAAACTACAAATCTATATGACCATTTTTTCTTGCAAACTGGTGAATGTAGAGCTAAGGTTACGGCAGCTAGGCTTCCGTATTTCGATGGTGACTATTGGCCAGGTGCAGCAGAGGATATCATACAACAAATGGGTCAAGAAGATGATGGTAGAAAGGGAAATAAGAAAGGAATACTCAAGAAACCCATTACAAAAAGGGCTCTAAAAGCTTGTGGCCAGTCTGATCTTGCTAAGCATACGTCCAAAGATCTGCTGCTAATGCATAAAGTAATCGTTTCTTTCTATGCACCTTCCCTCTCCTGTATATCAGCTTCAGTAATTCGGTTCTTTTGTATAATTTTGTGTTTTACCTGTTAATAATATTCCTTTCGTTTTTAGCTTGGTGAGACCATTCATCCAATGAAGGAGGATTTTATCATGGTTCACTTGCAGCATTGTTGCACGCATTGCTGTACACTGATGATAACTGGAAATCGTTGGGTCTGCAGCCAATGCAAAGATTTCCAGTTATGTGATGGGTAAGAATTGTCCTGCCTCTTGTGCTAATGAATTTTGCTCTCTTTCTCGCGCTTTTGTTTTCGTGACTTGGTTTGTATAACTTGGAAGCTGTGATTTATTGGAAGAGACTTATTGGTAAACCTATGTGTGTTTTTACCTGATAGAGTGCTGTAATACCTGATACGTTATTCTACCGTTCAGGTGCTATGAGGCTGAACAGAAACGAGAGGACAGAGAAAGTCATCCTGTTAATCAAAAGGATAAACATACACTGTATCCTGTAAGTTGCATTTTATCTCGTATCAGCTTATTTGAGAAGAGGTTCTCTCGTCTTGTCTCGTGTGTTTCTGTATTTTATTTTATCTCACGAGATGGTACTTTTTTATTTATCTTGTAGGTTGAGATCACCGATATCCCTGCAGACACCACGGATAGAGATGAGATACTTGAAAGCGAGTTTTTCGATACGAGACAAGCATTCCTGAGTCTTTGTCAAGGAAACCATTACCAGTATGATACACTGAGGCGGGCAAAACATTCTTCCATGATGGTGCTTTATCATCTGCATAATCCAACTGCTCCTGCCTTTGTCACATCATGTAATGCATGTCACCTCGATATTGAAAGTGGTCAAGGCTGGCGCTGTGAAGTTTGCCCGGACTACGATGTATGCAGTACTTGTTACACTAAAGAGGGCGGTGTTAATCATCCTCACAAGTTGACAAATCATCCATCACTAGCTAATCAAGATGCTCAGAATAAAGAAGCTAGGCAATTGCGAGTCTTGCAGGTATCTTCTTCTCTTGCTCTAGGCTTCTTCTGGTTTGAGAAAATGGAAGATGGGCTTAGTTATATGTCATTTAGCTCCCAAAACTTGTCTGAATTAACGTTTTCAATGTTTAATATTTGCAGCTCAGGACAATGCTCGATCTACTGGTGCATGCAACGCTATGCCGTCGTGCTGCATATTGTCAATATCCCAACTGCCGCAAAGTGAAGGGGCTATTCCGACATGGTCTCCGTTGCACAGTACGTTCTGCAGGAGGCTGTGCTTTATGCAAGAGAATGTGGTATCTCTTGCAAATCCACGCTCGGGCGTGCAAGGAATCAAATTGCTTAGTACCTCGATGCGGGTAATCTCTTTAACTTCTGTCCCTGTTTAACACTTCTGTCCCTGTTTAACGTTTTCAATGTTTATCTCTCGCCTCATCTGAGCCTTGCTGTAAAGTTTTCAGATATTTTAGAACTCTGGGACAAGGCTTTTTAAAACGAATGGTCCGTGTGATTTGTACTGATCATTGTGAATCTCTCTTCTCAGGGACCTAAAGGAACATCTGAGAAGGTTACAGCAGCAAGCAGATTCACGGCGCAGAGCAGCCGTCATGGAGATGATGAGACAGAGAACTGCAGAAGTCGCTGGGACCTCCGGTTGATTAATTTTTGTATATACTTATTCATTTAGGATATAAATAGAAGTGGAGTCTAATCTTCTTCCGAAGGTTAAGAAGATAGAAAAAGCTCCACTTGAGGAAGAAGACGACGAAGAAGTGAATATTACCAGTCATATGATGATGATTAACTTGGGGAACAAGCAAGCCCTTGAGTGACTTGAAGAGTTTGTCAGCCTAAGTGCCACTGAAGTAGAAGAATCTTCGTAGGTCGCAAAAAGGAAGAAATCAGATTCCAGAGTCTTTAATTCAGTTCAGTAGCTTAGTCTGGTTGGTGATCCATTGATTATATAGATACACTATGTTTCCTTTATGAAATGCCTTACCCATTTGGGGGTGTGGCAAGAATCATATAAGTAGGTTCTTAACTTTCTAGGCAAGTAGATGAAGTGAGTGAGTGTGGACGGATACGTCTCTACATTTTTGATACTCTGTATTAATAACATTTTCATATCCTTAATTACAATAGATTTTTCTTTATGACACCGCACTCATTATAAAACGAGTAATAAAACATGTACTGTGTGCATCTTCACTCATTATTAACAAACATGAAATTTCAGATTTGTCTCAGATTTCTGTCGTATCAATCTCAGATCATCAAGTACACGTACGACACAAAACCCCATCAAAGCTTTGAGAAAGGTTTGGCGAGAGAGCTGAAAGATGAAGACGTCGGAGACATATACGGCAACTTTCCGATGAATTCTCCTCCGGAGCTTTCTTTTAATTTTTTTTCATCTTCTTCTCCTCCTTTAATGGCTTCCTTCTCCGCATCGTCAACCATCTGCTCAGAGAATCACGACATAATTCAGAAGAACAAACAGAAATATCAAAAACTGGTGAACTAAAAAAGTTTTAAAGACCTAACCTTTCCGGTGACGGCAGGAGAGACGGACGGAAGAATATCAGCGAGATGGGTTTTAATCCGGTGCAACGCGTCTTTCGTCATACCATGTGCCGCTCCAGCGAAATCCTTAATCACACCTTCCAAAAAATGTTTAGCGTTTTCCAGCTTCTCCGATGGAACAGCAGCAGCCTTGAGAGTCTCTAATACTTTATCCTTAACCACCGCAAGATTCTTCAACCCCAAAATCATCCTCCTCCGACTCTGATGGTTCCTCAGAACTTACCTTAGGCTTCTCTGAGATTTCTTTCAGGGTGCCGTAGCGATTTTGATCTCGTGGTCAAGAGAACACAGTTGCCACTGTCCCACGTTTTTGTCGGATTTCGTTGTGACTTTGAACGCGTGGTTTGGAGTGTATAGCTTCCCCTGGCCCACACCGTCCGACGCTGCTACGCCGTCGGATTTGGTAGCCGAGATTCGATGATGATGATGATCCGTCGGCTCTCCTCCTCCCATTTGTACTAGAAAATCTTGACTGTTGAAAAACTTTTCTTTTTGGGGTTTTCTGTGTGATGGGTCGACACGAACAGACCAAAGCCACTTAAAATCTGTAGAAAATTTGGTTGTTTTGTTTGTTTCCCGGGAAAACAAAGCAGATATGAAAGCTTGTGGCACGTGTTAATGTTTCTTCATGACGTGGCAGCACGTGGCTTCCGTTAGACCATAATGGACTGAGGCTCATTAGATGATTAATGGGCTTTGTTCAGTTTTATGGTCTTAATAAAATGGTTATTTAATTGTGACCGGGTTTGTCTCAGATCCGACCCGACCCGGAACTATGAACACAAGGGAAACACAACACAGCGGCGGCGTTAAGCCGTTAATAGTGAGAGAAGGAAGAATAGAGAGGAGGAAGAAGAAAGATGAACAAGAAGGAGATTTTCAAGCTCGCCAAGGGTTTCAGGGGGAGAGCAAAGAATTGCATAAGAATTGCGAGGGAGAGAGTGGAGAAAGCTCTTCAGTACTCTTACAGAGACAGACGCAACAAGAAACGTGAGATGAGAGGTCTCTGGATCGAGCGAATCAACGCTGGTTCTCGTCAGCACGGAGTACGTTTTTCTTTGCATCCCCAGATTTCTATTAGGGTTTTACCTGATTGCTTCCAGCGACTGCTAGATGCCTGAAATCCGATTACAAGATTTTCGTAAATTAAGAATGTAACTTCTGAGGATAGTGGTTGGCTAAATGTGCAATCTAGATCAGCTTGGTCCATGATCCTTTTAGTGTTTTAAGTCAATTACCCTTAAAGTTTCTCTTTTTATGACGTCTGTTAACTTCCAATTATTGGTTCCATTGTTTAATGATCTGTATATCTCTATTGAATCAGGACCCTGTTTTGTTTCTGGTGAACATATTTGATATTACATGTTTGGTTGGAAGTTGGAACCCTGACATTTAAAGCTTGAAACAGGTGAACTACGGTAACTTTATCCATGGACTAATGAAGGAGAACATCCAGCTGAACAGGAAAGTCCTCTCTGAGTTATCTATGCATGAACCTTACAGCTTCAAAGCACTTGTGGATGTCTCCCGCAAGTCGTTCCCTGGAAACAAGAACGTAGTCCAAGCGCCTCGGAAAGTAGACATTTCATCCATCAATGCCTAGTTAGGACCAAGTTAGTTTTCATCTCTCCCTTCTTATTCTCTTTCAAAACAGAACACATACCATTTAGTTTGTTTGTCTGGAATCACATTTACGCCATGCCCGGTGATAACCATTAAGCTTTCGTATCTTGAGAGAATGTATTTCGTGTTCTTATTTTGTTTAGCAATTCTAAATCCATTAATTTGTTATTACTTGTGAGGAAATAATAATCTAATCACCTAAGTAGCTGTAGACCTAAACCCTAGCAACGGAACAATGTGTGGTTTCATCACATCATTGTGCATCAATGCTTGTTACGGAAGAAACAGATACCGGAACCGTGTATCAAAAGGAATAACACCACATTTGCTACTAGATGAATCTAGAAAACCCCACCGTTGTCTCCGCTGAATACACTGCTCAACAAATGCGGCGTGTCGAGGAGGCAAGTGTCGTGAAATCCACAGAGCAACCTTGCAGTCATCGACAAAGTTCTTACTGAAACAGTGAAGCATCTGGGGTACAATCAACTTCCCACTGACGCCTGGATATAAGCTTTCGGAGCGTCTTCAAGTTCTTCTCCTACGTTCTCCATTTAGTTGTTACACTAATCGCCAAAACCATTCAGAAACTGCTATAAACTCCAACAACATCACTAGCATACACCATCTAAACTAGACGAAGCTTAACTCTACAAAAAACCGTTTACTTTTGTTGGAATGTCAGTAATCATCATCCTTGGGTTGAATGTTCACTAGCTGGTGTCTCTATGGAAAGTTACTGGAAAACCTTTTGTCATTTTGCCACTTTTTCATAAAACCTCTCGACATTTTATCTATTATCTAAATCTCAAAACGGAACCTACCCAATGTAGCAAAATTCCATCAAGTATAATGTGAGCCAAAACAAAACAACAGAAAGAACACTTGGTCTTCCTTTTAAGAGTAGCTCCACACTGAGAGATGAAAGAAGATTAAGCTATGGAGAAAGGGGATGGGAAGAGAATGATAGTGTTGGTACCACTTCCACTACAAGGACATATAACTCCAATGATGCAACTCGGTAAAGCCCTTGACTTAAAGGGCTTCTCAATTACAGTTATTCAGGCACATTTCAATCAAGTAAGTTCGAATCACTTCCCTGGTTTTCAATTTATTACCATAAGAGACAGCTTACCAGAGCCTGAACGTGAGCGACTTGGACCATCCGAGCTTCTGTTGAAGGTCAACAAAACCAATAAGGCTAGCTTCAAGGATTGTATAGGTCAGTTGTTGCAACAGCAAGGCAACAATTTAGCATGTATTGTCTACGACGAGTTCATGTACTGCTGTGGAGCTGCAGCCAAGGAGTTCAACCTTTCAAGTATCATTTTCAGCACAGCAAATGCGACACAAAAAGTTTGCTGCAATGTTTTAAGCAAACTCAATTACCACAAGTTCTTGATCGACATGGAAGGTACATAAAATTAGCTTTATAACCCACCTTGTTTAACTTGTTATTCTAAGGTGACTTAAATCTCCTTGTATTGAGAAAATGAAAAAATCTCGTTAGGGTTTCTATTGTCTATTGTATCGGGTTTTGTGGCAGTATATAAAGGAGTCCAAGGGTTTGTAAATATAAAAAAACATATGAAATATAGAAACCCTAGACAAAAAGGTATTTACCTCAATATTGTTTCTCTCTAAGTATTCTAAGTATTCCGCAAGACGTTCTCTCTTCTAGGGTTCACTCGAGTTTTACAACATAACTAAACACGGATTTTTATACTCCGCAGATGCTGAGATGCAAGACAAGGTGGTGGAAAATTTGCATCCATTTCGATATAAAGACCTACCAACTTCGGGATTTGAACCATTAGGGCCATTTTTTGAGCTTTGTAGAGAAATAGTCAACAAAAGAACAGCTTCCGCTATTATCATCAACACGGTGAACTATCTAGAGAGCTCATCTCTGTCTTGGCTGCAGCAAGAACATGGAATTCCGGTCTACCCCTTAGGCCCTCTTCACATTACAGCTTCAGCACATTTTAGTTTACTAGAACAGGACAAGACCTGCATAGAATGGTTGAACAAGTAGAAACCAAGGTCAGTCATATATATAAGCTTCGGAAGCGTAGCTCAGATGGAAACCAAGGAGGTTTTGGAGATGGTTTGTGGATTGTCTAATAGTAACCAACCTTTCTTATGGGTCATCCGACCAGGCTCTATCCTTGGCTCAGAGTCATTCCTAGAGGAAGTGAGCACAATGGTCGACTCAGAAAAGGGAACCATTGTGAAATGGGCACCGCAGGTAGAGATACTTGCACATCCTGCATTGGGAGGCTTCTGGAGCCATTGTGGATGGAACTCAACGCTTGAGAGCATTGTGGGAGGAGTCCCAATTATTTGCAGGCCTTTTACTGGTGAACAAAAGTTAACCGCTAAGTATATAGATAATGTGTGGAGAATTGGGATTCAGTTGGAAGGTGAAGTGGAAAGAAGACAAGTAGAGAGAGCTGTGAAGAGGTTGATTGGGGATGAAGAAGGTGCAGTCATGAGGGAGAGAGCAATTGTTCTAAAAGAGAAGCTCAAAGCTTCTGTAAGAGTTGGAGGCTCCTCCTACAATTCAGTGGAGGAGGTCGTGAAGATGCTCAAGTTCATAAACTAATTATTTAGTGCAAATAAAAACCAATTCAAATAAATACGACAATTTGTTGGTTTGGAACATATTTTGATATAAAGCCAAATACGACCAGATGACCAAGAAGAAATTACTTGTTTGCTTTCGCTTTGTGTTGTTTAGTTTCACTTTCATGCTTTATTGTGATTTAAGGTCTGTCAATATAAGATCTGTTACAACCCTATGAGTTATTGATAGAACAAAGTTTAATCCTTAATTCTTAACTACAAGTGTACAATATATTATCGTAGTGTTTATGAACTTTCACATAGTGAATCCTAATTAACTAGATAATCTATCAGAGTATGAAATCTCTAACGAGAATCCCTAAATCTAACAAGGTAGACTATTCAGACATATCACTACAAGAAAATTACCGGACAGCTACAAATTAGCTATGGATTTTACGTGGTTTTTTTTCAAGCTACAGATAGTTATGAACTAGCTACGATTGGAAAAAACCAAAATCCATAGCTATATAGCTACATAATTTGTGGTTATTCGTAGCTAAATAGCCATAAATAACTATGACACATTCTTAAAAACAAATAGTCACGAATATCTACGACACAAAACGTGGAAAAATAGCCACAACATATTTTCATAGGTATCCGTAGTTATATCTAACGAATATTTAAATATAAACGGTATAGCTACGATTTTATTTGTATATATCCATAGTTTTGTGATATAGTCACATATAGTTACAAATTTATCTGTGACTATTCAAAATCTTAAATTCCAAACAAACTTTAAACTTTAAAATATAAATAAAATTCTAATTGATAAAATTCTAATTACTATAACATATAAATACTAAGATTCAACAATTATAAAAGAAAAATATTTTTCAAATCTACTATTTTCAAACATTAACTTATAATCTATAACTGTTAAAAGCGAGAAAAAATTCTGAATCCGAATAATGTATTTAAGTTTTTGCAAGAATCGACAAATATTCAGACATAGATTTTTATTAATATGTATTTGTACAATTAATTTTTAAGGTTAAAAAGAGAGGTAAAATTTAATAATAAGAGAATTAATATGTTAATTTTATACCTTGAGCTTTGTTGTTTCCACAAATTCAATTAAAAAGAAAAAAGAGATCAAATAATTTTCTTTAAAAAAAACAATGTTTAAGTTGTGTGGTTTGTGTTTTTTTTTTTTAACTCCGAAATTAGATCTTTCATCCAAAAATATAACCTTGAAATAACATCCATCAGACTAGCAGCAGTAAAAATAGAAAACTTTCTAAACCCATTACATTATCTGCTTCTGCTTCTTCTTTTTATTTTTAGTTTCCACCAAATATAACATTTGCTAAGGAAAAGTAGGGAAATTCCTCCATTTGTGTTGTTTTTTTGTTCCTTGTACGAGAAGAAAGACAGAAAGAAGAGACAAGAATAATGTGGCTACCGAAAACAGATGCGACAAGTAAAGGAACAAAAAGTGGTTCAGTTGCTGTTGCAATAGACAAAGACAAAACCAGCCAAAATGCTCTCAAATGGACCATGGAGAATCTTACTTCTCGTGGCCAGACTCTTGCTCTTATCCATGTCGTTTCCAAATCTCAATCTTCATCAGGTTAATATATATCCACATACATTCTCAGATGATTCTTGCGACAATGTTCGAGTGAGTTTAGGGTTTTTTTTTTTGTTCTTGCAGAAATTGAAGACGGAACAACGAATATGCAGCAAATGGATAAGCAGACAAAAGATCTCTTTGTATCTTTCCACTGTTACTGCAGCCGTAAAGAAGTAATAATGAGAGTTTGTGTTTGATTTTTTGTTGTTAAATCGATCAAACTTGGAAGCTTACTTTTTGAATATGTATATGTGCAGATCAATTGTCTGGATGTTGTGCTTGAAGACGTAGACAAAGTCAAAGCGATTGTCGAATACGTTACAGTTTCATCGATCGAGAATTTAGTACTTGGTGCTCCATCAAGAAATAGCTTTATGAGGTAATCAAATTGATCACTAGGGTTTAGATTCATTGATTACGTGCAGCAGAAGATTGACCAAAATTAGGGTATTCTTTTTGCTTTCAACAGAAGATTCAAAACGGATTTACCAACGAGTGTGTCAAAGGCAGCTCCAGATTTCTGCAATGTTTACGTCATTTCCAAAGGAAAAATCTCTTCCGTACGTAACTCCTCACGTCCTGCTCCTTACCATCCATCAGTTCTCACCGAATTTGACGAAACTGAGAAAAAACATAAAATAGGTCAGAGTTTCAATCTTGCTTGCGTTTCAAGCAACTAAACATAAGTTTCTTAATTATTTTATCTTTCTTGTCTTTTAACAGTTAACACACCGGCATTACCTAGGGCAAGAAGATCAGTTGATTCAGATGGTACAAGGTATTGTTATGTTAGATTAGTACTCATCAAATTCTGTAAAGCTTCGATTACTTTTAACAATTTGGTATCGATTTTGTGTAGATCGAAACGGCCACAAGGACATATGAAATTAATTGGGGATTTCTCAGATTCAGAGTCTGAATACTCATTCATAAGTGCTTCACAACACGAATCAGAAAATTCCTTTATCAGCTCAGGGAGGCCGAGTAGTGTAGACCGGTCTTCTTTTACATACGATTTACCAGAATCAGCAAGAACTTCAAGAATGTCAACTAGCTCAGAGCAGAGCATCGGGTCACATAGATTAGGAATCAAGTTTACGGATTTGGGTTTTCTTAATAACGCTTCTACGGTTTCTGATGAGAGTGGAAGAACTTCTTGCTCTTACTCGTCTCAGAGCTTGGTATAAGTTCTAATCAAATTCAGGTTTTTTTTTTAAATTTTTTTCTGTTGCATTCCACGGAAATCTTTGTTCTGTTTCAGGATGATGTTGAAGCTCAAATGAGGAGACTACGTTTAGAGCTAAAACAAACCATGGACATGTATAGCTCAGCTTGCAAAGAAGCTTTAACCGCAAGGCATGAGGTATTTATTATACATCTTATCGGTTTCTCAAGTCATTGATTCATTAAAACCAATGAATTAAAACCGGATCGGACCGGTTGAACCGGGAACCGATGACCTATTGGGTTATGTGAAAAAACAAAATACACATTGATCTAAAAGATCGTAACTCTGTATAAAACCAAAAACTGACCGGTTTGATGTAATTAAATCCGATTTTTAAATCATAATTTGTAATCTAATTGAAGTTTCCTTAATTATTAATCAAAGTGTCAGTTTGTTTGATATGTTTAATATTTTGAACTAATACTTTAATATAATATTTTTATTTTGAATCTTTGACTAATCAGTCTAATCTCAATACTATTATTTTTAATTAAACACAATTGATTAAAACGATTATCCAATATCATTCAAATTTCGATTAGTTTGATTGTACAAAAAATAAAACATTATTTGGAATTATCACTCAAAATAAAAATGATAGAAGAATGATTTTTGTTTGTAAATTTTGCAAAAACATAGAATATAAGTTTGAATTTCATATAATCATATCATTTCACATGTATTTGCACTTAGAATCTATTGAATTTCTAAAGTTTATTATAAACTTAAACTAAGTAATCCTATTTTGATTATTTTCTTCAAAGAAAAACAGAAGTTAAAATAATGAAAAGAACAAATTTCTAAAAACACATTAATTCATTTTATATTTTATCTATGTATATTATTTAAAATGAAAAGACCAAGTTGAACCATGATCCAAAAGAATATCCGATTCAGTATTCAGTTCGATTTTAAAAACACTGATTAAAACCAAACTGAAATAAAAATTGCTCAAAATTCTGTTTCAGGCGACAGAGCTGCAGAAACTTAGGTCAGAAGAGGAAAGAAGAATGGAAGAACTAAAGATGACAGAGGAGACAGCAATGTCAATGGTAGAAAAGGAGAAAGCAAAGGCCAAAACTGCATTAGAAGCTGCTGAAGCTGCGAACAGGCTTGCGGAAGTAGAAGCAAAGAGAAGACTAAACGCAGAGATGAAGGCATTGAAAGAAAACGATTCTTTCCCTCGAAATAGCATCGTTAGATACAGGAAATACACTGTTCAAGAAATCGAAGAAGCAACTGGAAATTTTGCAGAATCAAGAAAAGTAGGTGAAGGAGGGTATGGGCCTGTTTTTAGAGGTCATCTTGATCACACAAGTGTTGCTATTAAGGTTTTACGACCTGATGCTGCTCAAGGAAGATCACAGTTTCACAAAGAGGTAATAAAACTGCAATTACTAACCCTAAAAATCTTTCATCTTACTTAAAATCGGTTTCTTATCATGTTACTTGTCTTACAAGGAATAAGGTTGTTGAATGACAAAAGTAAAAAAAAACTTTCATCTTCCTTAAATTCCGGTTCCTTATCATGTTACTTGTGTTACAAGGAATAGGGTTGTTGAATGACAGAAACATAAGGTTGTTGAATGACAGAGTAAAAAAAACTTTCATCTTCCTTAAATTTCGGTTCCTTATCATGTTACTTGTGTTACAAGGAAGAAGGTTGTTGAATGACAGAGTAAAAAAACTTTCATCTTCCTTAAATTTCGGTTTCTTATCATGTTACTTGTATTACAAGGAATAAGGTTGTTGAATGACAAAGTTAGAAACTTTGCTTGTTTTGACACACAGGTTGAAGTACTAAGTTGCATACGGCATCCAAACATGGTGCTTCTCTTAGGAGCTTGTCCAGAATATGGTATTCTTGTCTACGAATACATGGCCAGAGGAAGCTTAGATGACCGTCTTTTTAGACGGGGAAACACGCCGCCGATTTCATGGCAACTGCGTTTCAGAATCGCTGCTGAGATCGCTACAGGTCTCCTCTTCTTACACCAGACCAAACCAGAACCAATTGTCCACAGAGACTTGAAACCAGGAAACGTCCTTCTCGACCAGAATTACGTCAGCAAGATCAGCGACGTCGGGCTAGCAAGACTCGTCCCCGCGGTAGCAGAGAACGTGACTCAGTACCGAGTCACATCAGCTGCTGGAACGTTCTGTTACATAGACCCTGAGTATCAACAAACCGGAATGTTGGGTGTGAAATCGGATGTTTATTCACTCGGAATCATGCTTTTACAGCTTTTGACTGCGAAACAGCCGATGGGTTTGGCTTACTATGTAGAACAAGCGATTGAAGAAGGGAAACTGAAAGACATGCTTGATCCTGCTGTACCAGATTGGCCATTAGAGGAAGCTTTGTCTCTTGCTAAGTTATCGTTACAATGTGCTGAGTTGAGAAGAAAAGATAGGCCTGATCTTGGTAAAGAAGTGATGCCTGAGCTTAATAGACTTAGAGAGATGGGTGAAGAGAGTCTTGAGAGTGTGTTTTATGCTGGTCATGGACGGTTGTCACATTCTAGCCAAGTCTCTTATACATCGGTAATATTTTGCTTTTAATCTGAAAACATTTCATCAGATTAGATGTATGATGTTTGATTTCTTGTTGTGTGGGGAATTGCAGGAAGGTAGGAGTGCTCCTTCTATATCAATTGCAGGATCTTCTATATCAAACCCATAGTTTTGAAAACAGAGAAGGATCTGGTAAGATATGACAGTACTCTCTTGTTTAAAATGAAGTGTATGTTTGAGTCTTGTTGAGATAAACACTCATGATTGAGATTTGGATTTGCAGGAGTTAAATTTCAGTATAGAAGAAAGCCAAGAGCAATGTATATATATTCAGCGGGAAACAAAGCTGTTTGTTTGCACTATGAAGAGAGGTGTTCGGGGCCAACAACAAAAAACAGTTTTGTTTTTGATTAAGAAACAATATATATTTATGTATATATATACAGGGAATATCAATTATCAATGCACCTTTATGTTGGAGAATATGAATATTTTATTTGTAAGATCAATCTTTTCACAGTGAATCACATGTTCGTTTGACACGTAGTAAACAGTAAAGACAACGTGGGAGTCTTATAACGATGTCAAGTGTTATGTTACTTGACATAAAAGCTAGTTCTTTTTTTTTTTTGGGTGGTTCAATAAGTGTT
Source organism: Orychophragmus violaceus (assembly GCA_030180135.1). Taxonomy (NCBI): domain Eukaryota; kingdom Viridiplantae; phylum Streptophyta; class Magnoliopsida; order Brassicales; family Brassicaceae; genus Orychophragmus; species Orychophragmus violaceus. The sequence goes on from CM058230.1 coordinate 7,609,957, forward strand.
TTCGTGAAGGTAAAGTGAAAATGTGTTGAGAAGTCCAACGATGGGACAAGGTAAAGAAGTTAAGACGAGACCAGATCCTCAAGTTGAGATCCAGGTTTTGATATCTACTTACCTTTCTGTCAGTATTTGAGACTGGTTTTACCGCTCTGTTTCTTTATAACTGACTTTGTTTCACAGGAAAGAGGAGAAATATTCTTCTTTTATAGGCCAAAGGTTAACAAAGATGAAGCTCACAGTGTAGACGATGTTCAAAGGCTGTACATAGTGATGCGTCCAGAGTCCGGTGAGAGTCCCATCGAGGAGAAACAAGACCCTCTCTCTGGTAAAGAAGGTTCCAAAAAAGATTCCGGTGACAAAGACGAGAGTACTAGCTCCTCAGGCGCCAAGAAAGGAGGCGAAGGAGGACACGGCGTCGAGGTAGAACCAAGAAGAAACAAAACACTTAGGAATTAATATCTTACTAAATATGATTATTTTAGTTTGATTTCGATTTGTTTTTTTTTTTTCTTGGGTAGAAAGTGAACGTTGAGAAACAGATTCTGTTAAGATTCATAGTGATGGGTAAGAAAACTCTTCCTGATCCGAGCAAGAAATCCCAACCTTTTTGGGGATTCGTAGAGATGGTAACGACCCATGTTGAAGATGTTAAAAATGCTCTTAAAGGAGGTATAAAAATCGTATTTTTCTGGGGTGGTGTGGGGTTTGATTAAATTATTTGGTGGATAATGTTAAAGTTTTTATTTGTTTTGCAGAGGAGTACGAGACGAAGACTCGAGGCCATAGACACAAGCCGCCGGCAAGAGCTGTCGGAGAAGGAATATATCGAATTCTCCGACATAAACCTACTCCGACAAGAAAACATCATACACATCTTGTCTATAAGCTCGAGTTCCCATCGCAGACCAAAGCACACGAGCCACAAGAGGCGCTGAACATTGAACCGGAAGGCTCCTTCCTGATCCAAATAAGAAACCCGGAGCAAAGAAGAGGAGGAAGAGGGTCAGGGTTTGGGGGGCTGAAAAGAAAAAGAAAAGCCCAGTTTCCAGCCCATCTTCAAGCCCATTTAGGTCACACCCGGTTTGGTGCAGCCGACCCGCCTGATTTCCTGAATTATGAAGGATGTGAGTTTTTACTGATCTCAGCGTCTGATGATATAGAGGAAGAGTTAGGGATGGAGTTGGAATCTGACGGTGATGGCGATGAGTCCACCTGCGATCTTGTGAAGACTTTCGGGGATGATGTTGATGCTGTTCCTCTACTTCGCGGTACATGGGACTAATGGTGGATGCTCACTAAATGCTAAACTTAGTTAATGTACTTAAAAGTATGTACGACTTTAGGTGGTTAGCTTTCTGTTTTGTAAAATGGTTCTCTTGGTGTGAAGTGTGTACGACTTTTGGTAGTTGACTTTTTGTTTAGTAAAATTTCACAATATTCGTGGGCCTAAGCCCAACAGAAGGTCCACGAAGATAATACTACCCGAGGTTGAAATATTTTCTTCCATATTATCTCAGCTTGCATCTTCTTTTCACACCCACGAGCTCTATTTTGCAATAAGAAGAAGATGAAGCAACCGGCTATACCGAACGCGGCGGACGAAACCAAATCAGAACAAAACCAGACCGGATCAAATCAGAAATGTAGGACCCGAGTGTACGGGTTGTATACGAACGGTGAATGAATCGCGGTTTGTGTATACGTTAAGGAAAGACGAACGGAGTCGAGACGATGACGTCTCTTTCCTTAACTCGAATTATCACCCGTAGTGTGACGGTTTCTGTGTGATAATCGAATCCCAGGATAAAACCGATATCGAAACGTTTTCGCAACACTCGAAGAAACGTTTCCAACGAACGAAAGCTCAACGATATACTCCCGAGACTTACTTAGGAAGAAGGAGATGATGGAACAAGGATTTGTTTCTATGTGCGTGAACGTGTGTTGGAGCAGAGAGCTTACACTCTGTTTTTATGGAGGAAGTCAAGGAAGAAGATGAGGACGAAGAGGAGCCGTTGGAGACGCGCAAATCACGGGGAGTAGTGGAAACTTTCGGTCGAGGTGGGACAAGGATGTCGAAGCATCTTCTTTCGTCCAACAATGACAATAATTAAACTAAACCAATATGTTTAGTTAAACCAACCACCAAACCGATTACCAATTGATTTTGGTTTACCAAAAATTTCCCCAAAAAATAATACGACTATTACCAAGACCCAAGCCCGGCCCGGCACGGCACGGCGGCGCGCGCGCGCGCGCGTGTGGTCTTTCCATCCTCTCTCTAACACTCCATAGTGTATCCAAGCTATTTGGACAATGACATGAGAGTGTCCTTATTTATACTAGTGTAAAATTTTCCATCTAAGCAATGTGGAACATTTTACACTTGCTTCCTCATTAAAATGTGCCAACAAATTATGGCCTTTTATGAGCCCAAAGCTCATTCATTTCTCATTCACACACACACACATTTTATAAAGCCCAATGCCTTATTTATCATAAAATGTGTTCCAACAAGAAATCGAAGAAATTCCCAACTGCAGCTGAGCTAATCTCACACTACGAGAACCGAGGGCTCGAACGAGCTGAAGCCTCTGTTAAGGTCATCGAAGACCTACAAAACGCGCTCGCCCGAGTCGTTTCGTACTTGAAGAACGCCTCAAGTAAGGATAAGCGTTTAACCGACGCGAGGAAAATCGACGCCATTAACGGAAGGCTGGCCGTGGTCGACGCCAAGTTGGAGACGAAACCAGGATACGTCACTACAAGAAAACATCGATTTTGCGATGGAATATTCCATCGCAATTCCATCGCAAATGGCCTATACCGATAGTTTTACTTTTGCGATGAAACCGTTTCCGTCGCAAATGGCTTCTCGCAAAAAAAATTTCCTCGCAAATCCCTCGCAAATTTGCGAGGGAATGCATTCCCTCACAATTCTCTCGCTAATCTCTCGTAAGTTCATCGCAAATAATTCTCTCGCAAAGCCCTCGTAAACGTCATTTCCTCGCAATTCAATCGCAAACTTTGCGATGAATTTGCGATGGACGTTCTAATGACCATCGCAATTCTCTCGCAAACTTTTGCGACGGAATTGCGATGGCTATGAGAATTTCCATAGCAAATTCATCGAAAAGTTTGCGAGAGAATTGCTATTGTTTTTCTCATAGCCATCGCAATTCCGTCGCAAAATTTTGCGAGAGATTTGCGATGGTCATTAGTACGTCCATCGCAAATCCATCGCAAAGCTTTAATTAATAAAATAAAAATTAAATAAATTATTTATAAATTTTATAATTTAATTCATTTACAAAATATATGTATATATATATATATAAGTATTATATTAAAATTAATAATAACCAAAATACTACACTGATAAAACCCAAAGAAAGATAAAACGACACTTGAATCTCAAACCGATCACACTCTGGTACTTTAAGTACTACTAACCCTATAAACATGAATATATACATAAAAGAGAAAAGAACAATCTCCTGACATGAATCTCCTCGGAGACATTACTGGTCCTTGTCTGAGTTGCGTTAAGCGCCTTGTATAGATCAGGCCACGACTTGAGGATTCTGTTAGCGAGCGCTTCGGTGAAGTAAGCTGCTATTCGCTGCATCGTGTCGCCGTCAGGGGAAGCTAGGTGAGAGAGCTGCTCAAGAGCTGCGTTTGCGTTTTGGAGGCTACCCGACGCCACGTGGTTGGCGCAAGTTAGCAAGAGGTGGATCAAGTAGAGACCACGCTCCTCTGGTTTAAGGTCTTTGAGACAGTGGAAGGGTGAAGACTTGAAGTGGTGATGAAGCTACAGAGGATGTTCCATTATCTTCTTGAAACATAGCTGCAGATAGATATTAGTAAATGATTCGAAGACAGAAGAAGAAAGACAACAGCTGGTTGAAAACTGTCAGAAATTTGTTAAAGAAAAAAGAAAGCAAGAGTGAAGGACAGGAAAGAAACAAAAATTAGCAATGATCAATGCGGAGGAGGAGAGGTAGCTGTCGTCGGAGGAAGAGAGGAACCCCGGAGGAGCAGTGCGTCTCGCCGGAGGTGCAGAGAAGTGGAGGAGGAGAGGAGGAGCAAAGATCTCGCCGGAAATCAACGAGTATCGGAGGAGATCGGACGGATTCGTTGATGGAATTGAAGAGGAGAAGATGAAGATGAGAGGAAAAGAGAAAGACTGATATTTATTGTAAAATTTTTACTTTGCGATGGAACTGCAAAGCAAAATGAAAATTTTGAATTTTTAATTGAAAATTTTCGAAATCACCAAAATTTTAGGTGAAATTTTTGGCGGTCCAATGATATTTGGCGCTATATTTTGCGATGAAATTGCGAGGGATCCAATTTGCGACGGAATCGCGATGAAACCCTCGTAATTCCATCACAAAGTTAAAAATTTAGATGTATACTTATAAAGTTTCGCAGATTTTTTTGGCGGGCCAATTATATTTTGGGGTTATATTTTGTGATGGAATTGCGAGGATTCACTTGCGACGGAATTGCGATGGAACCCTCGCAATCCCATCGCAAAATATTACAGGGTATAGATAGGGTATGGATAGGGTTTCGACTTTTCCTCGCAATTCCAACGCAGTACTTCATTTTGCGATGAAAATGCGACGGATTTGCGAGGAAAGTATCGCATTTTCATAGCAAAATTTACTTAAACAAATAAAAAAAAATACAAAACAACATTACAAATTATATTTATATAAAAATTATTCAAAATTATTATCAGAACTGATAGATTCTTCACTTTGCTCATCAGTATCCTTTTCGTCATTTGTCTCTTCGAACTCGTCAAATCCAAATATATATTCTTCTCCATCATCTTCAAGGTCTTCTACTTCTTTATTATATGGATAAACATGTACGACTTTTTCCATTGTTTCAATAGCGATTGAGACTTCTCTTCCTCTTTCATTTTGTGTTGCCATGTCATCAATTGCCCCTACTATACGACCTCTTGGATTCATCACTTTTATTACTGATAACCATGACATAGGTCGTTGATTAACCTGTGGATAAGAAATGAAAACCACTTTTTCTGCTTGTGATGCCAGGATGAAAGGTTCGAATTTTGAAAAGCGTCTGTTTCATTGAAATTGATCACCCCTAAATTGTTTGTGCAGACTTCACGACCGATTGTTGGATCAAACCAATCATATTTAAATAAAATGCATTTCAAACCGATAATGCCTGGATATGTGACTTTTATAAATTCTTGCAGGATGCCGTAGAAGTCGTATTCACCTTGCACTCGAATTCAATAATATGCGGTCTTCCTTTGCGACCCATGTTCATTTCTTACCTATACATATATATGACTTGATATATTAATCATATATAATTATAATATATACTTATATATATGCATATATATAATTAAATCAACAATCTTACATATAGTGTTGTAACCATCATGCAAAATCATATTTTTTGTACTTTTCGTACTATTTCTCTTGTAAATCGGAGTAAGCTCTCGCATTTGCATATTGAAAGTCCTTCGCAACTCTCGCAATTCCATCGCATATTGCGAGAGAATTACGAGGGTATATCCTCTCTCGCAAAATCATCGCGTATACATCGCAAACAGTGTGGGAATTGCGAGGGTATATATTCTCTCGCAAAGTCGTCGTGTATACCTCGCATTTTCCTCGCAATTTGCGATGAAAATTTCTCTCGCAAATTTGCGAGGAAAATGCGAGGAAAAGTGAAATCATCGCAAATCCCACGCAAATTCGTTACAATTCCGTCGCAATTCTGCGAGGAAATTTTTCCATCGTAAAGTTCCATCGCAAAACCGTTGTTTTCTTGTAGTGCGTTGAGATTGGTTTGAGACCACCTCTACAGCCTTCTCGATTGGAGTTCGACTCCAATAGAAGACACGTTCTCCTTGTGAGAAACATGGCTCATACCAACGTAAAAAAAAAAAATATCAACTGTAAAATCAAGGGATGGATGACCAATACATACATAACAAAATAATTTTTTTTTTAATCAAACAAAACAAACAAAATAAATTTTAGCAGACAACTTTACACCTAAATTTTTGCAATTAGAAGTACGAAATGTTGTAAAGCATAGGCTATCTATTACAGGTGAGCCAAAATTCAATCCCAAGTGCTGCTTTTCGAGTTTGTACTCCAAAGAACCTATGATGTTATGGTCGAATACAACCATTCTCGAGTTAGCTCAAAACCTTAAACATAAAGGTTCTAACACTTTTTAATTCTAACAACTTAACAATTGCGTTAAAATTTAAACTACTCGAGCCCACAAAACACAACTAGCAATCGAATGGTTCACTACTACCATAACCAACCATCACATACTATACATGCCACCAAAATAATTCTAGCAATCTAACAGTGCTATACCAATGAACGAAACTCAACCATAATTGCTTAATGCACCAACCGAGCAGTAAATAAAGCACACAAGCGGTAAACACAAAAACAAATAATTACCACACACAATCACGCAATCGATAGTTCCGGATATGTCATCAGTCTGGGTTTAGGTTATGATGAACGGTTGTAAGTTCCGCTCATCATCAGACTTCACATAGTATAGTAATTCATTTGCATTAACACCATCACACGCATGAAAATAATCACAAGGCAAGTCATAACGATAAGCTGAACATTCTGCATCACATATATATACAAAACGACATAACACACGTTTCAAGGTTTTTAATACATAGAGAAAACAGAAACACAACAAGACGTCCGCCATCATCACCATAACCCCCAAACCGTACCGTCATACCTAGAAGATGTCATAAACGACACGCGAAGATCGACGATCTATATACACGAGAAAAAAATATAGTTAGTGCCCACACTTACCTTGCTTGACTATCCTAGTCCTATTAGCCCCAACACGACCGGAATGCCCAACACAGGCGGCATCGCGGCTCACGGTGGTAACCACTGGCATGTGTGCCGGGAGGATGTGGTGGGTGTGCATCTCCGGACGGTGCTCCAACCTGCTGCGGCTCAGCCATCAGACATAACGTGAAATGTGTCCCTCACGACGACAAAGCTGAGAAACTGTGACAGGCGCTGGGCGTGGCCCATGATAACAAGCTGGTGCATGGTGATCCGAGGCACCACATAACTGACAGGAGGAAGTAGACTCCGAAGAAGGATCCTGAAAACACTTGGACGCACGATGAACCTGAACTCCACATGTCTGGCAGACTATTGGCACTGAACGAGACCTACGGGAATAAACAGATGCTCGGTGCCCATCGATTCCACATCTCCGGTAAGTCCTCGATGGTCTCGGCGGCTGAACTAAGGGCGGCTATGCTACAGATAACTGAGCGTCTGGTAGCGGAACAACAAACTGCGGGATGAGCTCGGTGTTATGGCGACTGGGTCCGGGTCGGTAGCTCTCAGGCAATGGTGCGTGATACGGCTCTGCATCAGACATACGCGGTCCCGGTCCTGCAATTGGACAGATCGGTGCTTCGTGGCCCTCGTGACCACATATCTGGCAATAGTCGGGACCTGATACCGGATGGTACGGCTCCCGATAGCGTGGGTCGACTACTCGAGGACACCAATACAAGTGGAACCCGTGAACTCCGCATGCGCTACACGTACGGTATGCCGGCATCGTTGGTGGCGACTCCGTCATGTCTGCTGGTGGGGTATCTGGCGGTGCAACTGGCTCGGATGGCGGTGTACCTGGCGGTGTAACGGGCTCGAACTGCGTATCCGACTTCGACATCGGCTTAACCCCAGATAATGGCTCCATCTCAGATAGTGGCTCAGTGGAGCCGGGTGATAATGATGCAGACCTATCAAATGGTGTGCGAGGCGACCCTGAATATGGATCCGGCTGGTGGCAAGGTCCAATATGCTGCTCCAGAACATCTCCGAGCATAGCCATCTGCTCATCTACGTGTTGCTCCCAATGCGAATGCTGCTCTGGGATTATCGGCTCCATATCCATATCAACTACTCCATGTAACGGGTCCAACATAAATTCCATCCCAATAAGCGGGATGAAATCAGAGGCATGGAGACTGAATGGCAAAGGTACGTCGTGTGCCTCAAGCATCGGCGGCTGACTCACTTGCGGTACCACTGGCTCTGGTAGCTGTGGTGGTAGTGGCGGTAACCCTCCATCATCGTATCCCAAGTATCCCAGCATCCCTGCGAATATATCTGGGGTACCCGCATCATCCAGCATAGCTGGAGGTAATGGATCAGGCAATGGCCTCCAATCTACAGCGTCTGCTCTCGCTCCCTAAGGTACCCGAGGAAGAACAGGTGATCGGTCAGATATCCATGAACCCTATGACGGCTCAGGCTGCGCCCTCAAACTCTCATGGTGCTACTCTAACTGAGCTCGATACTGTGCCGCACTCATCTGATGATGGCTCATACTGCTCGCTGGAATCTCACACGATGCACACACCCACATACCACCCGTCCAAGGACACTATGCTGCTGACTACAAACAAAAACACAAATAATCATTAGTACAGATAATACACAATCATATCCCATCCCAATCCCAAATTTACAGACGCGGCTCGGTTTCTTAATGGATGCTTGGGTAAACACACAATTTTGACTCGATAAAACACAGAAAACACTCAGAAATGAACAGTTTCGAAACCCATGACGAATCATGATCTGATACCACCTTTTGTAACACCCCTTTCCCGTTATCCGCTGACCTTTGAGCTGACTGGCCCACAATAAAAAAGAACATGACCAAGTCGAACCCGAGGAAGTCAAATAGAAAAGGTTTGTCACAAGACGAAGCCAGAGACAGACTGTTTGAGACAAAGGCTCGCACTAACCCATTTTTGCCGCTATCCTCACTTCCATGATACAAAGCTTTACAACTCGTACCATTTCAGTGAGTTGTGTCGGTTTGGACTAAACACAATATCAGGAAAGCATATTCATTTCTGAGTAATCAAACGTCAAGCACAACGTTTAATAATTTTTTACAAACAATTTGCCATCAATCAGAACAACACACAATTCTCGATACAAATATGGCGCCAAAGCCGAACGGAAGGAAAACTCAAAATCATCGAATCAAAACCCCGCCACAAGCAATACCGAAATTACACCGAGGACCTCCCGCGTCCGTCGCTGCTAAAACCTGAAAAACAAAAAGGTCTAATGAGCGATTTAATATCACCCAGCGAGTCGGTTCCCCACTACGGCTTCTACTTTATCTAACATCTACATATTCTCGTCCAAAAACCCCAAAATAACAAACAACACAACAAACGGCCGATCACGCACTACCACGTCATGTCAAACCCACAACACACAAGCACTTTCCAAAAGAAAGGGAAACCGATTAGAGGAAATCGGAAGCACTGCGGCACATGCTCTCGATTGAGACTCGATCTATCTATCGTGCAATACCAAAAACACGAACACAACATTGGGCCCCTACGATCACGGTAACTTTCACGGGTTTCCACCGTTACCGACATGGTAACTAACCCACGACTCTTAGACGTAAACACGAAGTCTCACGACCTAGGACATTGTTCTCACACAATGTCTCGGGCTACCCCCCGGTAACCCCACGGTACCCCCACGGTGGTGGATGACTGGCGATTGAATAGGAGAGTGAGAGGAAACTACTGGGCTTTACAGAAATGAATTTGGGTTTGTTATGAGGAAGATATGGCGTTTCTTGGATGGGAAGGTATTATGAATACTCAAGAACACCTTACATGTTCTTGAGCTTTGGATGAAGATTCAAGTGGTTTTTCTGGGTTTCTTGCATGAATCTAAAGAGAAGAGAGATATTTGGTCGTGGTTTGTTTGTAGAGAGAGATTCATTCACCCAAAAATGAGTTTTTGGTGCATGAATAGTTGAAAGGACGGTTGATTCCTTTGCATGAACTCAAAAACATGCATCAAATGTAGGCTTAATACCTCAAAAGGAATGTCTGGCGACCTGGGGGTGAGACACCTGTCTTTGGAGTTTCTTCTGATCCACAAAAACAGCCCAAAACCGGCCCAATTCATTTCTAAGCCCATCTTGCAATTTTGTCTCGGTTTCTTCGGTTTCGCGATTATTGTTTTAGAAAATCCTTCACTATTTCCCTAAATCCCAAAACTTCCATAAACTGATTCTCCCTGAATTTAGATGAATTTAGCAACTTTAATCACCTCATTTGAAGTTTCCTAGCTCCGGTTATGAGTTTCCTAAGTTTTCTCGGTTTAGTCGGTTTTCACGCTGGTAAGCCGAAAACCCCGTTTCTGTTCCGTTTCTTCCAATTCTGGTCTTGTAAATGTTCTTTATGTTTTAAAAAGAGAACATTTGGCCGGTCTCAGCTTCCGTCTCAAACTTTGGCAAAATTACAATATTACCCCTGTTGACTTTTCTTCTGCTCGTTGACCATATTTTTGAATACATGGTATTATAGGGCTACTACCTTTTCCGAGCTGTCTCTGGACTAAAGGGGTCCTGTCATCTTGGCTTTGTCTTAGAGCATAAATAAGTTTATTGAAAGTCCCCACAGACGGCGCCAATTGTTGTTACGAAAATTCGACCTAGTCAATATTACAGGTTACGATCTGAAATGTCCGAACTACGAGGTGAGATATGAATTAAAAGTGAGGTCGAAATTTTACTTTATTGATCTTAAGGCTGAAGCCGAGCTATGAACATGATGGTACGAGATGGTAGTCCCTCAAATGACGTGCTCCCTAAAGATTGCTTGAGGTCAGAGCTTTATAGAAGTAGTTCGGCACTCTCGCAAGTTACAATGTCCCTCAAATGAAGAGTGAAAGGACCTATTTATAGTGCTTGTGTGCTGACTTTTCTTTGGGCCGTTGACTCCTTAGCGGGCTTGTCTTCTTGGGCGACATCGAATATGATTAATTTAGACAAGATTTTCAATGGGCTTTGGATGGGTGCTAAACTCATATCCAACAAGCAAGCTTATTTATTATCTTAATGTGCATTTGTACAGATTTAATTGGGCGAGTGCATGATTTGCTTGCTTGGTGTTGCGATCCCATAAATTTTAATTTTGTGGATGCTAGGTTAATGTATATATGTTATATTAAATAAGATATTTGTATAATTGTTCGTATTATAAGTTCTTAATTAAATGTTAGCTAATAGGAAGTGTCACTTAATATGTGAACTCGGTGGCGACAAGGCTAAGGAGTTCCAAAAATCTTATGAGGATAATGATTACTATATTATGGTATGCATTTTGAGGTTTGCTAAGCTTATTTTTAGAAACGGTATGTTTGGGAGACTTGATTAATTTACGAAATATATTATCCGTTATAGTATCCATTGTTCACTCATTGTTAAAAATATTAATTTGACAGATGAATGGATTGCAACGTTTCTTGGTGATTGTGTTCAGGTTATTATAGACGGTGCAATACGTGAAATTGCAGAGTTTAAAAAACTAGCCATCACGGAAGTTAATGGATTAGGATGTCATATCCATACTTCTTTCTTGATTGCATGTGTTTGGTAATTAGTTGTCTAAAATGTTAAACCGGATTGAAATATTATTTTTGAGTAAAAGGAAACACATAAATTTGATATCTTAATAGTATAGATATTACATACATATCAAATATAGCACATATCTATTATTGTTGGTATATGATATATTCTAAAATATTCTAATTTAGTTTAAACACAATATTCTCAAGTACTCCAAAATAAAAATCAATGGTTTTTTCATAATACACAATGAATGTGTTTGACAATTCAAATTAATACAAAACTTATTATTCATAAATAAAATATTGAGATAAACTATTTTGGAATATTATGAACTTATTCCCTTAAATATTTCATCAATTTCTCTGAGGTCAACTATTTTTTACAACAAAAAAATCCTTCATATCGTTGGTGTAAATACTTTACATATAAAAACTAGCTTTATTTATCTTTTAATAGTATATATTTTATTGGGATAATATAGTAATAATACTTTACTGATAAAGACCAAATACTAATGCCCATTCGGAAAGTGCATTTTAATGAAACGAAAACAATTTTTTTTTGGTATTCCATACATTCAGAAATTTTTATAGGTTCATAGGGGATCAAAAAGAATTTGATATTTATCAAATTTTGGGTCTCAAACTAACTTCTGGGTATAGTTGGATAATAGTTGTTAAGCAGTATCGATTTCGACAAGGTAACCCCAAATTTATCAGTAAAATATTATTTGAAATTAGGGTTTGTCTCGATTTTCTTGATTTCTCTTTAGATTTTAGGATTGACAATCAACAATCGTGATTCTTATGTCTGTTTAAACTAAAAATTCCATTTATTAACTAATCGATTATTATTGTTAGTAGCAAATTTAAAAGACTATGTAGATTTTAGATTTAGTCAACTTATAAAAAAATAAGGTATTTTTGGATGCCGAAAAATATGTGCTGATTTCTTTTAATGTTGTACTGATTTTGGATTTATATTTGCATATATTAGCTCAGGTAAAACAAAAAATGGAGATGAGAAACCGTAGGCTTTTCAAACCACTTATTCCAGGAGATTGTGAAAATAGTGTGGTATGTATTCTTAGTTCATTCTCTCTATTGGTTATTTGTAATAGTGTTTTGCTTTCTAGCATCATAGATTTTTTTTTTTGTGTTGCAGTATATCCGAGACATGTTCTTTAAGAAGTATATACGTGGAAAAACCAATTACAGTTGAGAAATTAACATCTACTATATCTCGAGGAGAGTTTCCTATCAAAAGAGTTGGTGATAGGCTTACTTCGGGTTGGAGACGGTTCTTTGAGACTCATAAATTAAAAGAATTGATATTTTAATTTTTGTGTACCGTGGAGGTGCAGATTTTCATATGGTATAACAGTACGGACCCGACTGTTATGAGAAAGAATATTTAAATATGCCTCAAATGGACTGTACTGAGAAATAATATGAAAAACTGCCTCAAATGAAAAATGGTCAAGCAACCACGAGTAAGTACCCATTTTTATTGTAATATAATGTGATTACTCTTTGTAATGTAATGTGTTGATTAGTATTTCCCTGTTTTTTAAGGAGCCGATGAGAAGTTTATTACATTAAGAATCACGAGTAACTGCATCAAACGAAGTAAAATTATAAGTTATTCCTTAGTATTTAGGTTTATGCTTATTGTTACATGGTCAATTTTCTGATTTTGCAGTATCTTCCTAAGTCATTTGTGTAAGCAAACGATTTGGGTAAGATTATGGGCAAAGCCATTTCTATAATCAATGATGCGGGAGCGAAATGGTCTGTTGAGTTAGCGTTCTACTGTGCTAATGACAAGCTTCGTATACGTCTGAGTGCTGGCTTCAGAGAATTTTTGTTGGCAAACGATATCAAGGCCAACAATGCGATTATGCTTTAACTTTTTTGGGAAAATGTCAACACTCCCTTCTTCAAACTGTTCACCAAAAATTGCATAATTCTCTAACTTTATGAATTCTATGTTTTAAGAACGTATGTTGCACTGATACTATATGTTTTAAGAATGTTGTGTTATCATTTGTGCAACGCTGTGTCCGCCCCTACCGGTGAGTCACCTATCCCTCTATCGGGCTCGTGGGCCCTACCCCTATCCGACGGTTGGTGCGTTATTTTTCGTAGGTCCGACCGAGTAATTTACTAACCCTGCAATCACCACGTGACATTTTCCCATGTGTTTTGTCGTCACACACATGCTACCACGAATCACTTCCCGGAAGGTCACCCATCCTAGGACTACTCCAGTCCAAGCACGCTTAACTCTGGAGTTCTTTCAGGCAAGTGATCGGAAAAGGTAAGGGCACTTGGTGATATAGGTAGCCAAATTAATTCATTTAAGTCTTTCTCAAATGGGCTGGGCCCAGTATGTTACAATTCTCCTCCACTTAATGGGAATTCGTCCCCGAATTCCGCATCTCATAACCGGAGCAACCATCCTCAAACCCCAAGATGCTCTCCTGAGAAAGAATAGGTTTGTCTGACCTGGCTCTGATACCAATTGTAATGCCCCGTCCGCCCCTACCGGTGAGTCACCCATCCCTCTATCGGGCTCGTGGGCCCCATCCCTGTCCGACGGTCGGTGCATTATTTTTCGTAGGCCCGACCGAGTAATTTACTGACCCTGCAATCATCACGTGACATTTTCCCATGTGTTTTGTCCTCACACACATGCTACTACGAATCACTTCCCGGAAGGTCACCCATCCTAGGACTACTCCAGTCTAAGCACGCTTAACTCGGGAAATATAAATACACTTAGTGATATAGGTAGCCAAATTATTTCATTTAAGTCTTTCTCAAATAGGTTGGACCCAGTATATCAAATTATCAAAACCCCCATAAAATATCAATTTCTAATGAATTGATATATAAAAAGGAAATATAAATCCATTCTCCTGTAACACGGATCAAAATCTAGTTTTTTTAATTTAATTTTAAACTTTATTATTAATATTATTATTATTGTAATGGCATAGTAGTGTCCAATATCAACTAAATTGAACTATTTTAACGTCTGTATTATTGATACTGCCTCAAAACGTTATGACATCAATTTTTAGTTATTTCTAAGGCTTCGTTTTTAGTTTTTTTGTGTCGTGTTGATAGCTAGACTTTTCTATTTCGTCTATCTAATTAACTTTGGATTGCATTTTTACGTTTTGAAAAATATTATTGATAATCATTATTAATATTATTGATAACAACGTAACATGAGAAGGCATCTTACAAAATTACATATTAAGACTTTATCTTCCAGTTAAGCACGTGCCCTGGCGGATCTCCATACCTTCTTGTAAACCAAATTCCATCAGTTTTAGCAATCCATGAACGTAGCTGAGTACATCGCTGAAAATTCGAATGATATGCCTCAAAATCATAATAAAACTTATCATTAGGCCCATATCTAAAAATGCAACTCCATTGTGTTTCTTTTGGCCAACTATAGTCGTCGAAAGAAATGATATGTGGAGTTTGATTGAAGCTTAAGGTATATGTATCTATCTTTCCATGGTTATCTTTACAATCGGTCTTCAAAGTAGCACCAGGAAAGAGTTGATTATGAAATTCTATATGATTTTTATCGCAATCGGCTTCAATTGACCCTAAACACATAGCAGCAACTAAAATAAAAACTATCAAATGATTCATGTTTTGGATCTGTGATATTTTTTTTTTAATGATAAAGACATCAAACATGTTGAGTATTATAGATTTCTTTGTGATATCCTTTCTTTAATTAGTAAACCATCTATTTATGGCTTCAGCTAAATTTAAACACACAAAACGAACTAACTAAACACCGGGTTGGATGAGAGTATGGTTTATTAAAGTAAGGTTGACTCTTATTAGGGATATACATTAGCTATTAAGATATACATTAGCTTCGGATAGATATACTCTTATATTCTTGTATTTGATCTATATCAATATCTTTCCTAATGTAGAGTATTTTTTTTTTTTTGTTCAAAACATAGATTATATTAAGCTTAATTGCAAATTACAAGTAGAGGGCTCATTGCCACATAGAACAACTCACTTGTTACATAGATGAAAAACAAAGCATTAAAAAGATAGGTTAATCGGTTTAAATCAAAGATGAAAACCGGAAGTTTCTTGAAAAGAGCTTCTAGAATGATCGGTTTTAACTCGATCCGTTCTTCTGCCAATAAAGGCGTAGGGAAGAAACAAATAGCTCTTGCACAAAAGGCTGATGAGCTTTGGAAGACATTCTCCTTGAAGGAAAAAGTTGATGAAAATGTTCTCTCCAATAAGAAGGAAGGTGGTAAAAAGGATCTCTCCAAAAAGGAGGAAATTGATCTCTCCCATAAGTAGGAATTCAGAATGCCCAATAGGCCAAATTTGGTTAAACAACCCAGTGAAAGGATAGTATTTTCCCCTTCCCAATCGATGCCTTGCAGAAGATTATTGACTAACCGAAGCTAGTGTATATCCAAATATTGACCACTAAAATTTCAAGAATAGTTAGGAAAGATGTTGCTATAGATAAATATAAGAATGTAGAGTATATCTATTTTAAGCTAATGTTTATCTTCATAGCTAATGTATATCCTAATATTGACCACTAAAATTTCAAAAATAGTTTTAGTAGAGGTTATTGGTTTATGAATTTTAATGAATTCTATGAGAGATAGAAATATAGTATTGTTAAAATATGATCTTTTAATCCTAAGATACTCATATCTCATGTAACTTAGGATCCTAGTAGGCATTGACATATAAATCGGAACCGAAGAATCGATAACCGGAACCGAATTTTTTTATTTGGTTCCACCTATAATAATCATTGGATCCTGAGTTGAGGAACCGTGAGTATCGGGTAGGAACAGGAACCGAACCGAGAACCGAAACACAGAACTGAATAACCGAACATATATAAGGCTTAGTAAAATATTACCCCTGGTTTCAACATCCATAAAGAATAATATGAAAATATAGTTAGATCCACGAAATTTATGTTTATGTTATGTAATTGACATTGAATGTAGATCTTTTTATTGTTTTAGTTAATGATTTGTTGAATTAACAAAAATTTAAAGTTTTTTTGTTGATTTCAGATATTTTTGTTGATTACGGGTATTTTTTTGTCGATTTTGGATAAAAAATGTTGTTTCGGTTTCAAAATACCCGGAACCGTTTAAGAACCGAACATTTCGAGTATTTTACGGTTTCTAAAATGGTGGAGTCGAACTGAACCGAAACTGACAGGAACCGAACCGGAACCGAACCAAAAATTATAAAATACCCATTGAATTCTAAATCTATAAAACCGAAATACCCGAAACCGAACCGAATACTCGAATGTCCAGGGCTAGGTCCTAGTATATCTCTTAGATCTTAAACGTGTATATATATTGTACCTTGGCTATTATAATCAATACACAGAAACATCAGTTTAACATGGTAACAAAATCACTCGATGTTAGGGTACATGTGGATTTTGTTCCCACAATTATCCATGCATGAGCGTGAGGAAGGATGTTGATGAAAGTAAGTCCCACATCAGTAGTTGGATAGTAATTAACTAATATATAAAAAGTTTGTATCAATCTACTAATTACCATTTTGATTTAAGTTGAAAATCTATGAAACTTAACATGATACAAGAGCGTACAAGGTATATCGAGGTCGATTGTCATTTCTTTTGGGATGCCCTCAAAGAGGGTTCGATCGAACCGTGTCATATGAAAATAACCGAGCAGCTAGCTGACATTATGATTAAGCCTCTTGAACAAGAGCAGTTCTCATTTCTCGTGGGCAAAATGGACGGTCAAGATATTTACGCTCCATCTTGAAAGGAAATATTGGAGATAGGAATATACTATTGTTGAGATATGATCTTGTAATCCAAAAATTGACTCATATCTCATGTAATCTAGGATCCTAGTATATCTCTTAGATCTTAGAGGTGCATATATATATTGTACCTTGGTCATTATAATCAATACACAGAAACATCAGTTTAATAAATTCCTTTGCTTAATCATTAATTTCCATCTTAATTTTTAAGACAAAACTCCTCATTTGTAAAGCAAGTTTATGTTGTGCATTTTGAACTCGTTTTGTGCGGTAATGTTGGCAATACAAGTACATGTCCTGAACTAATCAATCAAGAAAGCTACAAAGAGTTTCTATGGTAGTTATCCATAGGTTTCCGTTAACCTGAGAGTTTCCATATATAGTAAACTGGTCACAAAATACAATCTATAAATCCGCAAAATGTTCAATTTTTTGTCGACTATATTCATTAAAGGCCCAATGGGCAAAGTTACAGAAAAGAGGCCGAGATACAAGATCGTAATTAAAATACAAACGGGATATAGAAAACGGGCCACTAGGTCCACTAACATCGACACGTAAGTAAACACGCGTTAATGTCTCAGAACAAGACAGACATGTGGCTCGCGTAGAAAACTCCCGTCATGCACCACCGTTGTCGGAGAATTCGCCAATCGCCGGCGCCGATGCTTCAAATCTTGTAGATAACCGCGACTTTTCTGCCGGTCTACTTTCCATCTGAAAAATCGTCAAAGATCATCTGTCTCCAAGGAGGCTTCACGCCGACCAAATCCAAACGAGGGATATGGTTCTCATCCGCCGTTACACCATGGCGAAAGGGCGAGGAGAAACGCGAAGATATGAATCCAAGAAAAAAAGAAGATCCGCCAACGAAACACCATAAAACTCCAGAACATAGCCACCATCTGCACCGAAGGCCAGCAGACCCATTCATTTCGATTGGGCTTCGGACAATTGAGTCATTCGGTGAGAAAGGGAACAAATAAGTACCGGTTTCTTGGTGAAAAGGCACCATGGAAGGAGATCGGAGCTCCGGAAACAAAAGACACCGAACATAGTCGGGATTATTACCGGACAAAAATCCGGAGTATAAACAAAAGCAAAAAAAATCCGATCTACAAAAGGAAGAGGATCGGAGAAACAAAAAACAAATGTAACCCAACCACTGACGAACCGCCGGTGGCCGGAAACTGCAAATCGGAAAGTGGGTTCTTGAGAGTAGAGAGAAGGGAGAACACCAAGAGAGAGAAAAAAGTTCGGCTATATTGTTTAACTTCAAAATGATCATTTTGAATCATAACTACATAAAGCTCAATTCTTTTGGGGGTTTTCTTTTTCTTAATAACCAGAATTGTCAAACCAAAGCACAAACTGATCCCCAAAATTTTAATCCGTGTTTTCTTGCAACTTAAAGTGTCCAAGTTTGGCCGCAATACTTTTCTATGGCCGACTGTTGTTAGAAGATTGCCTCCGGCGTTGACGAGTTTTTTTCTTCATCTTCTTAGTTCTTCTGTTGAATCCACATTTAATATCTTTCATTTAACAGAACCATTTTATTTCGTAGCATAGAAACTTTAGCATTTCAATGCTATATTTGATATTTAAATAAATGAACGAGCAAGGAAACATAATTATATACAACAACTTTTAGAAAGGGTAAAGATTACATTAAACAGAGGGAAATGGCTACAAGCATACAACATCTATTCTTATTCGTATTTTTCACATTTTAAGATTAGTAAAGAAACCTGCTCGTCTATATTGCATTTTTGCACTTGGTTCGGTCGTCGTCAGAATTGTCCGGGCTCGTGCCCCTGATAATCTACAGTTCCAAAAGGGTTTGCTTACTTCAATCTGAAGAAACCCAAGAATATCATAAGAACTTCGACTCTTTTAAGGATGTGCACATGATCATTCAATAAAGGTCATAACTTTAGTTTAGGTAACAACAACTCACCCAAACGCCGGTTGATTCTTCTGAGTAGTGCGGTTTTACCCTTCCTCATCCTCGGAGTGAGACTCAGTATTTGAAGTCGTCTCGGTCTTAGTCTCCATCAATCAAGGTTGTACACCTAAACCCACGGACCAAAACAATATGTTAATGAGAATAACGACACAATTCTTAGACCACACAACTACAATGGAACCTTACACCGTAACGCTTTTTACCTATAAGAATCTCTAGGACTAAATGTTTAATAACATATTGTGATCTCCCAGTTCAGAACCTGTAATAACATTCAGCAATGGCTGACTTTAGGATTCATATAGCACTAGTAACATGTCATGTCTTCAAGAATCAAACTAATAGGTTAATCTCATGTCATGTCTATAAGAATCAAACCAATAGGTTGAAGAGATATTTGATGTGTCAGTCACGGCGTAGTACAAGTGGTAGTACAAGACGTGACTCAGGACGTTGATATATTTGATTATTGAGATATGAACGAATCTTAATGATATGATTCGGTTTATTGGTTGTGTGCTGAGCTGTATGAAGATCTTGGAGTGAAGATTTCAGCTTGGAGTTGTTTACTTATTCTTTGAATAAGTTTCAAGAGAAAAAGGAAAAGTTCCAAAAAGGTGAAATAGGAAATATCAAAACAAAAAGGATATTTGCTATATCTTTATTTAGGTAAACTTGAGGAGCAAGTTTAGCCTATATAAAGAGGAGAGGTGTGGCCTTATGAAGGTGCAAGAGCTGAGAGAATAAAAACTCAAGAGGGCTTTTGTATCTTTGGGAAAAGTCTAGGTTCTAGGGGGATCTTAGCTCAGGTGTTTGATCTTGAAGAATTCTTGTATTGGGTAGAGCGATAGATCAATAGAGTTTGTTCTATTTGTCTGTAATTGGTGGGATTACTTTCTATTCAAGTGAATTCGAAGTCTGGACGAGGTCCCGGGGAGTAGGAAAAACCGAATCCCGTTAACAAACTTTGTGTGTCTTACTTTCTGCTTTTTATACTGTCTCACCTGCACTTTCAATTGGTATCAGAGCGGGTGCTTGATAGAGATTCAGTCTTGTTTCGAGCAGATCTAAGGTGAGGATCAGAAGGTAGCTCAGGAAGTAGCACAGAGTTCGGTTCGATAGAGTCTCACAAAGAAGGAACGTCTATGACCAGACCACCACGGCTTGATTCTTCAAATTATAGATATTGGAAGGTTCGTATGCAAGCTTTCATTAGTGGTCTTGATGAGGATTGTTGGAATTCGATTGAGAATGGTTGGAACCCCCTATGATGGTTAATGATAAAGGAGTTGAAGTTCTTAAGCCTAAAGATCAATGGAATGCTGAAGAGAAGAAGGCATCAAGTTGCAATTCTAAAACCAAGACTGCAATTTATAATGCAATTGATGCAAGTTACTTCAAGTTGATTTCTCAATGTGTGTCAGCTCAAAATGCATGGAAAACATTGGAGAACATGTTTGAAGGTACCACAAGTGTCAAGAGGACTAAACTGGATATGTTAGCATCTAAATTTGAGAATCTAAGGATGGATGAAGGAGAAACCGTGACTCAATTTAGTGCTAATTTGTGTGACATATCTAATGAGTCATTCGCTCTTGGAAAGACTTACAAGGACAAGAAGCTTGTGAAGAAGCTGAAGAGATCTCTTCCATCAAAGTTTGAGTCAAAGATCTCTGCTGTTGAAGAAGCTCATAATCTGGATGAGATGGCGTTTGATGAGTTTGTTGGGATCCTTCAAGCTTTTGAGTTGAATAAAGCGTATGAAGAACTAGCTCATAAGAAGGATGTTGATGTTGGAGTTGTTCTACAAGTTTCATCTTCTGAAGATTCTATGGCGATGCTGTCAAGACAGTTTTCTAAGTATTTTAAGATGAAGGAAGACAAGAAAAGTAAAAGAGAAAAGTTGGACAACTCATCATCGAAGATACAATGCTATGAATGTCATGGATTTGGTCACCTTAGCCGTGATTGTGAAAATTTACAGCATAATAAGAAGAAGAG
Source organism: Orychophragmus violaceus (assembly GCA_030180135.1). Taxonomy (NCBI): domain Eukaryota; kingdom Viridiplantae; phylum Streptophyta; class Magnoliopsida; order Brassicales; family Brassicaceae; genus Orychophragmus; species Orychophragmus violaceus. The sequence goes on from CM058230.1 coordinate 7,631,248, forward strand.
GAACGTCAAGGATGATTCTGGAAGTGATTCAGATGATGGTGAAGAAATAAAGAACTTTGTGGCATTCACAAATTTTGAGTCTAGTTGTGCTACGAAATCTGCAACATGATCTGCATCAGCGTCTGCGACAGAACCTGCATCAGCGTCTGCAACAGGGTGTGCAATTGATAGTGACAATTATGAAAGTGATGACGATCCTGTAAGTGATGATGATGATTTTGATGAGAATTACAAAGCCTTGTATGAGCATTGGTGTAAGATGGTTGAGGAGAATGCATCATTGACCAAGGAGAAAGTTAAGCTAGAAGCTGAAGTTGCTGAAGTACGAAAGTATGCAACAGAGAAAGAAGAAGAAGCACAGCAAGCCAGAGCTCAACTTGAAGAGACTCAAAAAGGTGTGAGGATGCTGAATAATGACACAAAGAAGTTGGATCATCTTCTCACCATTGGCAAAAGTGATCGATGTGGTCTTGGATTCAATGGAGAATCTTCAAAAGCTGATAGTGCTTTTGTGTCTAGTGGAAAGATGGATGTTGCATCAACAGCTGCTACAAAGACTGTCACTATTATGAAGTCTGTAACTGGTACGTCGACTGGTACGACAACTGGTACAAGAACTGCTACAGCGACTGCAACAAGGAAAACCCCAGAAGTGAAGAATGCACCTAAACGAATTTGGCGTCCTGTCTGTCATCATTGTGGAGTTGTTGGACATATTAGGCCAAGATGCTTCAAGTTATTGAAGGAGAATAAAAGAATGGAGCAAGCTTATGAAGTGAGATTTCATGGTCCTATATGTTGTAATTATGGAGGGACAAGGCCCATGAAGATTTGGAGGAAGAAAGTTAATCACTTCGGAGATGGTGCAATAGGATTTCATCCTCAATATGGAGGAGGACGGTTCATGTGTTAGTTTTTGACCATGATATGACTCAAGTAAGGGGAGATTGGTGTTGCTAGTTTTTTATGATGTTGGATGTTGCTAGTGACGAAGCCTTTGATGCTAGGGTTGTTGAGATCACATACATAGTCAAAAAGGGGGAGATTGAAGAGGTATTTGATGTGTCAGTCACGGCGTAGTACAAGTGGTAGTACAAGACGTGACTCAGGACGTTGATATATTTGATTATTGAGATATGAACGAATCTTAATGATATGATTCAGTTTATTGGTTGTGTGCTGAGCTGTATGAAGATCTTGGAGTGAAGATTTCAGCTTGGAGTTGTTTACTTATTCTTTGAATAAGTTTCAAGAGAAAAAGGAAAAGTTCCAAAAAGGTGGAATAGGAAATATCAAAACAAAAAGGATATTTGCTATATCTTTATTTAGGTAAACTTGAGGAGCAAGTTTAGCCTATATAAAGAGGAGAGGCGTGGCCTTATGAAGGTGCAAGAGCTGAGAGAATAAAAACTCAAGAGGGCTTTTGTATCTTTGGGAAAAGTCTAGGTTCTAGGGGGAGCTTAGCTCAGGTGTTTGATCCTGAAGAATTCTTGTATTGGGTAGAGCGATAGATCAATAGGGTTTGTTCTATTCGTCTGTAATTGGTGGGATTACTTTCTATTCAAGTGAATTCGAAGTCTGGACGATGTCCTGGGGAGTAGGAAAAACCGAACCCCGTTAACAAACTTTGTGTGTCTTACTTTCTGTTTTTTATATTGCCTCACCTGCACTTTCATAGGTTAATCTCATGTCATGTCTATAAGAATCAAAATAAGGTTTTCTGTTTGTGGATGCCGACAAATTCGTGCTGATTTCTTTTAATGATGTACTGATATGGATTTATATTTACATATATTAGCTCAGGTACAAAAAAAATGGAGATGAGAAACCGTAGGCTTTTCAAACCACTTATTCCAGGAGATTGTGAAAATAGTGTGGTATGTATTCTTAGTTCATTCTCTCTATTGGTTATTTGTAATAGTGTTTTGCTTTCTAGCATTCATAGATTATTTTTTGTGTTGCAGTATATCCGGGACATGTTTTTTAAGAAGTATATACGTGGAAAAACCAATTACAGTTGAGAAATTAACATCTACTATTTCTCGAGGAGAGTTTCCTATCAAAAGAGTTGGTGATAGGCTTACTTCGGGTTGAATACAGTTCTTTGAGGCTCATAATTAAAAGAATTTGATCTTTTAATTTTTGAGTACCGTGGAGGTGCAGATTTTCATATGGTACAACAGTACGAATCCAATTGTTTTGTGAAAAAGAATATTTAAATCTGCCTCAAATGGATTGTACTGAGAAAGAATATGAAAACGGCCTCAAATGGAAACTAGTCAAGCAAGCATGAGTAAGTACCCGTTTTTACTGTAATATAATGTGATTACTCTTTGTAATGTAATGTTTGATTAATATTTCCCTGTTTTTTAAAGAGCCGATGAGAAATTTGTTACACTAAATATCACGAGTGACTTCATCAAACGAAGCAGACTTGTAAGTTGTTCCTTAGTATTTAGGTTTATGCAGGGGCGGACCCATTAAGCAGCAAGGGGGTTCACATGACACCCCTAAAACTATTGAAAAAAATTAAATTGCATAGAATTGTGAGAAGGGAAATTAGCAAAAATGGTAATTTTTAACATGATGACACCCCAAAACATGGTTCAACCCCTCACTTTTTTTTGGTCAACCCCCTCACTTGATACCCCTTTTATCACTGGTTTTGTAATTAATTTTATATTTGATCAAATTTTATATAATTTATTATACAGTAAATATTTTTGGCACCCCTAAAATAAAAATCTGGGTCCGTTACTGGGTTTATTCTTATTGTTATATGATCAATTTTCTGATTTTATAGTATCTTCCTAAGTCATTTGTGGAAGCAAACAATTTGGGTAAGATTACGGGCAAAGCCATTTCTATAATCAGTGATGCGGGAGCGAAATGATCTGTTGATTTAGCGGTTTACTGTGCTAATGACAAGCTTTGTGTACGTCTGAGTGTTGGCTTCAGAGAATTTTTGTTGGCAAACGATATCAAGGCCAACAATGCGATTGTGCTTCAACTTTTGTGGGAAAAATGTCAACACTCCCTTCCTCAAACTGTTCACCAAAAATTGCATAATTCTCTAACTCTATGCATCCTATGTTTTAAGAATTTGTATTGCATTGGTACTATATGTTTTAAGAATGTTGTGTTATCATTTGTTTCAAATCATTAAAACCCCCATAAAATATCAATTTCAAAGGAATTGGTATATAAAAAGAAAACATAAATCTGTGCACTTGTAACGCGAATCAAAATCTAGTTTTTTATTTAATTTAAACTTTTATTATTATTATTATTATTATTATTATTATTATTATTATTATTATTATTATTATTATTATTATTATTATTATTATTATTATTATTATTATTATTATTATTGTAATGGCATAGTAGTGTCCAATATCAACTGAATTGGACAATTTTAACGTCTGTATTATTGATACTGCCTCAAAACGTTATGACAACGATTTTCAGTTATTTTTAAGGCTTCGTTTTTAGTTTTCTTTTTTGTATCGTGTTGATAGCTAGAATTTTCTATTTCGTCTATCTAATTAACTTTGGATTACATTTTTTACGTTTTGAAAAATATTATTGATAATCATTATTAATATTATTGATAACAAAGTAACACCAGAAGACATCTTACAAAATTACATATTAAGACTTTATCTTCCAGTTAAGCACGTGCCCTGGCGGATCTCCATACCTTCTTGTAAACCAAATTCCATCAGTTTTAGCAATCCAAGAACGTAGCTGACCACATCGCTGAAAATTCGAATGATATGCTTCAAAATCATAATATTCCTTTTGATAAAGCCCATGTGTGAAAAAGCAACTCCATTGTGTTTCTTTTGGCCATCTATAGTCTTTGAAAGCAATGATATGTGGAGTTTGATTGAAGCTTAAGGGATATGCGTCTATTTTTCCATGGTTATCTTTACATACGGTCTCCAAAATATCACCAGGATAGAGTTGATTATGAAGTACTATATGATTTTCCTTGCAAGAGGCTTCAATTGACCCTAAACACATAGCAGCAACTAACATAAAAACTATCAACTGATTCATGTTTTGGATCTGTGATATATTTTTTTTTGAGTGATAAAGGCATCAAACATGTTGAGTATTATATACCTTTCTTTGTGATATCCTTTCTTTAATTAGTAAATTATCTCTTTATGGCTTTAGTTAAATTTAAACACACAAAATGGACTAACTAAACATCTGGTTGGATGGGAGTTTAGTTTCTAAAAGTAAGGTTGACTATTAGGATATACATTAGCTATTAAGATATACATTAGTTTTGGATATATATACTCTACAATTTTGTATTTATCTATAGTAATATATTTTCTAAAAAGATATACATTAGCTTCGGATAGATATACTCAACATTTTTGTATTTATCTATAGCAATAACATTCTTGTATTTATCTATGCTTGTAAAACATATCTATCTAATGCTAATTTAGCTAATGTATATTCTAATATTGACCACTAAAATTTCAAGAATAATTAAGAAATATATTGCTATAGATAAATACAAGAGATAATATATATATATATATATATATATATATATATATATCCTAAGCTAATGTATATTTTAATAGTTAATGTATATCATAATATTGACCACCAAAATTTCAAGAATATTTAGGAAATATATATTGCTATAGATAAATACAAGAATGGATAGCATATCTTTTAGTCCAAAAAAAAAAGGATAGCATATCTATCCGAAGCTAATGTATATTTTAATAGCCAATGTATATTTTAATATTGACCACTAAAATTTCAAGAATAGTTAGAAAAGTTAATGTTATAGATAAATACAAGAATGTAATATCTATCTGAAGCTAATGTATATCTTAATATCGATCACTAAAATTTCAAGAATAGTTTTAGTGGAGGTTATTGGTATATAAATTTTAATGGATTATTTTGCTTAACAATTACTTTTCATCTTAATTTTTAAGACAAAACTCCTCATTTGTAAAACAAGTTTATGTTGTGCATTTTGAACTCTTTTTGTGTGTGAATGTTGACGACACAAGTAAATGTCCTGAACTAACCAATCAAGAAAGCTACAAAGAGTTTCTATGGTAGCTATCCAAAAGTTTCCATTTAACTCGAGAGTTTCCATATATATAGTACTCAATATGTTCTATTTTATAAGATGTTTTAGCTAAAAGTGTGGTATTTAAGAAATCATAAATATTATTATTTTTTATATAAAAATTATTGTTTAATATTTAATTTAATTTTTTTAACCAATAACAATAAATACTGCAGAATATTAATAATTTAAATAAATATAAATTTACATTGAATCAAATAAAATGAAAAAAGCTTAAAACATCTTATAATTTGGAACAGAAAGGAGTAAATTGATCTTAAAATCCAAAAAGAATCATTTAGAATCATAACCACGTAAAGCTCAATTCTTTTAGGTTTATCCTTTTCTTAATAATCATAATTGTCAAACCGAAGCACAAGTTCTTGGGAATAGTATCGTCAGCTTCAAAAACTTTACCCTCAAGTTAACAAGTTCTTTTTTAATCTTCTCCTGTTGAATCCACATTTGACATCTTTTCATTTAACAGAACCATTTTATTTCGTAGCATAGAATCTTTAGCATTTCAATGCTATATTTGATACTTCATCATTTTCAAGTTTTTATAACATAAACTTGTTAAATAAATCAACGAGCAAGGAAACATAATTCTATACAACAGCTTTTAAAAAAGGGTAAAAATACATTAAACAGAGGGAAATGGCTACAAGCATACAACAACTATTCTTATTCGAATTTTTTCACATTTTAAGATTAATAAAGAAACCTGGTCGTCTATATTGCATTTTTGCACTTGGTTCGGTCGTCGTCAGAATTGTCCCGGTTCGTGTCCCTGATAATCTACAGTTCCAAAAGAGTTTGCTTACTTCAATCTGAAGAAACCCAAGAATATCATAAGAACTTCGACTCTTTTAAGGATGTGCACATGATCATTCAATAAAGGTCATAACTTTAGTTTAGGTAAACAACAACTCACCCAAACGCCGGTTGATTCTTCTGAGTAGTGCGGTTTTACCCTTCCTCATCCTCGGAGTGAGACTCAGTATTTGTAAGATCTCAATTCTGCATATCCGAAGATAGCAAGAATTTTAGGGTTTAAATTAGGGATTCTTCAAAGTCTCTTAACCTAGCTCGGCGGAGATGATGAGATTATGGCTAAATTGGCGTTCCCGATGAATCGGAATAAAGAGAATTAGGTTTTATAGCTGAACCTTGTAAAAGGCTGCCTACGTACCATTTGGAAAAGGATCAAGCCATTCGTAGTTCTTTTACGAGTTAAGTCGTCTCTTAGCGACTTATCGTATTGTGCGTGTTTCGATCTCTTTTAGCCTGTAGACCCTCATTCTCTCATGTCGAGGTTTAGGTCGGCTTACAGAGTCGTCTATAGAGCGATCTCTTGTAGCCTGAATACCTTCATCCTCTCATGTCGAGATTTAAGTCGGCTTTTAAGAGTCGTCTGTATTATTATTTTAGATGTATTTTCTTGTATTTTTTTTTAATCATTTTAGCCTGAATGCCCTCTTTCTCTTATATAGAGTTTTAGGCCGGCATAAAAAGTCATATTTCTTAGAAAGAAATAGATATTTTCCACAAAAGAAAATAGATATTTTCCTTTTGTGATTATCTTCGAAGATTGCCATTTATCTTCATCGATATAGTAATTATCCATAATAAATGCCTTCTATTTCGGGCCGATCTTATTATATGAATGGGCTATTTTGAGGGGTGCTAAAACCGACTCCAACAATAAGCCCCCCCCCCCAAGTCGGCGATTCAAGCGTTTGGCGCGATGATCGGTGATAGAAAACATTTTTGGTTAGTGAAGTATAAAAGATCGGCATGAATCTCCGGTATTCCTTTGAATGTTGTCATGGAAGAATAATCTTTTCCGTAGTTAAGTTAATCGGGTCGTTCTATCCTTTGATCCATTTGTATGGATCTTTGGCGAACGACGATTAAAACGTAGATCGACGTTGGACTGCTTTACTTTAAGGCTTACGCCCCACCGTATCTATAATTGAGAGATGGATCTCGGCTTTATTCTAAGGGTGGGCAAATGTGCGATGCTGTGCTCGACTTATTTGTTATCACCCACCTCGAAGAATTTGCGGGACGGATCCCGGCTTTCCCTTACCACGATGTGCACCTCATGCGCAAGGAAGACCACACTCCTGGCCAGGGAGCATGATGCTAATGCGAGTTCTTAGACCCGACTTTTGCGAACTATGGAGCTCGGCTTTTTGCGAGTTACTTAGACCCGACTTTTGCGAACTAAGAAGCTCGGCTTTTTGCGAGTTACTTAGACCCGACTTTTGCGAACTAAGAAGTTCGGCTTTTTGCGAGTTACTTAGACCCGACTTTTGCGAACTAAGGAGCTCGGCTTTTTTAGACACGACTTTCTGCGAGTTCTTTTAGAACCGACTTTCTGCGAGTTCTTTTAGACTCGACTTTCTGCGAGTTCTTTTAGACTCGGATTTCTGCAAGTTCTTTTAGACTCGACTTTTTGCGAGTTCTTTTAGACTCGAATTTGGTTGCGAGTTAAGACTCGACTTTTGTGCGAGCTTTTTAAACTCGGCTTAAAGTAATATTGAATAAAAATCAAAATACTTACTTGATGAACTCACATATCATGTGAGCCGACGTAAAAATATGTTATGAGAATTTAGCTTTTATGGAGGTACGTTAGTGATGTTTAGAGGAGGTAATGGAGACGTCGATTAGGCTTTGTGCGTCGCCGTCATGAGGTGCCAGAGGTAGCGTCGGGGATCTAAGAAACCGACTTTCATGCATCAAAAATAAAAAGAAGTCAAATAACTTTTTCTTTCATGACAAAATTATAAGAATTACTTGACAAGAAGTAGAAAATAATAATAAAGTACTATAGCACAGTAATTCAATTGCATATGGATCCATGCCACACGTTAATTAAAGATTAGAGTATGAAAGTAAATATAATCTAACTAGCATGAGTCATGTTTAATATATTAAACTCAATGTGATCGATAATAATGCAGGCGTCAAACATGATCGGTTCAATGGCCAAATTATCAGATAAATCGAACTAATGAGATTTCAGATTAAATATGATGAGGGATCAGTTAATGAATCAAATAGTATATAATAAAACATCTACCGATTGTATAATGCGTCATAAAAGAGAAGAAGAGGAAAGTGTTACTTATCTTGATGGATGTAGCTTGGTAATTTTGAATGAGTTATGACGGAGATGTTTCGGCCTTTTGCTAGCCGACATTCCGCTGTGTTTGCATCCGCAAGTGGAGTGAATATGCTTGTCATAAGATGATTGCGAGACGCGATGCTCGGCTTTATGTGATTTGCGAGTTCAATGCTCGGCTTGATGAGATTGCGAGACATGATGCTCGGCTTGATGAGATTGCGAGATACAATGCTCGGCTTTATATGATTTGCGAGTTCGATGCTCGGCTTGATGATATTACGAGACATGATGCTCGGCTTTATATAATTTGCGAGTACGATGCTCGGCTTGATGAGATTGCGAGACATGGTGCTCGGCTTTATAAAATTGCGAGATATGATGCTCGGCTTGATGACTGGCTGTAACATCGAAAATGACAAGTTAAAATAGGATTATAGCTTATTAAAAATCTTATCTCTGTATTTGCTCCAGCTGTGTTTGCATTGCTGATTTTTGGTGAGCTCATATGGTATGTTCAGGCCTGGTGTGACGTGATAGACTTTTTGAGCTTGTCTTTTTCGCCCTTTGTTTTTGACGAGCCTTTGCTAAATCTTTGAGCCACTGAGCTACCGAGCTTGATTTTGAACTTGAAGAGGCTTTGTTTACTTGTCACACAAGTAGCTTCTTTCTCTTTGTAAAGAATCCTAGAAAGGTTCGAGGAAAACTTAAAGTTGTAAGTCGATGAACAATATTTAATTTGTGTCCTGACTCTTGAATGTTAGATTGATTCAGAATATTTTGGTAGAATAATATATTGGCATACACGGTCTAATGAATCGTGTATTGCTTCAACTATTAAATAATGGGGTGCTTCTTAATTATAAAAAAGCAAACTTATCTTTTTGGTGATGGTGATCCAGAGAAGACGATAGTGGAAAGCTTTTTCCTCTTGTTTCTTTCGAGAGCATTCATAGATATGGTATGTCGAGTCAGCTGATTTGAGTAGAATCATTGTTGCCGAAGAGCTTTACTTCTTCAAGGAGCTCGAGTTTGAACTTTTGTTCACGGCTTAGTCTCCCCATTCTCTTGTTGGAGTTGGTGCCGTTTATGAGCTTATTGAATAATTTAAAAACTGCCAAAAGCACGTGACTATGTGATCAATAATATGTTAAGTGTATAATATATATAAGTCGGAGAATTCTTATCTCGGTTGAAGAGAGCGTGACGTGGAAGTCTTTGGAAGTGAGATCGACTGACGTGACGAGTTGTCGTCTTTGACGTGATGAGAGTGAGAACGAGCTCTCTCTTTCTTTTTATTGGTTTGGTTTGTAAGAGCGCTGAGCTCGTCGTTATGAGAGCATGGGGCTCGTTGTTAAGATGTTCATGACGTGACTTGGAAGTCGGTGAACGGACCTTTGCGTCGAGCGTAAGTCGGTATTTTCCATGAACGTTTGATTATAAAGAACGCTTGCTTGCTCTTCAAGTAATAGATGAATACTTAGCTTTATTTTCGATGGAGGAGGTGATGAGCTACGAGTTTGAGAAGATAATCCGGTGTCGACCTAACGTCGTGAGCTGGTGAGACCGAACATGACGCAAGGACTTGTCATTGTACGCTACTCTTCCCGGCTTTGAATTGTAGTGAAGGTCGACAGGACTAGAGATATCCGTTATGAGCGAAGTTGAAAACGAGCTCCTTCTTGCGAGATCGACTGCTTGAGATTGAGGATTATTCAATAGGAAGGCAAGATGCCGACCGTGATGATTCCGTGACTCTCGATGAGCGTTTGGGGCATGACAACAAAGTCGGCGCGGTCTTATGACTGGCGCATAAAAGTGTGTCCGGTCTTTGCTTCTGATTTGAGATAGTTATTTTCTTGCTTCTGTTGTAAAAGAAAGCCGAGATCGTGATGTGGCTGTTACGACGAGCCGATGATCTTGTCGTGAGCATAGTTGTTCTGCTTCTTATCTTAGCAAATTGTTTCCTTGCTTCTTTGCTGTAAAAAGAGCCTTAACGCCTTGCCAAAATAGTGAAATATATGAGTATAGATCCATGAACACCCATATTTTTTGAAGAGGATAATTATTAAGTTCAAGATTTTCTAAATCAAACAGTAAAAATAGGAAACTTAAGCATGGGAAATCTTGTGCTTATGTTGAAAACGAGTTTTGATTATCATAAGGTTATCAAGCAATATATATATATATATATTAAAGTCGTTTAGAGTGAAATAGTAATTCGAGTATGTAGACTTAGCTTTTGGTTTTTGTAGAGGACTGTCGTGGATGAACGTATTTGACGTTATTTTATCGTTGATCCCAACGTCGGCGTCGGCCTGGTTTTTTTTTAAATGAATGTCGGTAAACAGGCTTTTTCTGATAATGGACTGGTGCCATGCCGGGCTGATGACAAGGATCTAATGCCGTCATGAGCTCTTTCTTTGATGAGTTTGGTGAGTATATGTCGTCTTTTAATATGCCTTAGCTGATTAGTGGTGTATGCCGAGCCGGTGTATTGGTCCCGTTTTTATCTCGGCGTGAAGTTTGAAAATTAGTGAATGATAAGACTTGTGCACAATCCATCGGTTATTGGAGTAATTGAGAATTCCGTTCACGCGGCAGAGCCGAGGTTGGTGACAAGCTCGTACTTTTGTATGAGATGGATTGTCGCTTCAGAGAAGTTGGCGGAGATGTCGTTCTTATGTGAGGTATCTCCTAGCCCCTACTCCCTTTTTTTTAAGAAACCAACGAACCACATTCATATCTTGGAGTGATTTTGCTACATGTCAGAGGTAAGTAACTTCTCTGAGAGGTCGAATCGTCTATCTCAACATGTGTGAGCCGACGAGTTCTATCGGTGTCTTTGATTGACAAGTTGGTTTGAAAACCAGATGACATACAAGAGCCGAAGAACACGAGCTACTGCCGAGATTGAGATCGTCTCATGAGTCGGTGAGTTAATGAGTTCAGCCGTTGCTTGACTTCAGTCGAATTGGGTTCAGAGATTTCATCGATCGAATGACGTTTCTCTTCCTGCTTCAAGAGACGATTGAATGGTCAAATTGTTGCAAATTGGTAAAGCGGCATGGACGTGTTTAGTCATATTATTCACGTGTTTTACTAAGCTTTTTAGAGGATCTATGAATCAAACAATTAATAAAATATCATGAACTAGAGAAGTCAAATAGTCAAGCTATATAGTATTTTTATAATTGTGGGGTGACGAGCGCTGATCGAAACAGAATATTAAATAGTTTTGTAAGACATGTTAGCATGTCGGGAAGCAATAATCAATTAGTGATCAAAGCAACGAATAAGTGGGATCAATCATTAATAATAAAACTTAGTTTTAGATACTTATCTTGACGATTTTGACGAAGCCGTGATGTATATTATGGACGTCGATAATAAAGTAATGAACTACCAAGGTGCCGATCATGACTTGTCGTTTTTATCTCGTCGTTGAGCGTGTTGTATAAAATATTTTTGAAGAAATCCCCACAGTCGGCGCCAATTGTAAGATCTCAATTCTGCATATCCGAAGATAGCAAGAATTTTAGGGTTTAAATTAGGGATTCTTCAAAGTCTTTTAACCTAGCTCGGCGGAGATGATGAGATTAGGGCTAAATTGGCGTTCCCGGTGAATCGGAATAAAGAGAATTAGGTTTTATAGCTGAACCTTGTAAAAGGCTGCCTACGTACCCTTTGGAAAGGGATCAAGCCATTCGTAGTTCTTTTACGAGTTAAGTCGTCTCTTAGCGACTTATCGTATTGTGCGTGTTTCGATCTCTTTTAGCCTGTAGACCCTCATTCTCTCATGTCGAGGTTTAGGTCGGCTTACAGAGTCGTCTATAGATCGATCTCTTGTAGCCTGAATACCTTCATCCTCTCATGTCGAGATTTAAGTCGGCTTTTAAGAGTCGTCTGTATTATTATTTTAGATGTATTTTCTTGTATTTTTTTTAATCATTTTAGCCTGAATGCCCTCTTTCTCTTATATAGAGTTTTAGGCCGGCATAAAAAGTCATATTTCTTAGAAAGAAATAGATATTTTCCACAAAAGAAAATAGATATTTTCCTTTTGTGATTATTTTCGAAGATTGCCATTTATCTTCATCGATATAGTAATTATCCATAATAAATGCCTTCTATTTCGGGTCGATCTTATTATATGAATGAGCTATTTTGAGGGGTGCTAAAACCGACTCCAACAGTATTTGAAGTCGTCTCGGTCTTAGTCTCCATCAATCGAGGTTGTACACCTAAACCCACCGACCAAAACAATATGTTAATGAGAATAACGACACAATTCTTAGACCACACAACTACAATGGAACCTTACACCGTAACGCTTTTTACCTATAAGAATCTCTAGGACTAAATGTTTAATAACATATTGTGATCTCCCAGTTCAGAACCTGTAATAACATTCAGCAATGGCTGACTTTAGGATTCATAGCACTAGTAACATGTCATGTCTTCAAGAATCAAACTAATAGATTAATCTCATGTCATTGTCTATAAGAATCAATAATGATGCCAGGGGGAATGTACAAAAGGTCACCCAAGAAAACGGCAATTACTAACTGGCTTCACGATTCCCGGTGGATTCTTCAAAAAGAAGAGTGAAGTGAAAGGTTTCAGCATTCAGTCATAGGAGCATTTGAGGCAAAAATCAGTTAAGAGATTAGGTAAGTAATGAAATCTTTACTTTTGATCGCTTTAGACTGTCTTTTGAACTTGGAGACTATGTTCGCTTTGGAGGTTTGGGATTATGTGAGACGAATTTAGAATGGCAGCAACAGAGAGCTTAAGATGGTTATAGACCTCTTTTTGAAAAAAAAAAAAAAATCTAACAGCAGCTTGAGCTTCTTGTTCATTGCACACGGAGCTAGAATCAGAATCGTCATATCCTCTTCAACTTCCTCGATTCTCCACCTGCTCAAGAGCTCTTCACTTGAGGAGACTTGATTTTGAAAATGTCAAATTTTATGAAACAGATATTGCACGCGTTTGAACAACAGTGGTGTTGGAACAGGGGCCGAATATTAAATTAAGAGTGCTTAACAGTTTAAGGCACTTGTCTTCATTTATTTACGTTATAAGGCACTTAACAACTCTAGGATACTTCTCCCACTGTTTTCATAGGTTGGTAAGACAATATTGTCCTCAGCTTCTTGTGTCACGTTTTGTTTTAATAAAATAAGACAATTAATTTTCTGTTCATTTAGAGGGAAAAATTGTGTCTGAAAAGGGGGGGAAACTTAAGATTTGGACACATTTCTCGAGTAGGAGAGAAGAATAAAAAGTGTTGGCTTAATCTGGTCCATCAAAACAGACTTTTTTGTTTAATCGTGAGGCTACAAACGTATCAGTGCATTGGTTTTGCTGAATCATTGTAGACCATTAGATTATTTTTGTTCATGAGCCCTGAATATCCATCCATCTACACGTGTACATCATTGATTCCTGTCTGCAGATTAGGGGACCTGTAAGCTCTTATAATTTTTTTTCGTCTCTCTTCTGCCTAAATTGTGTTTGGAACATAACAAAACCAAAATAGCATATTTTCTTTGCCGTTGTAACGGGATCTGTTCGTGGACACTACTTGGTATTTCCAGTTTTAATTATTGGTTTTATTTGTTTGTTTGAGTTTGGACATAATATTATGGATTTGTTTTTCTAACCTCAAATTTGTTTGTGTTTCTTGTGGTTTTTAGGTTGGTTATGAATGAACATTGTCTTGTGATCTGCGGTGAGTGGATCTGTAGTGAAAAATGTGTTTGGGAATTTATGGTTGATAAGCAGCAGCTGACTAGGGTTGTTCCTTTGAAAGACGGTATCACTCTAAAGGAGTTGGAGCTCAATGTTCTTCGCGAGTTCTATGGTACTAGTGTAGAAGGTAAATCTGCTCAGCTAAGCTATTGGCCACCAGACACCAAGGATCTACCAACTGGTATATCAACACCACCAGTTGTTATTGCAAACGAAGGTGGCATTGGTTTCTTCTTGCGTCATCTAAGGATTCATCCCTCTATGAATCTTTTTGTTAAGTTTGAGGATGATGGTAATGCTGTGACCAGAAGTAAAAATTTTACAACGCCATTGCCTTCTAAGATGAAGAACACAGCTGGATATGCGTCCACAGCAGGTTCAAAGACAATACCTGCTGTGGTGGACAAGGATCATGAATCAAGGGAAGGTGGTTTCATGTTTGAGTTGTTTAAATCTGATGATGAAATTTCTGAAGAAGCAGCTGAGGATAGTGATTGGAATGTTGATTCAGATACTGACGTTGCTCCTGTCGTTGAAGATGTAGATGAAATTGACTTAAGACCACGAGGATATGATAGTGAGTTTTGGGAGCCATTGTTGGATGATATTGATGGTGGATCTAATTTGCCTAACATAGTTGGAAGCGAGGTTGATGGTGGTGGAGAAGGCTTTGTGATCAGGTGTAGCAGTGGATCTGCTTTTGATCATGATGTTTTGGTAAGTGGAAGCATCAAAAGTGAGAACAAAGGTGGAACATCTTCTTTTGGTGGAGCTAGCGGAAGTTTTGTTGGACCAACTAGGGAGGCTGATCCATGGATGGGGAACAGTGGACAGTCTAGTCATGGGGGTGACACTCGGCCACCTGTTTCGTGGACCGGAGTTTATGGACATGGTTTTGTGGATGACACAACTGCAGGAAATGTGAAGCGTTCCATCGATAGTCTTGCTGACGATGAGGTTGATATTCCTCCACTGTACGATGATATGGACTATGAGACAGACGATATTCCTGATCTTGATAAAGATGAATTTGATGATAGGATTTATGTCGGTAAGGTGTTTGGATCAAAGCAGGATTGTCGCATTGCATTGGCTATATATGCTATAAAAAATCAGTTTCAATTTAAGCAGGGTCCTACGAAGAGGCACTATTTTGTGATGAGTTGTGTAGACCCTCGGTGTGATTGGAGGGTTTTAGCCCAAGAAATGTTGTCTTGTGGTTACTATGTTATTGGAAAAGCAAATTTAGAGCATACATGTACCATTGAATCACGGCAATGTTATCAGAAGAGAGCTTCATCCAGTGTACTAGCTGCTCTGTACAAAGGCAAGTATGCTGATTCGTCTAAAGGTCCTAATCCTCTTGATCTACAACAACTTATTTTAGAGGATTTGAGGGTGACTTGCTCTTACATGAAGTGTTATAGAGCAGCAGAGCAGGCTAGCAACAGTATATGGGGTAATGAAGAAGAGGCATATCTAAAGCTTCCTGAGTACTTGCACATGTTGAAATTGGCTAACCCCGGTACACTTACTGATCTGAAAACTGAGGTGGATGAGGATGGTTTGAATAGATTTCTGTATTTGTTTCTAGCTTTTGGGGCAGCAAAAGAAGGTTTTAAGAAGCTTAGGCGGGTACTTGTTGTGGATGGTACACATCTGTCTGGTAGGTATAAAGGAGTTTTGTTGACTGCTTGTGGACAGGATGGAAACTTTCAGGTATTCCCGCTAGCGTACGCTGTTGTTGACACTGAGGATGAAGCTTCGTGGACATGGTTTTTTTAGAGGGTTGAAAGGATTATAGCTGACAGTCCAAATCTGACAATAATTTCTGATAGAGCACCTTCTATATATTGTGCGAAGAGGAGTGTTTTTCCACAGGCACATCACGGTGCTTGCATAGTCCATTTGGCTAGGAATGTTGTGTCTCGCTTTAAAAGCAAAGGTTTGGGTAAGTTGGTCATCAAAGCTGGTTTTGCTCATAGGATTGGAGCTTATAGAGAGATCATGGGTAAAATAAAGGCAGCTAATGCAGCTTGTTGTACATACTTGGAGAAGGTAGGAGTAGCCCATTGGTCTAGGGCGTATTTTCCTGGTGATCGGTACAACATGATGACAAGCAATATTTGTGAGCAGTTAAACAAGGCCTTGAAGGGGGGTAGAGGATCACCAATCATTGAGTTGCTGGTTTTTATACAAAAGATGACAACAAGGTGGTTTAATGCTAGAAGGGTGAAGTCTTTGAAACACAAAGGTCGTGTTACACCAGAAGTTGGTAAAGTATTAACGAAAAACATTGCGTTTTGTAAAGGGAGAAAGATCAATCAGATATCTCCTTGGGTTTGCCAGGTTGTTGGTTCATTTGGTAGCAAGCACGTGGTGCATTTGAAAGATAAAAGGTGTGCTTGCAAGATTTATGATAAGGAGAAGATACCTTGCGGGCATGCACTGTTGGCTGCTGATAGTTTGAAGTTGGATTACTCTTCCATTGTTGGAGAATGGTACAAAACAAAGGCGTGGGTTGAAACCTATTCTTGCGAGGTATACCCTGAGGGTAATCCACTTGATGTTGATATACCCGAAGAAATTAAGTCACTGGTGCTAAAGCCTCCAAGGACTCGTCGTCCATCAGGCCGTCCAAAGACTGAGCGGATCCCATCTATCGGAGAGATTAGTGTATTTTCCTTGCGCTAATTAGCTTATGTATATTTTCCTGTTAACTATCTATTTTTTTTAGTTAAATCTGTTTTTTTTGTAAATGCAGGGAGGTAAGAAAAAGAAAAAGAAGTCTGTACCAAATAGGTGTGGTAGGTGCAAGGGCTTTGGACACAACAGGACCAATTGCACAGTCCCAATATGATGCTGGTTGGTGCTTTATCCAAGATGATTGTGTTGTCTGTTTTTTGGCTGTTTGGATAAAGTGCATACCATATTTCATATGTATGTTTTGTTGTAGAAGCTGCCTAGCTTTTTTTGTTACTCTTTACTTGGCAGATTAATTTGGGAGGAGTTATTTTGTATTTTGTATTTTATGCTTTGAAAGCAATGGATTGTTTATGACTTTTGTGTTTAAAAATTGTCTAGATGATTCCATCCACATATATGTGTACTTAATTGGCAGTAATTGTATGGATGTTACCATTTAATGATTCTAGTATTTTCATAAGTGTTCAATTTGTCAATATATTATTTTTAGCTAAATTTATGTATTTGTGTGTTCCTACCATAAGGTGACAACTTAATGTGCCGTATAAAAATTTTATTCTATTTGTTATGTGTACGAAACTGGTTATTCTTGTGCATATATGCGTGTACTGGATTATGTGGACATAGTATGTTTAAATCTGCCTGGTACTATGAAAATGTTTTTATGATCTTGTGTACCAAATCTTGTGGCGTGATACATTGTGTACCATAAGTCGATAACTATTTGTCGAAACTACAGATTTAGTTTGTTTGTGTACCCAGTTTTGTGTACTTGAATTTCTTTTGGCTATTGTTTTCTAATTGTAGGTGTGTACTATAAGCTGTGTACTTAAATTTGTGTACTAGCTGTATACTTTTAGGTGTGTACGCATTTGATAAAAATTTTTGATAAGTTGTGTACTTAAATCTGCGTACTAGCTGTATACTTTAGCGATCGGTCCATAGATAAGCATTGTGATCATACATAAAGTTCAAACCGAAAAATACAAAAGACTAGAGTTAAGTAGGCAAATAGCATCCATCTCGGTCTATAGACGACCGCAACATTGTTTGATGGTTTGCAATAGTTACAAAAAGAGGAGAAAGTATAACTTTCTAGGCAGTGAAATGGTAGATCGGGATGACCATTTCCCTGTAGATGTCCATAGCATACTCTCTCCTAATTGCATCCACCATTTTATCGTCCATGGCAGACATTCCCTTTTCTAGCTCGCCAAGAGCATGCATCTCCATGAATTTGATTGCTAGTGGACCACAATCCCCCGAACGTTCGTTGACGTACAAGCCGGTCAGCCTATCCAACAGAAAAGGTTTCTTCCTTTCTATCTGTGTTGGTGTTGCCTTGCAGAAATTCCTAATGATGTATGGCAGCATCTCTGTGAAAGGGGCCATGAATTCACTAACCTGTTTGTCTGTGTATAATGTCGGCTGCGAGTCAAGGATTTCAATAGACCACATGTTTAGGTTGATTGCAAGGCCAACCCAATGTTCTTCAGCCCAAAGCATGGGTGCGTACACTGTTTCCACATCTTCTAGCCATTTTTGTCCTGGACACTTGACATAATTGGTGAGCTTTTTATCCCAGTGTAGTAGGTCTTTGTTAAATGCTTTGGAGAATGATCTGTATTTTGCTTGTAGATGGCTGGCAAACCATGGGGACGCAACTGCTAGTCCCTCTTCTACTAGAAGCTGGCTGTGACGTTTTGAAATGTGTGCCATCAAGACTTCCATGTGCTATATATTGGAAAACAAGTAAACAAGTAATGGTTTTGAGCGTCCATCTTGTGTACATTTCTTAGTGTACTTTTAACAATATGAATAGGTGAATAAAAAGTTCTTGAGGAAGCTTACCGTTGTGTTAACCCATTGCTGAGGCCTACCTAGATCCAAGAGGAACTTGTTGTTGAAGTCAAAACCAACTTGTGTGTAATGTTCGCTGTGAATATAAGAATGTTATAGCCAAAAATGTCATTTATTTTAAACTGGTAAGTTTAAGAAAAAAATGACTTACACATTTGGTTTGCTTTTCAGTACATTCTTGAAAAGTTTCCAATCCTTGACGATAGTGGAAGGAAAAACAGAGACAATGCTGGGGTGGTCTGTGAGGACAAGATGCATGGCTCGATCCATTTCTGTTGGGCAGTATTTTGGAGTGGGTTTTGTAGGTGAGGAGTCGCTTATCTCCAGACAGATTTGAGTGGGTGTTGAAGGCAGTTTTGAGTGGGAAGATTGGCCATCATGGTCCTGGTTATTGTGAGAACCCTATTAGTGGATGATAAGGCTTACCTTCTTAATTATAATAAGTTTTTAAGTATGTGTTACCTTGTTTGGTGGATAGTCTTTGGTGGCGTGGTTGATTGGTAAGTTGAGGTTTGTGTCCATGGTTGCATTTCCATGTGTAGTCTTTTAACAAAATTTGTTCCAATTAGTTAGAATAACGCATAGATAGAGTTATATTTACAAAATTGTTATGTATGTATTACCTTGTTTGGTTGATTTTCTTTTGTGGTCTGTAGATGACTGAACTGGATGTTTGTGTCCATGTTGTCTTGTCCATGCGAAGTCTATGAATAGCAAGATTCTCTTATTTGTTGATATATAATGATATGGATATGTAACGAAACTATATAATGCAGCTTACAGTTGGAACATCTGAAGTTTGAGAGATTTTGGCTACTAGTTTTTCCTGGTGAAAAGTTCACATAAACGGGTTGTTGGATAGGAAGATAGTTATTTAGTGCACCTTTAACAAGCAAAGAAAGCAATTACCAATGAAGCTTCCTCAGCAGCAGCAGTGCCCTCATCCTGTAGACATAAACCTAGATGTGTGAGCAATAATTAAGTAAAGCTGTTAGTCTTATAGTTGTTTGGAAAGAGAGAAATAGTTGACCATTTGTTTCTTATTGCATTGTGTAAGAATCAACTCCTCGTCTAGGATGAGGTCTTGAGAGGCCTGCAACATGAGAAAATATTGATAAATTCATGTCATATAAATTTCAAGTATTTTTGTATCCAGTATCAGTCGTACACCGAACCTGGTCCATGTCTATTGTGGTGTTCTTTTGTTCCTCCTCATCCATGTTTAGATCGTCCATTGACTGTGGTACACATATAATATATGTTGTCTCTGTTGTTCTTTGTCTTCTATAGTTAATCAGTAAGAAGGAAGATTTACCTCGTTGTCTGAATGAACACCGGAGTTTAGTTGATCTTGCATTGGTGTGGATTCTCCAGAAGATGACTGCATAGCGAGATTAAAAATTTCTCATTTTTTAGAAACAAAAATTTACAGTGATGACAATAGAACAACTTACAGGAACTTTCATATTTGGAGGAGGAGTTTTTTCGGTAAGGCGAATGGTTAGTTGAGGAGAACTCTGAACTTCCTGACTACCGCTTGGTGAGGGAGTTTTAAGCGTTACTGTTTTGCTTCGTTTCTTGATGGAACTGATTTTTTGGGTTGAAAACTTCCCAAACCTAGATTGTTTCTGCGACAGCTTCTTTTGCTCAAGAGCAGTTAACCTTTTGTTTACATTCTTCAGCTCCTTCGTTAGAATTGTGACCTGGTTTGTAAGCTCTGCTACAAGGCTCGCAGTGGACTGTCCGGTTGATTTAAGCTCTTTCTTCTGCTTAGGCTTTGCTTTATGACTTGATGTGTGTTTAACACCCAGCGTTGAGGACAAGATTGTCTGTTTGAGCCTTTTTCGGTTGACAATATGTTTTTTGTGAACAGTAGTTTTGTTTGGGCTTATGTAAACCTTGAGAGGTAAAGAATCATCACCACCTGGCCACATATTACTGGTGAAGACAGTTCCTTTCCTGATCAAAGAGTCCATGTAGTCTACTTTCTTATCAAAGTACTCATCATACCAAATGCCCCAGCCTTCTTCCGGATGATTACCAATCTGTAAAGGTCTGACAACAAGCTGCGCAGGAAGATGGAAATGTGAGAAGTTTATGTTTCAAGCCAACATATGTATTGATAGTAAGAGACAACTTACATTTGGGGAGCTTTCCGCTTGTAGAATGTGAGCGCCTTTTAGCTTGAGAGTCTGGTTGATGCAAACACCGCGTAATTCCAGCAGAGTAGTTTGATCAGCAGCATTAGGTAGTTTTGCCAAGAGTGTGGGGATACATTGGAAAGCTAATAGCTGGAGGGGTAGAGGAAAACCTTTGAGGGCGTAGGTGGATTGTTGCAGCTGCAGCCTATATGGTTGGACCATGTCCAGTGGTTTACCAAGAGGTTGCTTCCCCGGACGCATGCAAGAGAGTGTCTTAAGGAAGGACTCTCTGCCCCATGGGAAAGCAAGGAATGAGTCAAGATCTTGCAGCATGTGCACATACTTTGGCGTCGGCCTGTGGGTCTGACTAGATGCAATGAGAACACCATCCACTATGAGAAGTAAGGCCAGCCTGATTTTTCTCCAAGGTTTCATCTTATGATCATTTTCAAGTAGGTGACCGATATCCGCTAGTGTGGTCTTCGGATCTTCTCCAATAAGCTTGATCCACCATGGGTCCGGAGGTACTGAGCAAGTTGGGTTGAAATCTGGTTGATAGTGTTCAGGGAAGTCAGCACAATTTAAACCAGTAAGCTCACCAAACTCCTTAAGAGAGAAGAGTATTGGTTGTCCACCGAAGGTAGTCAGTAGAGAGTATTTGTTCTTGGTCAGAAGTTGTCTGGACAGCATTGCGTGGACTAGCTTGCCTGACATGGAAGCTTTGGCAGCAGGAATGTCATAGAGCTTTCCAAAGGTAGATTTGCGAATTGTGTCAAACTCTTTTGTCCCACGGAGTATGTGGTGTACGAAGGTGAGGTAATCTGGTTTAGAGTAGACATTAAGCCGGTTGGAGGGATATCTATTAGTGGCAAAGAGTCTTTCGGGAAGAAGTTTATCTGCATGGAAAAACAGAGAACATGTAAGGTTTGTTAAGATTAACTGACAGTTTAACATAAGTTATGTAATAGATCCACTACAAATCAGCTAGATAATTAGAGTGTATGGACAGTCTAGTAGATGTACAGTTTAAGTGTTCATATATACAAGGAGAGACCACCCTGTACATGGTGGATATGAACTTGTGGAAACATAGTTGAGCTATCATGAGTACACGTGACCCTGTCCACATACTTGAACACTTACATGAGCTAAAAAGCTAAATCTAGTACATGAAACATACTTGAACACTTACATGAGCTAAAGGTCAAGATTTGATTTTTCATATTAATCAAGCTATGTCCTATAGTACACGAAACTTTGTCCAAAGATAGTTAAAATCAAGATGCATGCAGACAAAAATTTCCTAGAAAGCAAAGACAAAGTGGTGGATATGAACTTGTGGAAACATAGTTGAGCTATCATGAGTACACGTGACCCTGTCCACATACTTAAAGATTCACATGAGCTAAAAAGCTAAATCTAGTACACGGAAATATGTCCACAGTTCGTCACAAATACAAATGAGTCCAGTACACAATGATATGTCCACGAAAAAAGGTTAAGATTTGATTTTTTATATGAATCAAGCTATGTCCTATAGTACACGAAACTTTGTCCAAAGATAGTTAAAATCAAGATGCATGCAGACACAAATTTCCTAGAAAGCAAAGACAAAGATAATGAAATCAAATCCCTAGGAAAGTGTTCACAGAACAAACCAGGAGAAGAAAGACAGATTGAAATGGGTTAAAAGGAGAGTTAAAAGCAGTAACAAACCCTAAATCAAATCTAAATGACAGATGCTGGGCAAAAATCGAGGTGAATCTGGTCATATAAACGTGAATCTGAGCTCACCAGGCATTTTAGTAGCAAACAAGCTCTGTCGGAGATGTCGAGAAGACGACGGAATCGGTCGGAGTTCTATCGAAACTCTGTGAGCTCTGCCGAAGCTCTGTCGGAGGAAAGGAAGAGGCAGAAAGTGGGTGAACGAATTTTTGTCGAAGCTCGGTCGCAGAGGAGTTGCCGGAATGGAATCGGTGGAAAGAGAGAAAGTGATGAAGTGTCGGAGAAAGAAAGAGTGAAGTAAGAACAATATTTTCTTGGGAGCTGGTCGGTCTGAAGCTGAATGGAATCTTTTGTAAATTTTATTAATTAAGAAAAAGAATTAAAAGAGGTTTAAAAGTTTGAATATTTGAGGGTGAAAAATAAATCAGAGGAATAACAAAATGGAGATTCAGATTTTTTGAAGGTCAATTTCGATAATTCACTTGGACAAAGTACCCAAGAATCAACAAGTGCTCTTTTATGTAAATAGTTAGTGGACAAGTGCTCTTGGGCGTAATTAACTCTTAAATTAACTATGTGTTAGTTATTTACACTAAAAGGCACTTTAGGAGCTATTAATATCATAAAAAGGCACTTGTCTACACTAGGGTACTTTGCTACAACAAAATTCCTATATTATCCTTGTCTTTATATCTCTCTTTCTCTTTCACAAAAACCTAATCCCCTTTCTCCTTCCTTTTTCTTCATCGACAACACCACACTCCAACATCTTTTCTTTTGCTCTGTCATTGATTTGCCATGGCCACTCACCGTCGATGTTTCTCAAACGACCCAAGCTTTATTTTGTCTCAGATTTTGTAGATCCAAGCTTCATTATGTCTTCAACTCTCTCACCAATATCATTATGTCTTCTTCTCTGTAGAACCAAGCTCCCAACAATGTCAGGTGAGTAAAAATAGGGTTTTGCTTAATCAAATTGATTTGTTATTTTCTTAGCTAAGCTTTCTATTAGCTCACATATTTTGCTTTATTATGCTTCTATTAATATTGGCTTAGCTCACATGGATCAATTGCTTGCTAAATCGAGTCAATTTTTACTTCTATTAAATCGAATCTATCAAGCTTGTAAACATATCTTTGCTTGTTATCTAAATAGTCTATTCTATAAAATACACAAATTTCGTCCATTGTTCTGCCTTTGTTCTATATTCGTGTACATATCTTTGCTTGTTTGTATGTATGTTTCCGTGTACATAGTTATGTGTACACTACTTTATTTCATCGTCATGCATGCTTGTAGTTCGATTTATGGACAAGCATTTGTGGACAAGCGACACATAAGCTTATATACATGTACCTCAATGTATACCTACATGTACATCACTGTATAAGCACTGATTTTTTTTTGCATGTTCCTCACTATATTTGGATTTGCAGATATTCAGCTTCCAAAAAGACTTCCACAAAGACTTCGAGAAATGTACATTGTGGACAACGAATGATAAACTGACTAAATTGACATCCTCTCTTCTTTCATTAGATGGACACCAACAAAATGGACGTCAAATGGTGGACATCTCTTCGATGGACACTTATAAGAGCTTGTATGTATGAATACATAACTGGGACACAAGAGTTTGGACATGAAAGCGTGGACACAAGAACTTGAACATAAAGACGTTGGCAAAAATAACACATGCATTTTCACATCTTTTCATGATTTTGGTATTTCCACAAATTTCATATCTCTCAATGATGTAATCAAATATGAATTCATATAAAATTTGACATTTTCAGTAACTATACATACATTAAAAACTTGTCCACGAGTAATTCTAATTTTGTTTGTTTAACTATATACATCGTCGACACGGAATGATGGACACCAACAGTAATTCTAATTACTGTTGCTATACATGTTGGCATTGTTTTCGTGTATACCAACATGTGGACACGGTTATATGTAAATTGATACACCAACTATATATGTTCACTTGTCCATGTTACCTTGTCCACTTTTGATACTTCTATAAAATCGTAAAACTAGATCGATGACTTCACATTTTCTTCGTCATTGTTAAATTCATTGATATTATAAATTACTATCCACGATATGATGTCCACTTATATTTGTCCACGTTGCTTATGTTTTTGTGTTGTCCACAAGATCCCTAACCCATAAAGTGTTCTTTTATCCACCGTTTGATGTCCACGTTCGTGATGTCCACAAGATCGAATACAAACCCTAACCTAGAATGTGTTTCTTATACATCGCAAAATTCATCACCATAGCCAAATTCAACATATTTTAGGTATAAGCATAGCGAAATAAATGCATATGATGATAAAAAGAAAGAAAAAAATGACAAAGGGCAAAACGACATAGAAAATCAACACAGATCTAGAAAAATGAAATTTGACCAAAAACTTGAAAAATTAAAAGTGGAGAATGGAGATGACGATGAAAAAAGAGAAAGAGATGAGGAAGAGCACAATGACAGAGAGAAATCGTTTGCCCAACGACAGAAATGAGGAAGAGCACAATGACTGAGACATTTTTTGACCAAAAACTTGAAAAGATATAAAAATGGAGAATGAAGATGATGATGAAATGAGAGAAGGAGATGATAAAGGGAAAAGCGATAGAGAAAATTGAGGAAGTGAAGATGGAGAATGAAGATGATGAAAAGAGAGAAGAAAGAGAAAATGAGGAGGAGGATGATAGAAGAGAGAGAAGCGAGAGAGATATGAGTGAAAGCTTCTTAACACAAGAAGAAGGGCAAGATGGTCTTCAATTTAATGGGTACAGTGACAGAAGTATCCTAGTGCTACAAAGTGCCTTTTAATGTAAAGAATTGAAGACAAGTGCCTTAATGTGTAAAGCACTCGAAAACAAACCTGCAAACAAAGAGAGAAGGGCAAGATGATGAAAAGAGAGAAGATTGAGAATGATGATGGAAGTGATGATGGAGAATGAAGATGATGAAAAGAGAGAAGAAAGAGAAAATGAGGAGGAGGAGGATAGAAGAGAGAGAAGCGAGAGAGATATGAGTGAAAGCTTCTTAACACAAGAAGAAGGGAAAGATGGTCTTCAATTTAATGGGTACAGTGACAGAAGTATCCTAGTGCTACAAAGTGCCTTTTAATGTAAAGAATTGAAGACAAGTGCCTTAATGTGTAAAGCACTCGAAAACAAACCTGCAAACAAAGAGAGAAGAATTTTTTTAAAGTTAGCAAAAACTTAAGAAACGTTTTTGATTAGAACTTGAATTCATAAATACTTCAAAGTTTTAATCTTTTCATCTTTGTGAGAGATAGTTAAAAATCATTGGTCACAAGCTAATGAATTGTCTTAGGCTGTGTATAAATCTAACTGAGAGTGTTGTAAACATCTTGAAAGATTTCTAATTGATAAAAACTCGGTGCAACGGAGTTTTGAAAATCATTGTCGTGTTCATATGCTTTTTCAATTGGTATCAAAGCGGGCATATGAACCAAGTTGTAGCTTTACAAAAGGTGAAGATCCTGCGGAAAGATGGACACAAAGGAGTTGGTTCTTCTACAACGAAATCATATCCTTGAAAAGGGTAATTACGGTCACTGGAAGATGAAGATGAGAGCACTTATTAGAGGAATCCATGAGGACTCATGGACAGTGAGGTTTCTAAATACATGACTAGATATCAAGACAATCTTAAAAAAAATTCCTCAAGCCAAAGGAAGTAAAGTTACTCTTGATAGTAGAGCCAAAGGAAGTAAAGTTACTCTTTGATAGTAGAGTAGAAGGTAGACTCAAAGGAAAAGGAGATTTGACAAGGAAGTCAAAATTTGGTCTTGAGTTTTGTAAAGAGTCGTCAATTCAAAGAAGGTTGTTCAAGGAAACACATTGATGTCTGTTGCAACAATCACTACAAGAAAAAAGCTATTTAGCATCAAATAAAATGTATCATAAATAGAGAGATCCGAAAGATATTTTATCGATAAGAGATTGAAAAAGAGTACAAAGAATGAAAGATTAAGATGTTTACAGCTGGACCTTATGAAAGTCTGCCTACGTACCCTTAAGAAAGGGGTCAAGTCATTCGTAGTGTATAGACTTTACTTACTTGGTTCAATGCCGTCGTATGTTTGGGCCCAAGTTCTCATTTCTCTCAATCTTGATTCATCAGTCCAAACCATCGACCAAGAAGGTATGGGCCGATGTTTCCGAAGGTGGGTCGCGACAAGTTGTATGTATCGGCAAATGTTTGGTTATCCGTTTGGAAAGTTCAGCTCGGAAATCCGAGCTGGTTCAGATCGAAAATCCGAACTGTTTCAGCTCGGAAATCCGAGCTAGTTCAACTCGTAAATCCGAGCTGGTTTAGCTCGGAACTTCCGAGCTGGTTCAGCTCGTCCTTTGCCTGTTTGGATGTTTTGACGATCCGTAGTTCTTGTCGAAAGATGCGTTTGTCCGATTAAAGTGTCGTCCGTTTCGCATGAAATGTATTTGTCGAAACCACTTTTCCGACAAATTGTTTAGGTGAAATTGCCGGTACTTCGTATAACTTGGTTATTCATACGAGACTTCGAACGTCCGATGCGGACATTCGTTTGTCCGTTGGTTCTTTTCGTATAAAGTTATCCGTATGAAGTTATCGACACTTCGTATAACTTGTCAATCATACGGAACTCTGTTTATCCGAAACAGATAGTTGTTTGTGTCCAATTGTCCGATCTTGTGTCCGGCTATTGTTTTCGTCGAGGGATTTTTGACCCCAACAGATACCATTTGACAGCTCTGGTCAATTTGAACAACTGAAGAGGCCTAGTCAAAAGTTTCCTATGCACAGACTACAGAAGGAAGATAACCAATTTGAAAGCTCTTATTTTTGTTGCCTTCTCTGCCTAGAGTTAAATTAAAAAAGAGGACATGAAAATAATGACACGATGCCGTTTTATGGATATTGGGCCGTCAATAAATGTACTTCTTATGCGGGATACGCACTGACCTGATTTGGGCCCAAAATTATCTCTTTTGTCGGGAAAATATGATTTTTTAAAATAAGAAAAAATCAAATCTCGTCTTTCTCGTTCTCACGTTCTGCAAACTCCTCTTTCGATTTCAGGTGATTGATTCGATTAGGGTTTTGAGTTTTAACACATGCTTCTGCTTCGACTTTTGTGATTCTGGATTTCTGTTGTTTCTCTGTACGTAGACTATGCTTCGCAGCTATGGATTCGCGTCTGATTATTAGGGTATACACTATAGATCTACTATGGCTCCTTCGCGAAAAATCTGACTTATGTAATGGCTCTTACTTGTTTGATTGATAAGCTTGAATTTTATTCGAGGCCTAAGTCTGGGATATCTGATTGATTAATGGGAAAATAAATAAGGGTTAGCTGATTGATCTTTGATGTATATTGATCTGACTGAGTATGTTGAAGGAAATTTTTTTGTTGGGAAAACCTCGTTAATAATCTTGATTTCATTTACTAATGATTTGTACCTCTCCATTTTCTAACTGGGTAGTTTTTATCTATCAATTGTTTTAAGGAGACTAATTTTATGTCAGTGACAAAAAAAAAGACTAATTTTTAAGTTTCAGACATTGTTGTGCGTTGTCTATTACCCCAATAAAGGAAAACTCCAGAACTGAATTCATTATTTCCAGCTCTAAATTTATGTTCTGTGGTACTATCAGCTAAGAGATGTCGGCATACGACAATGTTATTGGTGGGAAGCTAAAGCTAAAAGGGAAGGCTTTAGATGTGAAAGCAGGTGGAGTTAAGAAGAAGAAGAAGAAGCAGAAGCAGAAGAACCACGAAGAACAAGCTCTTAAAATTACTGAACGTGAACTCATGGAAGGTACCACATGATGGCTTCATTCACCAAAGTTTTTTTATAACTATTTCACTTAAATCTGTTCTGTTTCTTAACATTCATGGATGGACAGAAGAAAGTCTCGATATGCTGTTGTTTGACTGACTTATGGGTTTTGGTTATAGGAGAAAACACAGAAACATTGGGTAAATTGATTGAAGGAGAAGAAGATGAAGAAGACGCGGTTAGGAGTGAAAAAGAGAGCGAGGATGCAAATGTGCAACCGGATGATGATCTCTTAACGCCTGCAGAAAGGCGGTACATAGAGCAGAAGCAGAGACTGGATGTTCAGAAACTAGCCAAGGAAGCGAACAAGTCTCACCGTAACAGGATTGAGGATTTCAATCAGTATCTGGCTAACATGAGTGAGCACTACGATATCCCTAAAGTCGGACCTGGTTAATCTAATTCTTCCCTTGGCTTTGTTCAACTCTCTGCTTATCAACTTGGTATTGTTAAACAATTACTGTTGGATATTTGTTGTACTATTCCCATAACTTTTCAATCATGTGATCTCCCCTCTTTTTATGACAGAACACTTTTTCCTGTAATGTTCAGTCTTCCTTCTGTACCTCTCAATTTCTAAATTTATTCTAATTTTAAGCCAAGTATTGGCTTATGATTTGGGGACAAAATCATAATACAACTATTGAAAGCCAGCAAAAAGACAGCACAAACCTTGTGTGTTCGAAGAACAGGATCATTAACTGTCAATCCAGCAGTTTCTTCATAAACTGATCAAAACATGAGTTTACAGATATCAATTAAGAGAACCTAATACTACAGATCAATCTAGATGCAAGTATGGATCGTAATGAGTTAAATAAGCCATACCACAAACCTTGGATTGTAACTGGAATCTCCTTCCAGCCAAATAATTTTACCAATCAAATTATCATGCCCGACCCGCACCAACTCATACATAGCCTAGCCGCACCATCCATACCATCGGCAACAACAACTGTACTTGAAACCTACATTGTGATTGTTATGTATGTAGAGATAGATCGTGACCAGTGAATGAAGACGAAGAAGAGTGAACACGACTGAAGGCCGGAAAGATGCACGTGCAAATGAAGAGTTGTCGAATAATAACTGTTGGGACGAAAATATCTCGCGCCTTTAGTTTTTGTCCCACATCGGTTACTGAAGCTATGCTCGTTCTAATTCGATTGATATATAAAGCACGTTGAATACAACTTTCAACTCATACCTTTCTCGGCCTTTTGGCTAAGATCAAGTGTAGTATCTGTTCTTATCAGTTTAATATCTGATATGTGGTCCATCGGGCCACACGATATTAACTCTGTTTTTTAAGGGAGAAAGTCCACTAAGATAGCTTGCTATCTGGGCTTTCGTGAGTCGCCCATGCGTTGCACTACAGCACGGGCCTGGCTCATCCCGCCAAACATAGTCCAAAATAATCTGAAATGTAATTCAAGTTTCTTAATTGGCGGTTCTGAGTTAACCAAACTTAACCGTCTAAATTCGAAAATTTGTGATTTATTTTTCTTGACAGAACCCGCATTTTGATTGAACAAATTAACTGTATTATGGTAGTCAAACATCAAGTGTGAACCAAAGTCAAACCAGAAAATTGGAACGCAAACCGAAACTAATCGCTGTTTCATCGTTTTCTATGAGTAGTGATTAACGATTTCTGAACAAAAATTTCCCGGAAAATTCAAAGAGAAGAAAAGATGGGGGAAATGGGGAAGGCGATAGGATTGCTGATAAGCGGGACGCTTGTGTATCACCATTGCGCTAATCAAAACGCGACTTTCATCTCCCTCTTTTCCGATGTCCTCATTGTTCTCTTATCCTCCCTCGCAATCCTCGGTCTTCTTTTTCGACATCTCAATATCTCGTAAGATTCACAAATTTTAGATTTTGCTGCCATTTTTGTTGTTTCGAGCACGAGGATTTGTTTGTCTCCGGTCTCTGATTTGCCGATCGAGGCCTACAATTTTGAAATTATTTGCTTTGGCTGCTTGATCTGTTCAAAGTTAGTGTGCTTTTGTTGTCTATAGTTTTACACAATCGTGTGGATTTTCAAGTTTATTTGTGTTGGCTGCCTGATCTGTCAGTGTGCTTTTGTTGTCTTGAGTTTCCCATAAACGTGGTGTGGATGTTGAAGTTTCTTCCTTGTTGCAATGCCTAATTCATCGTTTTCATCACACGGAAAAGGTTCTTCTTTGTTTGATTTGATTTTGGTTTCATCACAACGAATTAGGATATGAAGATCAAGCTTTTTTTGTGAATGTATCATCTTTTGATATTCAGAAGCGCGAGTTTTTGGCAATTCTTGTGTTTGACTGTGTAATACTCATAATTCTATGATTTTCATCCCTCCTCTATAACCTTCATGAATAAGTTATTAACCCTAAAAGTGTTAGTGATTTGATAATCAGTGTGCACTGTTTGAAAGATTCTTGCACTGACATGATCTGCAATGCAAAGTAACAACTTTTTGTGTGAAGGGTACCTGTGGATCCATTGGAATGGCAAATATCACAAGATACAGCCAGTAACATCGTTGCACGTTTAGCTAATACTGTTGGAGCAGCTGAATCCGTTTTGCGAGTTGCAGCAACTGGCCATGACAAGAGGCTATTTGCTAAGGCAAGCAAGTTCAGCCTGCTCTCCTTGGTTGTTACAATAGAAGACATACTTGTATTAGATCACCTGTTTATTCGAGTGCCTGAATGGCAAAAGTATAAAACTAAATTCGAGCATTTACTGATGTTTCTTACTTTCAGGTCGTGATCTCTCTATACTTCTTGGCAGCCCTCGGACGAATCATATCGGGTGTGACCATTGCTTATGCAGGTAAGCATGTACTGGTTCCCAAATGATAAAAGTACATATTATAGCATTTGATAAAGATGAAAGAAAAGAAGCAAGTGGCTAAAAGAATCTGCAAAATCTGTTTCTGGCTATTATCTCTTCTCTTTGAAACAGGACTATGTTTGTTCTGTCTCTACATGGTCTGTCAGAACTCTCAATCTACCGGAAACTCTGTATTGAAACGAACAAGCCAAGAGGTTTTAGAATGAGAAGCACCATCAGAGTTCTGAACGTCTGACTCACAAATCACAATCTGTCTAGTTACATTCTTATATATACATGTCATTCGTAAAGATGCGAGGTGAAAGTTGTAGTTTCTTTTTTTTTTTCTTCGTCTGAAGAGATTAAATTCATAAAACTCGAAACCGAGAGTTGATACAGATCCTAAAAAAAGGAAACTAAAGCCCACACAAAAGGCGACAAAAGCCCAAACAACGGGCGACTTCAGCCTATGGAACAGGCAACAAAACCCATAAAGGGTAACCAAAACCTACAGCTAAAGGAAAAATAAATCGATAGCACAAGGATCAAGCACAGCAACTCAAGCTCGGACATTGTGGTAACCGCAAAAGAAGAAGAGCGAGATAAGTCGACGCAGCCCACGGCTCACCGAACGACAACATCAACAACCTGGAGACTTACAGAGAGACTCTCTCTCACCTACCCATATCCCAGAACCAAGACTTCAGAAACCGAAAGGAAAGAACCTAAGAAAGTTCTCTAAAACCTCTTACGGAAGCGGTAAAGACGCACTTAAGACCGTCTAAACTAAACCTATCTAGAAGCCAAACACGAACCCAAATCTCCAACGATGCCTAGCCAATCCAAATTACCGATCCACCGATCTAAGCCATAGAACCCGATTGACGAGCGCTCTAAACGAACCAAGTTAACCACAGAAATCCAAACTGAGAAGCTAAACCAAAACCCATACCATCGATTTATCCTAAGCAGAGGTACCTTAACTTTATCTTCTAAAAACGAAAGCTCACAACATGGACCGAAACCAAGAACCGGAACCAAATCCTAACCAAGCGAAAACCTAAACCCAGCCCACCGAATAAAACAATCAAAACAAAATTCGCAGCACACCCACTAAACCAACACCTAAACCGAAGGAATTACAGAGCAAAAGAAGAGCACGGGCTCACCGCAGATGGGAGCATGAACATCGGCGAAGAGAGCGGAGTCGGCGGCTACCACACCACGGATGCGCAGAAGACGGACAGACGACGAAGCGACGACCGGCGGCGCTGGAAGGAGGAGGCTGAGTTGGCGGCGAAGCTTCGGATCCGGCGAAACCGTCGTACCTGGCCGATCTATGATGAAGACGGAAGCGGCTACACGATGAGACTAACCCTCTCCGGCGACGACAAGAGACGCCAGCCGGAGAGGAAGCGGCGGCAGTAAAGGATGAGTGCCTCGATACCTGGGCCTGGGAGAGTTTTGGAGCTAGGGCGACGTGGTTGTAGTTTCTAAATGTAGAAATATTTTACGTAATTTAATTTTTCTCATTTATCATAATCATAAATAGCCCAATCATTTTGTTGATGTGACTATAAATAATAGACTCTTGTAACTTGCAAGTTGTTAAAGTATGATTATCGTTAACTAATCACTGTATGAGGTAAGTAAACCTCTTCAGTTAAAAAATTAGCAAAACCGGAGCGTACCGGTTTCTATTAGTAAACCGAGTACAGTCAATCCCTTGACCTTTGCTGCCTCCGCCACAAACAGAGGGTTTTAATTCGATTGTTCCTCCTAACTTCTTCATACCCAACCAAAACCCTTCGCCGTTTCCTGATTTTCGCTAGCTTTTTCCGGCGGTTTTCCCTTCGATAATAATTTGGTTTCCCGGAAAGTTCTCCATCTTTCAAGGAAACTCGTTTCATGGTTAGGATCTTGGCGTGGAGGATAAGATGCTATGGAGATGTAATCGAATAAAGCAGAGGTGGAAAATCATTAACACACTCAGTTTCTCTTCGATTCACACTCACTTCTCACCGAACGTTATAGAAATCAATGAGTTTTCTCGGGAAAATACCACTGGATCCCGACTCCGAGTTGTTCCGAAACCACTCACCCACGATGATGTCTACTCTCGTTTACGAGAATCTCCTTCCGATCTAAAAACTTTGAATTTCTTCTTCTGGTGCGCGAAGCAAAACAATTACTTCCACGATGAGCGAGCATTTGATCACATGGTTGGTGTTGTTGAGAGTCTAACTCAGCAATACAATAGCATTGATCAAATCATAGAGGGATTGAGACTATCAGGTTGTGAAATTAAGCCTCGAGTTTTGTTGTTATTGCTGGAAATCTTCTGGCGTGGTCATATATATGATAAGGCTATCGAGGTTTATATAGGCATGGTTAGTTTTGGATATATGCCTAACACTCGTGCCATGAATATGATGATGGATGTTCTTTTCAAACACAATCTTGTTGATCGAGCTCTGGAAGTTTTCCAAGGAATCTGTGTTCGTAATTTCTTTAGTTTCGACATTGCTTTGAGTCACTTGTGTAGTAGACAGGATTTGGTTAAGGTTAAGATAGTTTTGAAGATGATGATTAGAGAAGGTTTTTGTCCTAACAGTGAGAGGTTTGGGCAGGTTCTTGGAGTGTTCTGTAGAACAGGCTGCGTCGTTGAAGGCTTTCAAGTGGTTGGATTGATGATATGTAGTGGAATCTCTGTGTCTATTAATGTCTGGAGCATGTTGGTTAGTGGTTTTTTTCGTTCAGGAGAGCCACAAAAGGCGGTTGATCTGTTCAACAAGATGATTCAGATCGGTTTCTCCCCGAATCTAGTGACGTATACTAGTTTGATCAAAGGGTTTATGGATTATGGAATGGTTGACGAAGCGTTCAGTGTGTTAAGTATAGTGCAATCTAAAGGTTTAGCTCCAGATATTGTTCTTTGCAATGTGATGATACACACATTCACAAGACTCGGAAGATTCGAAGATGCTCGTAACGTCTTTCTTTATAGTTTGAAAAATAGGGCGGATCAGTATACTTATGCTTCAATACTCTCTAGTCTATGTTTGTCTAGGGACTTCGATCTTCGTATAACCATTGGTACTAAAACAGAGTTGGATTTGGTTATGGGAAACTCACTCATAAACTATCTCTGTAAAGTTGGTAACACCTCTGCAGCGTTGAAAGTACTCCGCAACATGTCTAACAAAGATTTAGCTTTGGATTGTTATACATACACTGGATTTCTTACTGCGCTTTGTCGAGGCGAAGCACCTCGCGACGCTGTAAACATGTACTACGAAATTATAAAGAGGAAGAACATCCGCCTCGATGCTCATTTTCATACTGCGATAATCGACAGTCTTGTGGAGCTTGGTGAATACGGTACTGCGAATCGTTTGTTTAACCGATGTATCTTGGAGAAACATCCGTTAGATGTTGTGTCGTATACAGTAGCAATTAAGGGACATGTGCGTGTGAGAAGGATGGATGAAGCTTGTTCTCTCTTGTCCAAAATGAAAGAAGATGGGGTTATGCCGAATCGGCGGACTTATCGGACTGTTATCTCTGGTTTGTGCGAGGAGAAAGACATGGATAAACTCAAAAAGATTCTATGGGAATGCATCGAGGAGGGAATCGAGTTGGATCCTAATACTAAGTTTAAAGTGGTTTGTCTCTTTTCTCGAGGTGGCAGAGACTGTTCTGAATTGAGATCGGTTTTTGAGAAATGGAGTGAAAATGTTGATGTTTCTGATTCTTGCGATGAATTATCTGTTTCTACTGGCTGAGTTTTGAGGGAACTGTATAATGTATGTGTACAATTGGCGATGTAATTCTTTTATGTATTATAGAAACGAAATATCTAACTTTAATGATCTCAATGGTTGGGCTGCCTGGATCGGGAGAAGTACTGTGTCATAGCTGCAGATCTTTCTCCAATGTGCAGTCTAATACCGAGAGTGAATTACTAGCAATGTCTTGGGCTGTGGAAAGTATGAAAGACCTAAAGTTCGATGGATCGATGATTGAATCTACATTTGAGGCTGCTCGTGCTGTTCTGCTCAATCCTCATCGATTCCATGTGCTTTCTACTCTATCCGCACCTGCTTTATGCCGCTTACACAACTTTGATAGCTTTACTTGCGAGCATGTGTGCCCTGGAGAGGAACAGAGTAGCTGCTTTAATAGCTGATAGCTCTCTGGGATCGTTTTCTCCAATCTAATGTCGCTAAAGGAGGTCCCCGATGGCTTCGGGGCTTAACTATCTTTGAGTCTCGGTCCGAAACTACAAGCGATGCATCAGTGGCCATTCAAATCTATCCCAACTAACTCCTTAATTCTCGAAGACCGCATTTCTTGACTGCGACTGCTTTTGTCTCTTTGGGATACATGCCTACAAGCTACTCCCATGTTTCATGATTATTTCTCTTTTCCTCCCTCAGTTGGAGTTTGTACTTGGTTTTGATACTTTGATACTCTGTTCTTGAACCAATCAAATTACTCGGCTTTAAAAAAGAAGACATAAGAATGCATATTAGGTGTTCAAGAGTTGGATTCTCATTCTTTTGGTATTTATTTGTGGTTATTCATTGTTTTGAGGTTTTTTTGTGATTTCCTTGCCTCAATTCTATATCCATATCAGGTTGATGTTCATGGATTTGACTTTAAAACTTTACAGTATCGCCCATGCAAGTTTTTTTTCTCTGTTTTCTCAGGCCTTCTTTTGAGTTTTTCAGCGGTTCAAGCGTTGTCAAAAAAAAAAAAAAAAAAAAAAAGCGGTTCAAGCATTTGTTGGAGCTTTGTCGTCTTTATTTTGTTTCTTTTGTAGTTTTTCAGAACTTTTGAGGAGTCTTTATCCTTCAACTAGTGGCTGACCCAGAGCTGAATTTAAGAGGTGTTAAAATATAAGTTAAAAGAGAAACTAAATGGCAAATCGCAAAAATAACCCAAACATATATTATCATAAAT
Organism: Orychophragmus violaceus; assembly: GCA_030180135.1. Lineage (NCBI taxonomy): Eukaryota > Viridiplantae > Streptophyta > Magnoliopsida > Brassicales > Brassicaceae > Orychophragmus > Orychophragmus violaceus. The sequence goes on from CM058230.1 coordinate 7,667,343, forward strand.
ATAGCAACAAGTAAGAAAAATGATCAAAATAACATTCATTAAAGAGGATAAATACTAAATTAACTCTAAACCTTAAACCCTAAACACTAACCCTACATACTAAACCCTAACTTAAATAATAAACATTTACACCTAAATACTAAACCCTAAATTCTAAATAATAAACCTTAAACCTTAAATTATTTAATCTAAAATAATATTAAATATATTATTTTTTGTTGCTATATTTATAATAATGTATGTTTTTGTGTTATTTTATTTTATGCTTTTTCTCATAAGTAAATTGGCAAACGATTATGTTTCCGATTTGAGAAATGGAGTGAAAACGATTATGTTTCCGGTTCTTGCAATGAATTATCTATTTTTCTACTGGCTGAGTTTTGAGGGAACTGTATAATGTATATGTACAATTGGCGATGTAACTATTTTATGTGTTACAAAAATGAAATAACTAATTTCAAATCTTTTATTTTACTTAATTTTGAACTTAACTAATTTCAAATATTTTATTTACTTAATTTTGAACTTTCTTTGTTATTTTAATAGCATAGTGTGTTCAGTATCAACTAAACTAAACCTTTTAACGTTTATATATTATTTAAAATCTTCAACTTCCTTAAAAACGTTAGTGCATCGGTTTCCAATTATTTTTCTGGTTTTGTTTTTAGTTTCTTTTTTCAATATCGTATTGATAACTATTTTTTCTCTCTCTCTATCCAATTGACTTTAGATTCCATTCCTTTTAATAAAAAAGTAGACAAAAAGTATTTATTGATAATCATAAGGAAAATTTCTTATAAGAACCAACGAAAAGAAAAATCAAAGAAAACACCACAAAACATCTTACAAAATTAAATATTACTTATTATAAACAAAAGTTACATATTACTTTGGATGCAAATGATTGCAATTCTAAGAAACAAAATCCAGTGTAATTGGTTATTATATTGAACTATTCCAAAAATCATCTATTTGTTTATTTTTGTTTTTTGGGGGAATATGATGGGACTCACATTAGAGTAGAAAAATAGAAGATTCTACTGTGATTTGTTTCTCTCTTATCTAACTAATATTATTCTAGTGATTTCAATTCCATTATTATTTATTCAGCTTATTCCTCCCCGTCTCACTTGGACTCATACATCCCATTTAAGTACTTTCCCTGGCGGATCCCCATACTTTCTTGTAAACCAAATTCCATCTAATTTGGCAATCCATGAACGTAGCTGACCACATCGCTGGAAATTTGAATGATATGCTTCAAGAGGACCAAAATGAAACTCACCAGAACGCCCATGACGAAGAGTGCAATTCCATTGTGTTTCATATGGCCATTTATAATCTTTGAAAGCAATGATATGTGGAGTTTCATTGAATTGTAATGAAGAACGATCTGTCTTTCCATAGCTATCTATACATGAGGTCCTCAACGTAGAACCATGAGCGAGTTGATTATGAAATACTATATGGTTTTTCTTGCAAGAGGCATTTAACCCAAAATACATAGCAGTAACTAACATAAAAACTATCAAATGATTCATGTTTTGGATTTAAGAATGATTTTTTTTTTTGTGGAATAATAAAGACATCAAACGTGTTCGAGTATTTATAGCTTTTGTATGGAAAAACATTATTCCTTTAATTAGTTAATGATATGTTTATGGCTTAAGCTTAATTTAAACACAAACCGAACATCTGGTCGGATGAGAGTTCGGTTTCTAAAAGTATGTTGATCACTACAATCAAAAATCAAATAAATAAACCTCACAAACTACATTTGACCACAAGTCAACAAAACATCCGCCTCAATGTTCATTTTCATACTGCTATATTCGACAGTTTTTTTTTTTTTTTTTTTTTTTTTTTATCATTAATGAAATTAGGTAAAAGAGTGTAAACGTATAATTGTAAAAGTATTATCGACATTGTTTTAGAGCTTGGTAAGCACGGTACCGCAATTCGTTTGTTTAAACAATGCATCTTGGATAAACATCCGTTAGATGTTGTGTCATATACAGTAGGAATTAAGGGACTTGTGCGAGCGAAAGGGATGGATAGAGCCATTTGCAACCAGCCTTGATTTGTGTCGCTTTAAAACTCCCTTTTCATCATATTTATGCTTAAAAAGCCACACGGAACGAACAATGTTAGCATTAGGAGGTCTTGGTACTAATTTCCAAGTCTTTGTCTTAGACATAGCATCAATTTCTTCAGTCATCGAAGGTTTCAAGTTCGGATCAGATAAAGATTTAATGTCTGTTGGGAAGAGCTGAGATCGAATTGGATAGAAGTGTGAGGACCTTTTCGGTTTTGTAATTTCTGCTTTCAAACTCGTAGTCATGGAATGATTTTGAGGTGCATTAGTCTTACATGATCTTAAAGACATGATGGTGGGAGCATGCTGAACCGTAGAAGAAGTGTCTGGCTGATTTTGTAGGGCACGATCAGGCATTTGAAGAAAATCTCGAAATATAGCAGAAGTGTCATCCAAATTATCGAGAAAGTTATACGAAGTGGAGGATTTTTGTTTGGTTTCAGCAGCTGGAAAAATCTCTTCATCGAAATCAACATGACGAGAGATTATGATCTTGTTTGTCTTTAAGTCTAGACCATGATATCCTTTGTTGTTCGAGGGATATCCGAGAAAGAGACAAGGATTTATTCGAGGGGATAGCTTATGGAGATTGAATGGTTTAAATTTGGAAAATATAAGAGCCCGAACACTCTTAGATGATCATATCAAGGGCATTTTTTGAAAAGTATGGTGAAAGGTATTTGATTTTTCACAGCTGAGGAAGGTAGGATGTTCAAAATATGAACTACTACATGAAGGGACTCAACCCAATATGTTGGTGATATAAGAGCTCGAAAGAGCAAGGTTCGAATGGCATTATTGCTAGTTCTTATCATCCTTTCTGACTTTCGATTTTTTTTAGAAGTATGTGGACAAGATAAGCAAAACTTGATCCCATTCGTATTGAATACTCATGGAATTATTGGTTATTATACTTTCCTCCATTGTTACATTGTAAGGACTGAATTTGGGCATTGAATTGAGTTTTAACATACGAAGAAAAGTGAAGGAATTTTTAGAAGACTTCACTAGGATGAAGTGGATATACCCAAAGAAAATTTGTATAGTCATCGAGGAAAAGAACATAGTAACGAATGCCACTGATACTAGTGATTGCTGATGACCGAACGTCTGAATGAAAAATTTCAAATGGTTAGGAAGCAGACGAATTTGAATGATAGTGTAACGCCCCGTCCGCCCTTACCGGTGAGTCACCCATCCCTTTGTCAGGCTCGTGGGCCCCATCCCTGTCCGACGGTCGGTGCATTATTTTTTTTCGTAGGCCCGACCGAATAATTTACTGACCCTGTAATCACCATGTGATCTTTTCCCATGTGTTTTGTCCTCACACACATGCTAGCACGAATCACTTCCCGGAAGATCACCCATCCTGGGACTACTCCAGTCCAAGCATGCTTAACTTTAGAGTTCTTTCAGGCAAGTGATCGGAAAAGGTAAGTGCACTTGGTGACATAGGTAGCCAAATCAATTCATTTAAGCCTCTCCGCAAATACCACAAACCGGGATGTTACAATTCACCCACTCTCACAGAGCGCAACGCCCTCGTTGCGCACCAGGATCGTTATCCTTGACGGTATGAGCCCTCACTGACTCCACACGCATCCTCGGATTCGGCTCTGATACCAATAGTAACGCCCCGTCCGTCCCTACCGGTGAGTCACCCATCCCTCTATCGGGCTCGTGGGCCCCACCCCTGTCCGACGGCCGATGCTTTATTTTCCGTAGGCCCAACTGAATAATTTACTGACCCTGCAATCACCATGTGACCTTTTCCCATGTGTTTTGTCCTCACACACATGCTACCACGAATCACTTCCCGGAAGGTCACCCATCCTGGGACTACTCCAGTCCAAGCACGCTTAACTCTGGAGTTCTTTCAGGCAAGTGATCGGAAAAGATAAGTGCACTTGGTGACATAGGTAGCCAAATCAATTCATTTAAGTCTCTCCGCATATACCACAAACCGGGATGTTACAGATAGAATGGCTGCTTTATTCGTTTTCCCAAAAGACAAGGTGAACAAGAAGAAATTTGAAATCGTTCTTTATTACATAAGGATGAATGATATCAGCTTTTAAAAACATAAACAGAATTATTTGTGTGGTCGAGGCAATTATGCCAAAGAGATGGTGAAGCAGCCAAGAGAGCAGTCGAGCGTGAAGTGCTTTTATTGAACAAAGATGGAAGGGAATAAAGATCTTCGGAGCTGTCACATCGGAGTTGAGTTTTCTGAGTTAGAAGGTCCTTCACAGAAAAACCAAACGGGTCAAATTCAACACTGCACCAATTGTCTGTCGTGAATTTAGGAACATAAATTAAGTTTTTGACAATTTTAGGGGTGACAAGAACTGAATTATGAACAAGAGGTTTTGTTGAGGGCTGAAGAATAGATGACCCAACATAATTTATTGGAAGAGATGAACCATTGCCAACGATGACCGAGTGTGAGGTGTTATGCATAAGATTAGATTGGAGATTACCTTCCGTATTTGTAAGATGTGTTGTAGCGCCTGAATCCATGTACCAATCTGTCGTACTCTTATCAGTAAGAGTGCTTGGGAAATTTGCTCTGCTGGTTGTAGCTCCGTAAGTTGAGCATGTTGCTACGGACGTTGCATCACAGAGGGACCATTTGGACGTTGATAGTTGCCCACATTCGGGTAGGACACCCAGTGACCGTATTGGTTAGACACGGCTGAGCCGAACCTTACCAGTAATGAGGGGATCCCCGATTTGAGTAGCCACCGTTAAATTGATTGTTGTTTCGGCCACCCCTGAAGCGGTTGCTGTTGCGTTTATTTTCTCTGTTGTTGCCGAATTTTCGTTGTTGAAACGGCTGAGAATATTGTTGCTGAGATTGATTAGCAGAGGCGGTGAGTGCAATGGAGGATGAAGAATGATCAATGTGTGTTGGAGTGGGTCTGGTTGACTTCTTCATTCTTGCTTCCTCCATCTCCAGCAGTGATATTTCTGTATCAAAGCTGGGAAAGGTTCGTTGTACTTGATCACATTGATCATGTTGTCGAACTTCTCATTCAAACCGTTGAAAAGGTACATGATCAGATTATGTTCATTCACCGGCGCATCAACATTTGTCAGCATGTCCGCCAATGATTTCATTTTCTTGCATTATTTTTGGATTGTCTGATCACCGATCTCAGTAGTGAAAAGCTCGTGATCAAGCTGAATTTCCCTTGCTTCCTTGTTGTTGCGAAACTGATTCTCGATACGCAACCAGACATCACGTGCAGAACCACCTGGTTTGAATGATGATCGGAATAGAGGCTGAGCTAATGTTCCGTAGATCCATAGCTTGACAAGTCCATCTCGTCTATTCCAAGTAACATCGTTGTCGTCCAACGGCAGAAGGTACCGTTGAGGTGACCAAGGACGTCAGAAACGAGACAATGAGTGAGGAAAATTTCACGCCAAGCATCGTTATTATGGTCATTAAGATCCAAAATCACAGGAATGTGGGATTGAATATTTGTAACCCCAAACATTCGTTCATTGAATGGTAGAGGTGCAGCCATTGAATCGATTTAAACAGAATCAAAAAGAGAAATGAAGAAGAGGATGAGATTTGGCGTGAGAGAAATGAATAGAGAAGAAGAAGAGATGAGGAAAGAGATATAGCTCTGATACCATGTTACTGGATGATGCGGGGTAATTTTAGTTTTCTAATTAATTACCCAAATGCACATGCCATTGTAGCATTTGAGATATCAATCCAAGGAGGCAAGAAGAGTAGCCAATCAAGAATACAAGATACTACTAAAGCTAAGAAAAATCTAGAAAGGGTTTAAACTAACAACCTAAAGACAAATCAAAACAAGAAAGAAAAAAAGCAACAAATCAAAACACTAAACAAGAAGACAAATAAGCTAAAAGAAGGTCTATGGAGACTAGATGGTCTAGAGACAATCAATGATGCTTCATTTAATCAAACATTTCTAAACAAGGCTAATGATCATAAATAAGCTAATCACATTCTCATGTTCATAACTCCTATGCTAATCATGCAATCATTCAATTCTTATTTGCAAATTACAAGACAAGCATGCATGAATATCTATCAAATACTTTTTAGCAAAGCTAATCCTTAGGCTAAGAACACTAATCATTAGACTAATCCAATCTCTTGGTACTAATCCCTTTGTATATTCCCTAATCAAGATCAAATTCTCATTTGTGATTAGGAGACAAACAAGCAATCATATCAAGTTCTCATTACCAATAATCACCTTAGACAACTATTCTCTTAGGATAAGCGGTGAAAATCCTCTAAAAAGTTCATTCAAGCATTTCATCGAACACCTTTCGGGCATGAAAAAACCTGACATCTAGATTCAACAAGTCTTTGCAACCTAGCATATATATCAACTAATTAGAGAAGGATCATAAAATCAAGTCCTAAGAATCACTAATCATCACATAAACCACTTAAATCAACCTCATCCACAAGACCCAAAACTCTCCTCTCTAATCTTCATTGTTCCTACAAAAGCCATAAAGATTGTATGAGATAACAAGATTAAAGAGAGATTAAGAGAATAAATTAAGAAGATACAAAGAAGTACTTAAATTAAAACCCAAATCAAAGATTACAAGATTCAAATCCTAAAAAAAATCTAAGGCTTAGGTAGCTTCGGGTTTTTAATCCTCCAAAATGAGTATTTATATTTGGGAGCCATGCAGTGACATTTTCGTAAATAAAATGGTCTGAAAATGGTCTTCGCAGGAGAAAGTATCGGGCGCGATTGCCCATTGGAGCAAACTGATAGAATCCTCAGAAAAGTATCTGGCGTATTTGTCCGATGGGATAACCCGATGGATTTCCTGTGGAAAATGCGCTTTTGGGACTGTGAAAAGTATCAGGTGAAACATCCCGATGGGCGTGGCCGATACAATCCCTGGTCACTTTTCGGCATGATGCTGATTTGCAGACTGTGTTGATATCCATCCAGTAAATCAGACATAACTCTTTCTATATAGCTCCAAATGATTTAAAACCACCTCCATTAGAAAACCAACTCAATTTACCAAGATTTATGTTTCGAATACCATAGCTAAAAGTCAACATAAGGTATTATATGACTCAATCTTTCAATCTTATTGGTTTGGTCCTTTATCCCCATTTCACTTTCAATCATTTTTTTGGACTCCAAACTCTTCCAAACTTCTTTAGCAACTCTAATAACCGAGAAAGACTCAAGAAACACTTCAAAAACAACTTAATATGAAAGAATCCTAAATTTAAATGGATATAATTTCTAAATGCAAGAAAATTCAAGAATTTGACAAGAATGAATGCAAAATGAAACCAAAACATGAACTTAATACTAACTTAATTGCATCAAAAATTCAAAATACAATGATATCACTGGAAATATTCCTTATGAGAATTTCATTAATGTACGAGACTATTAATAGTCTAAACAGTTAAAAGGTAAGCCATTATAATAGGGATTACAAACAAACATATATACAATATATTGAAATAGGAACATAATATTCCTATTGATAATAGTGGCTTACAAACAAACGTATATACAAAATATTTGAAATAGGAATAGAATATTCCTATTGTCTTTCAATTTCAATTTAACTATTAGTTATTCGGCTTATTTCAATTTCAATATCCCCTCTCTCTCTCTCCCTCTCCCTCTCTCTCTCTTCCACTCACTTAGGTGTGCGCCATGTAAGTACTTTCCCTGGCGGATCCCCATACTTTCTTGTAAACCAAATTCCATCTAATTTGGCAATCCATGAACGTAGCTGACCACATCGCTGAAATTTTGAATGATATGCTTCAAGATCATCAAAAGAATACTCAGCCAAATGCCTATAATAAAGATTGCAAATCCATTTTGTTTTTGTTGGCCAGTTATTGTCTTTGAAAACAATGATATGCGGAGTTGCATTGAATGGTAATGCATAATTATCTATCTTTCCGCTGTATCTCTCTGTACATGAGATCATCAAAGTAGAACGAGGAACAAGTTGATTATGAAATACTATATGGTTTTTCTTGCAAGAGGCTTCATTTAACCCAAAACACATAGCAGTAGCTAACATAAAAGCTATAAAATGATTCATGTTTTGGATCTATGAATGATTTTTTTTTTTCGGAATAATAAAGACATCAAATCTGTTCGAGTATTTATAGCTTTTGTATGGGAAAAACATTATTCCTTTAATTAGTTAATCATCTGTTTATGGCTTAAGCTAAATTTAAACACAAAACGAACATCTGGTCGGATGAGAGTTCGGTTTCTAAAAGTATGTTGACCACTACAATCAAAAATCAAATTATAAGTCAACAAAACATCGGCCTCAATGTTCATCACTCTTTTTATCATTAATGAAATTAGATAAAAAAATGTAAAAATATAATTATAAAAGCATAATCGACAGTCTTGTAGAGCTTGGTAAGCACGGTAAACAATGCATCTTGGAGAAACATCCGTTAGATGTTGTGTCGTATACAGTAGCAATTAAGGGACTTGTGCATGCGAGAAGGATGGATGAAGCTTGTTCTCTATTGTCCAAAATGAAAGAAGGTGGGGTTATGCCTAATCTAACAGACTTATCGAACTATTATATCTGGTTTGTGCGAGGAGAAAGACATGGATAAACTTAAAAATATTCTATGGGAATGCATCGAAGAGGGAATCGAGTTGGATCCTAATACTAAGTTTAAAGTGGTTTGTCTTTTGTCTGGATGTCGCAGAGTCTCTTCTGAACTGAGATTGTTTTTTGAGAAATGGAGTGAAAATGTTGATGTTTCTGATTCTTGCGATGAATTATATGTTTCTGCTGGCTGAGTTTTGAGGGAACTGTATAATGTTCATGGATTTGACTTTAAAGCTCGGCCGTATCGCGTCTGCAAAATTTTTCTCCGCCTTCCCATGTCTTCTTTATAGATTTTCATTGGTTTAAGCATTTGTTCGGACTTTGTTGTTTTTATTTTGTTTCTTTTGTATTTTTTCAGTCTTAACTCTTGAGGGGTCTTTATCCTTCGGCAATGATTTTCGTTAGGGCTCAGATTCTCTAAAACTCTCGGTTTGTTTGGGTCTGATTGGTTACTGCTATAGCTTTTAGTTTTTTGCTGTAGATTTTAGGCTGTAAAATTTTGTGCTGTAGCTTTAAGATTTTGGATGTGACTTTTTTAAATGAAAGCATGATTGGTAAATATTAGTTAACTTTTATTTTTATATTGGTATAACAGATATAAAACATATTTATTATCTAAACTAAGAAAAATAATATAAATAAAATAATATAAATAAAGCTTATAATATATGGTGTATATATATAACATGAATAAAAATTTATACATACCATATTTAATATGTTATATTACATATATATATATATATGTGTATTGAAAAATGAAAATAAATGATTTTATATGTGTAGAAGCATTATTATCATAAGCGTGTGTGTATTACATATAGCGCAAAATGTGAATAATTTTTTTTTATATAATATATATTAACTGTGGATCCTAAAACCCACACTCAGTTTTTAGAGTATTTAGATGAGCTGATTTGCAAAGTAGATGGGCTAGATTCTTGGTCAAGCACAATCAAGAAGCTAAACAATGATGAAGAATGGATTTGTATTGATTTGGAAGAGTGAACAACAAGAATTCAAGCTATATAGCGATTACAAAGTCTTGGTGCTAAGTTGGAATAATAATGAATGATCGGATCCCTTTTCCAGCTGCCGAAGCCTTCTCTTATAGTCCTTCTCTTCGCAACTACTTTCCTCAGTTTGCGGAGTCGGCTTCAACAGTACGCGAGATTTCCGGGATTGCGTGCTCCAACTGCTCCTCCTTCTTCGGCGGCCAGTTACCAACGGATCGGCTCCTCGTCTGTCGAGCTATACTCCGAAGTCGGAGCTTCCCTTAATGGATTGGGCTTTGACTGTGAATGCGTCGGGCCTTTATCCGCTGTCCAGCTGGATTCACTGTGGTGGATTTTGGCCCAAACATTTGCCCCCATCCCTTTAAGCGAGTTCCCGAGCTTGAAGGGTGGAGTATATTCGCGAAAGGCCCACAGCATTCTTTCAGATATTGTCAAATCTTGTTTGTTTGAGCTGCACCCGGGATACGCGAACGCTTCGTCTTTTGGTGTGCGCCGTTAGATGAAGAGCAAATGAAGATCCCGCCAAATCGGACGGTCAGGATGAAAGTGTGAGGAGACGCTACGCGTGATCGCGGCGCGTGGGGAGTAGCGAGGAGATCGAACGGTTTAGATCTCGGAGATCTCAAAAAATCTTTGGAGTCCCGAGGTTGTGCAATTATGATTGCTTTATATTCCGCCTCCTCATGCATCCACTCTCCAAGGTTCAACCGTCAACTCAAGGTAACTCCTCCACTCCTCTTTATAGCGATGTTTTCTCTCTTTCCTTTGCATTTTTTTTGTTTTCTTTCCTTTTTTCTCGTGACGAAGAATTCTCGTTCTTGGAAGCTTTGAGCGATGACGAAATTGAGCCTGGCTAAGATTAAGAAAGAGAAGCAGGTGGTAGAAGAAGAGGAGTTCGAGTATCCCGTCCCGACTACAAAGGCGGAGGACATCGAGAACCTATACTCGTCGCACGGCGTACCGAGGTCGGTGGAGTTGAGGCTGTTCGATCCTGGAGAGACGCCGGAATCGGTCAAACCAGGCTATTGCTGTGCCTACAAGGCTTACTTCGAGAAGTGTAACCTGATTTTCCCAATCCCTCGGTTTCTGCTGGACGTGATAGGCGAGCTTGGGATAACGCTTCCGCAGCTAACACCGAATTTCATCAGTTATCTCATTGGCCTGTTGGTTAGGGCTCGAGAGGAGAGGATTCCGTTTGACTTGTCGGTTCTCCACGCTTTGTGTTCGATTAAACACAACTCGGCGACGGGGCTTTTCTATCTCTCTCCTCGGAGGAGTTTAGCGATTCTGGTGGCCGTGCCGAACCGGGAGGATCGTTGGAGAGAGCGCCCTTTCTGGTTCAAGATTGACCACCATTCGATTGGGGATTACGATCCTTCTAGAATCGTGACCGCGTGGTCGGAATCCGTTGGTTAGAGATAGCGTTTAGCTAGGGTTTCTTCTATTGCATGTTGATTTTGGCTTTATTTAGGGAAGTCTGAGCGTTTGTTCTTTGATGTTTGCAGAGATCCCGGAGAGATTTGGAATAACCCCTGCAGTTAGACAGTTAGCGGCGACTCTAGGCTCCAGAAACGTACTCTGGTCATCGTTCACTGTTGACAGAGTCAAGCGCGCGCTCGAGCTTCCGGAGGCGATAGAGCCGCTGGAGATTCGTCCTGCCCCGGCACTTCTTGGTGAGTGTACGCACGCTTCCTTTTATATATTCTCCGTATACACAGCCTCGGTGCGAGTCTTAACCGTTTTAATTTGCAGCTTCCCGAGAGTACTCGCCCTCTGACGCTGCTTCGTCAAGTACAACCCAGACAAAGAAAAAGATGAGGAGACGTCCCACTGTCCGAGAGTCATCCAAGAGGCCTTCCGAGAAGGCGACGTCTGGCGGATACGCACCCATCCGCGCTGGTCAGCTGAGCGATGCTCTGGCTGGGGCCATTAACGATGGGAGGTCTGGAGGTGTTCCGCCGCCGCCTCCGCGTCGGGACACGGAGTCTGGAAAGGGGCCGGAAGCTGTACGCCCCGACCAAGTGATTCATCTGAGTTCGCGGGCCACCGGGAGTGATTCCTCGGTGCAACCTTTGAACAAGAAGCCTCGATATGAAAAGGAGGCAGCTGTCGGGTCGGGGTCGTCACATGCTCCGGGGTCCAAACCGTTTCATTGGAAGTTTGACCACACGAAGGATTTTCCGATCACAGACGATCCTGAGGGGCTCGCTCATCTGCTCCGCCATTGCAAAGCTGCTGGGTGCTCGCTCCCTTCGGTGAGAAACCTGATAGGCCGGGAGCTATACGTCAAAGCAATGACCGCTAAGGGAAAGGTAGCTTCGAGTTTTTGCTTCTTCTTTCCCTTTCTGGATTTTAATGCTCATTTTCTATTTCAGGCTCTGGAGGCGGATAACCAACTCACGGCCTTTTACGAGCAAAGCCTCAGGAGTGTCCCTCGACAGGAAGAGCTCGAGCAAGCTCAGAGTGTCGTGCACCAGCTGACCGCGAGCCTCAAGAGTTGCCAAGAGGAGGTGAAGCTCATCGATGCTCAGCTTAACGTTGTGAAGTCTGAGCGTTCGATTGCTGTGGAGAGGACGGTTACTCTGGAGCAGAAGGTCAAGGAACTCCTCGAGAAGGCGGATGATGCGATTCGCTCGGCCAGGCATGATGGGATGAGGATAAGGGACGGTCATTATTATGACATGTTCGAAGCTCATAAGGATAAGTTCGAGAGGAAGAAGAAGGAAACGGACTGCGAGATGAAGGTCCAGGAGGTGGAGGCCAATATCGAGCTGATAAACCTTCTGCAAAGCGGGGTGACTACTATCGAGGAGGAGCTTCCCAAGCTGCTGGAGCAGAGGGAGACTTTTGCGAAGGAGTTTGAGGCCGCGCAGGTGTCTGACTTCTCTCTGAGTGCCGAGCTTCGTGCTATCCCTCAGATCTCCGAGGATTCAGTGATGCGCGTGGCTCGCTCCGCAGGCTTTAATGAGTTTGGCTCGAATGCTGAGATGATGGCGGGACCTGCGAGTACCGGAGTGACCAAGGCGACGGAGATCGGAGTCGAAGAGCAACAAGGTGGTGAAGGCGAGAAGGCTGGTGGTGAGGAGCAGGGCTGATGGCTGCTCCTTAGAAAATTTTAATTTCTGTTTTTTTTTGGAATTCCCTAAAGCCCTCTTCTGGGCTAAAGTTGAACTCTTTTATTTTGCTTTTAAGGTTGCCCGGGAGGGCTTTTATCCATAACTCTGTTTGGCTCGGGTGGGCCTTTTAATGCACGATTTTGTGTTTATGTTCTTGTTCGAGTTTGGATCTTTTTAGCTTAGCAAAATATCGAGGTTCGGTTACGCGCTGTGAGTTTGCATGTTGAACCTTCGAGTCGCTGGGTAGAACTCTCTATTTTGTTACTTAGTCTGGCCAGACGTTTCTTGTGTTTGGGAGTTCGTTTCGCGACTTTGAGCCCTTTAGTTTGCCGTGGTTCGAATACCTGTTTGACCCGTGCAAAGTCGTTTAGGGTTTATTTCCGAGTTTGTTTACGGATGCTGGGCTTTGGAGGATTACTCTGGAAGAGTTCCTTGGGGTTTTTGGTTCGCGGAATACTTAAGGTTTCAAGACTTAGTATATCTGCGGTCTATGTTCGCGGCCCAAGTCTGTCGTGTGGACTCGGAGCGACGCGTGGTGTTGAATTTGTACTAAGTAAAGCTTGTGTAAAGTTTAGACTTCGTTTACTTGGTAGTTTTTCACGCTTGTAATTGCCAAGGTTTTAAGACTTGGTGAGTTTGCAATAACATGTCAACCGTTAAGAGAATTTCATTAATGTATGCTTCGGAGTTTATATTGATGTATTGGGTGATAACCCTGTACCCCCCCCCCCCCCCCCCCCCCCGAAAAACGAAAAGGAAGAGAGAGAGGATTTTTGGGTTTTTGGGTGGAGTGGCTGCACTCGGAGTTCGAGCTGCCTACGTACCCCGCCAAGGGATCAAGCCTAACGTAGTTCGATTATTGTGAGTACTCATGAATGGTATAGCTTGAGGTTCATGGCGTTCCATGGTCTCTTCACGGGTACTCCGTTTTTATGTTTCGTGAGCTTGTAGACGCCATCCCGGATTATCTCGGTGACTCTGTAGGGTCCTTCCCAGTTTGTCCCGAGTTTCCCGGCGCCTGGCTCTCTAGTGTTCTCGTAGACCTTGCGCAACACTAAGTCTCCCACGATAAACTTCCGAGGTCGGACTCTGGAGTTGTAGTATCGGGAAGTTGCTTGCTGATAGTTTTGCATTCGGATTAGCGCTTGGTCGCGCTGTTCCTCGATCATGTCTAGACGATCTCAGAGCATTTGTTCGTTTAGTCCCTCGTGTCTCGGGCTCAGTTCCCTTCTGATGGTTGGGACCGATATTTCCGCAGGGACTACTGCTTCCATCCCGTATGCTAATGAAAACGGAGTCTCACCAGTCGCGCTGTGAGGTGTAGTGCGGGAGGCCCACAGGACTCCTGGTAGCTCTTCAGACCAGGCGGACTTTTTAGAGTCGAGTCTCTTTTTGAGGCTATACAACAAAGTCTTGTTCGCAGCTTCTGCATGACCGTTTCCCTGGGGGTATCTTGGAGTAGATGTGGTCAGGCGTATCTTCCAGGTCTTACAGAAATTTCTGAAAGCCCTTGAGATGAACTGAGAACCGTTATCTGTTACTATTTCGTAGGGGAGTCCGTGTCGGCAGACTATGTGCTCCCAGATGAAGTGTTGTACTTCGATTTCCGTGGTTTGCTGGTAGGCTTTAGCCTCTATCCACTTGGTGAAATAGTCTGTTAGGACGAGGAGGTACTTTAGCTGTTTTGGTCCTGAAGAAACGAGAGGCCCTACTATGTCCATTGACCACCTCATGAAGGGGTATGGTGCAGAGATTGAGGACAGTTTTTCCGCAGGCTGGTGAATAATGGGTGCGTGCCTTTGGCATTTATCACACTGCCTGGTGTAGTTCTCGCAATCTGCGATCATAGTCGGCCAGAAAAACCCTTGTCTTTTGATGCGGATGGCTAGGGCCCTTCCTCCGGAGTGGTTACCGCAGGTGCCTTCATGGGTATTGCCCATTACGGCGAGGGCTTCCGTGGCATGCACACATCGCAGGTAAGGTTCTGCGGTGCTACGTTTGAATAGGCAATCGTGGATTATGCAGTATCGGGCGCTTCGGGCTTTAAGCTTCCTGGCTTGCCACTTGTCATCAGGGACTTGGCCGTGTCTGATGTAGCCTAGGATTGGTTCCCTCCAATCCGGCCTGTTCAGGAATTCTGCGTCCGGTTCCTCATTTTCAGGCTCGGATTCCTCCTCCTCAACGGGAGGTTCGGGGATCTGCCGGCCACTACGGAGGCCGATGTCGTAGACTTCGTGGCATTCCGAAGCCGTTTCTGAGGGCGCTCCGGAGTCGGATGCCCCGGATGGGAGTTCGGTCTGACCCGTCTGAGACGTCGCGAGTATATTTGCAGCCTGTGCTTTTAGTGCCACGTCGATACTTGGCTTATCTATCCCTTCCACGGGTATTATTCTTTTGACCTTGGGGTCGGACGTCGAGGCTAAAGCTGCCAGGGCGTCGGCGGAGGAGTTTTCCCCCCGAGGTATCCTCTCGAGTGTGAAATCTTTTAACTGATCTGCTAACTCGTGGGCTACCTTGACGTACGCTTCCATGCGTTCATCCTTAGTTTCGTACTCGTCGTGATACTGGCTCGTAACCAACTGTGAATCACTAAAGGCGTGTACTTCTTGTGCTCCGACTCCGATTGCGAGTCGGAGTCCAGCTATGAGGGCTTCATACTCGGCCTCATTGTTGGATGCACTGAAGCCAAGTCTGAATGATTGCTCGATTACCTCTCCTGTGGGGGTCACGAGTTTGATTCCTACCCCGGAGCCGTGTTTGGACGAGGCTCCGTCTACATGGAGAGTCCAATGATCGTTTTGATTTTCCAGCTCCGGAACCATGGGCGGGAGCTCGATAATGAAGTCTGCTAGGACCTGGGCTTTAGCGCTCGTTCTGGTCCGGTACTCGATATCGTATTCGCTCAGTTCGATTGCCCATTTGGCCAGTCGGCCGGATTGGCTCGGACTGTGGAGTATAGTTCGAATAGGTTGTGATGTCATCACTACTATGGCGTGCGATTGAAAGTACGGCCTTAGCTTTCTTGCCGCCATTACTACTGCGAGCGCAAGTTTCTCCATCGCTGGATACCTCGTTTCTGCGTCTATGAGCGTTTTGCTCACGTAGTATATGGGTTTTTGCTCGTTTTGTTCTTCGCGGACCAAGACTGCGCTAACTGCGGCGGGCGAAATCGCAATGTAAAGATACAGTGGCTCGCCCTCCGTTGGTTTGGCCAGTATCGGAGGTTCGGTGAGATATTTCTTGAGCTCGTTTAGGGCGTTTTCACAGCCTTCGTCCCATTGGAACTTCCGATTTCCTTTGAGGAGGTTGTAGAATGGTAAGCATTTGTCCGTAGACCGAGAGATGAAGCGATTTAGAGCTGCTATCCGTCCGGTCAGTCTTTGCACTTCCCTTTTGTTCTTCGGGGAAGGCATTTCCAGGAAGGTTGTTATCTGTTTCGGGTTAGCTTCGATCCCTCGCTCTGTTACGAGGTACCCGAGGAATTCTCCCGAAGGTACTCCGAAAGAGCATTTGGCGGGGTTGAGCTTCATCCCGTACTGGTTTAGGATTTTGAAGCATTCCCGGAGCTGTTCTATGTGGTCACTTTCTTTGGAGGATTTTACGAGCATGTCGTCAATGTAAACCTCCATTGACTTTCCGAGCTGATTGGCGAACATTTTGTTCACCAACCTCTGGTAGGTAGCTCCGGCATTCTTCAGCCCGAAAGGCATCACCTTGTAGCAGTAGGTTCCGCGGTCGGTTATGAAGGCCGTTTTCTCTTGATCCTCTGGGTTCATGAGGATCTGATTGTACCCAGAGAAAGCGTCCATAAAGGACAGCAGTTCGTGTCCGGCGGTGGCTTCCACCAGACGGTCTATATGTGGTAGTGGAAAGCTGTCCTTTGGGCATGCTTTATTCAGGTCCGTGAAGTCTATGCAGACTCTCCACTTCCCGTTTTTCTTTTTGACAACGACCGGGTTGGCTAACCAATCGGGGTATTTCACCTCCCTGATTGAACCGACCTTTAGTAGTCTGTCGACTTCGTCGTTAACCGCTTTGGCTCGGTCTGGACCGAGTTTGCGGCGTTTCTGTTTCACGGGTTTGAAAGTTGGATCGACGTTCAGTTCGTGTGAGGTGACCTCGATATCGATCCCTCTCATGTCTTTTGTGGACCATGCGAATGTGTCCACGTTTTCTTTGAGGAATTTGATGAGTTCTTCCCTGGTAGCGTTCAGTAGCTCCGATCCGATGTTTACACACCTTTCCCGGTCTTTGTCGTCAATACAGACTGAGATGACTAAATCTTTTCGCGGGCCTCGGACTGTTGGGTCGTTGCTGCGTTTCGCGGTCCGGGAAGCGAGCTCTTCCTCTTTCTGTAATTGCTATACGTTGTGGGTCTCTAGCTGCTTGAAGAAAGTTAGGTAGCACGATCTTGCAGCTTTTTGATTCCCGTAAATTGTCTTGATCCCCGAAGGGGTCGGGAACTTCACACACTGGTGGTAGGTAGAGGGCACTGCCTTCATGGTATAGATCCATGGTCTACCCAATATCGCGTTGTACGGGCCGGTTTGTTCACTACTACAAACTCCAGGATTTCCTGTTGCCCCCCGGCGATGGATGGGAGTTTTATAGTTCCCATCGAGTAGGTGGTTTCGCCGTCGAATCCGGTTAATGGGGTTTTCCCTCCGGTCAGCATCGAGTCTTTGAAGCCCATCTTTCTGAAGGCATCGTAGAACAAGAGATCCACCGAGCTCCCGGTGTCAATCATGACTCTGGAGAGTTCGAATCCGGCTACGTCGAGTTGGATTACCAAAGCGTCATCATGTGGTTTGTCGAGTTTGAATGTTTCGCTCTCAGAGAATGTTATATGAGTGTCCGGTCCTTCGATTGGGACCATCTCCCTGAGTTCATTTGCAACTCGTCTCTGGTGAGCTTTGATCGAGTTTACCGAGTTCCGACAAAACCTTGAGCCTCCGGATATAAAGTTTATCGTTTTGGGGAGGCTCGAACTGCACAGTCCGAGCTTAGGCAAGCACTGGCCGGCTGGTCTTTTAGGAGCCGGGGGTGGTGTGATGACTGATTTCATCGACCCCCCGCATCGAGCTAAGCCGAAAATCGCATCTATGCGTTTTCGAGAGGGGACTGGGGAGTCCGATCTCTCCTTTTCCGGAGTCCTCTCGCGCTTAGATTGCGAATTCTTTTTGTTTTTCGACTTGCTTTTTCCTTTATCTTTCTTTTCGGGTTCTTTCTCCTCCGGCTCCGGAGTCTCGCTGCTGTTGTTTTTGGTTGCCAGCAGGCGATCTTTGGACTGGCACTCTTCGGAGGAGTGTCCTTGCTTGTCATGGTATTTGCAATACTTGTTTGCATCGTAGGGTTTGCGCCATTGGGGCTTGCCATCCACCGTTAGGCAGTGTTGTCCTTTGCCAGAGGATTCCTTCTTGCTGGTTTTCTTCTGGTTTGACTCTTCTTTTGCCGCAGCTACGGTTTCTTCGTACTTTGCGTAGTAAGTAGCTTTGTGCAGCGCGTCGTCCAAGGACGTGCACGGTCGGACCGCGAGCTCCTTCCTGAACTCTGATGTGTATAGGAGTCCGTTTTCTAGAGCCGCGATCGCTATGATTTCGTTTGGGTCGGCTATACGTGATTTGACTTCCCTGAACCTTGCGATGTAGGCTCTGAGGGTTTCGTCCGGCCCTTGTTTCAGAGCCCAGAGGTCGGCTTCCGAGGTTTTCTCTTCGATGAAGATCGAGTATTGCTTTAGAAAGATCGATACGAGCTGCGTGAAGTTGTCGATCGAGTTTCCTTCTAGACTGGCGAACCATTCTAGTGCGGTACCGGTGAGGTTTTCGGCGAAAAGTCTGCAGTACCCCGCTTCTTTTTCTTCATCGGTAAGGTGTGCTCTGGAGACCGCAAGCCTGAAAGCTCTAACGTGGGCCTTTGGGTCTGTATTTCCCGCATATTCCGGGATTTTGATTTTCCCGGTGTTCTGGATCCTCGCGCTAGCGATTCTATCCGTGAACGGAGTTCGTCGGGTCTCCTCGATAACCTGATCGATGTCTGGAGCCGCGCTTGTTGCCGAGTGGACCGCAGCTTGCAGACGCTGGATCCTGGCATATATGCTTTCGTCATCTATGTCCGTTCGTTGGTCGAACATGGGGAGCTGTGTGCTCCTCGGACGCGTATTGTTTGGTCCCCTAGTTCCGGCTTGTTGGGCTATCTCGCTCGGGGGAGGCCGAGCAGTGTTAGTCCCAGGCTCCGTCACTGGAGGACGCGTGCTGGAGGCGAAGGCTGATGCCCCCAACACCCCATGCCTGTTTGTTTCATAGCTCGTTGGCATGGGTGGGGGCGTCGGCAGTCGCGCTCCCTCAGGGGCCGTAATACCCGTCGAGGTTGAGGTCACGGTGTTTGAACTGGGAAGTGCGTTTCCCGAGATCGGACTAAACACTGGGTAGCCGCTGTTTCCGGCCACCGAAGTCTGTCTCGGGGCTTCGGGAGTTATATAGTCCTCCTCGAAGTCCAAACGCATGCGAGGTAACGGGCTCCTCGCGGCGGCGTCTGCCGTGGTCCTCGTGTCGGGCCGTGGCCTGTTCCCGAGGTTCAGCAGACTCCTGTCGTGCATGTCTAGCCGGGCTAGTACAGTCCGTTGTGTGGCTTCTTGATCGTGCGATCTGTTAATTAGGACTGCTAGCATTTTACGGAGCTCTGCCATGCCATCAGTGACGGATCTCGTCAGGCTTGGCGAGTCGGGGCGAGTTTGTGGAACAGTCCGAGGGATTTGCGCGTCCCCTTGGGAGCGATCCTCGGATCGTATCCAGGGTCGAGAGTTCGTTCTCTCGGTTGTCTGTGAAGTTGAGCCTGGGGGCGCAACTCCCAGAGGCTGGGAAATAGGGATGCGGTCCCCTGTTCCGGATCCTGCTTGAGTCTGGGTCGACTCTGATCCGGTATTCCCGATCTGAACGCTTGCGTTCGTTTGATCAAGGTCTTGCGACCTTGGCGATCCGACCGGAGCTGTTGCGTTGGGATCCATCTCCACGCTAGTAGGCTGTTGATCGAGTTCGTGTGTAAAGAATATCTATGAATCTTCCCCACAGACGGCGCCAAAATGTGGATCCTAAAACCCACACTCAGTTTTTAGAGTATTTAGATGAGCTGATTTGCAAAGTAGATGGGCTAGATTCTTGGTCAAGCACAATCAAGAAGCTAAACAATGATGAAGAATGGATTTGTATTGATTTGGAAGAGTGAACAACAAGAATTCAAGCTATAGAGCGATTACAAAGTCTTGGTGCTAAGTTGGAATAATAATGAATGATCGGATCCCTTTTCCAGCTGCCGAAGCCTTCTCTTATAGTCCTTCTCTTCGCAACTACTTTCCTCAGTTTGCGGAGTCGGCTTTAACAGTACGCGAGATTTCCGGGATTGCTTGCTCCAACTGCTCCTCCTTCTTCGGCGGCCAGTTACCAACGGATCGGCTCCTCGTCTGTCGAGCTATACTCCGAAGTCGGAGCTTCCCTTAATGGATTGGGCTTTGACTGTAAATGCGTCGGGCCTTTATCCGCTGTCCAGCTGGATTCACTGTGGTGGATTTTGGCCCAAACATTAACTAAAGTAAAACATAAAAAGGAAAGGAGCGTAGGAGATGAATAAAAAAAGAGCTACAGCACTTATTAATAAGCTGTAGAAATTTTGCTTTACACAGCCAAAAAACAAAATTAGTGCTGTGGCTTTTAAAATTTTTATAAAGCATGATTGGTTAGTTATTGAAGCTGTAGCCTTTATTTTTGCTGTGTACAGCTCCTACAGCAAGTACCAATCAACCCCATCCAATTTTATTCGGCTTTGATGTAATCTCCTTCGCTTTCAGCCTTTGTATAATAAACGATATTTATTACCAAAAATAGCTTATTGTTGTTCAATATCAACTAAGTAATATTTATTCGTAACGTTTGTTTATTATTTGATTATATTCACTTTCTTTCAAAATGTTAGGATGTCGATATTCCAATTAACTTTCGGCTTTTGTTTTTAGTTTCTTCTTTCCAAAATCATGTTGATAACCAAATTTTATATTTCTGTAATTAACTTTGAATTTCATATTTGCCAATAAAAGGTAGAAAAAGTCCTATTAATAATCATAAGGAAAAGTGCTTACAAGAACAAAGAAAAAGAAGAACCAAATACATATTACAATATTACATATTACTTATTATCAAAGAGAAATTACATATTACCTTGTCTTCCATTTACGTACTAGCATTGGCTGATCGAAATACTTTCTTGTAAAAAAAAATCCCATCCATTTTGGCAGTCAATTAACGAAGCTGGCCACATGAATGATATGCCTCAAGATCAAATTATACATCGTGTTTCCCGTGGCCATTTATAGTCTTCGAAATCAAAGTTTCATTGAACTTATCTTTACCATTTGTCTTCAAAATAGAGGTATTTTCATTTAACCCAAAATACATAACTAACATAAAACTATCAAATGATTCATGTTTTCGATCAAATAATGATATTTTTTGGAATAATAATGACATCAAATGTGTTTTGAGTATTTATAGTTAGGTTGTATGGAAAAACATTCTTTCATTAATAAGTTAATCATTTGTTTATAGGGCTTTAGCTAAATTTAAACACAAACGTACTAACTAAACATCTAGTCGGATAAGAGTTTAGTTTCTAAAAGTATGGTTGACCACTACTATCAAAAACCAAATAAATAAACCTTACAAACTATATCTGACCACAAATCAACAAATAAAAATCCACCCGATGCTCATTTTCATACTACGATAATCGACAATCTTGTAGAGCTTGGTAAACACGGTACCGTGATTCGTTTGTTTAAGTGATGCATCTTGGAGAAACATACATTAGATGTTGTGTCGTATACAGAGGCGGACGCAGCTACCCTAAGGGGTCCTGTGTCCCTACTCTTTTTTATTTTCCTTAACTTTTTTTTGGTCGAACCTCTTTTTTATATATTAATACTAATTGTTCACAAAGTAACATAACAAACCAACAATAACTAAAGAAAAGCAAACGATAGATAGAGACAAACAATCTCTCAAACAACTAAAGATGCAAAGTCGTCCTCTAAACTTGACATCCAAAGCGGTAGAGGATAAATCGCAGCCGTGGAAGTTAGTAAACAATTGAAGTGTCCTAAAATCCGCAATTGAAACAGCATCAAATGCACAATTGACAATCGCTAGTACAGCTGCAACAAAAGAGGCGTTGAAACACCACGTTACTGAGCTTGTGGAAGGAGTAGAAACCGAAGTTTCAGAACTCGTTAGCATGATACTCCCTACATCAAAACCACACAAAATAGGTGGAATCAGGAGGAAAACAATCTCCATAAAGGAGAAGAATGGACAACCAAAGTCCAATGAACACCAAGCACCCGGATAGACAGAGATATGATAACTCAAATTCAATGTTAACGTTTCCTGCACAGAAGCTACCTTCAAACGGGACTGCAAAACGCAGTAAAGATCCTCATACAGAGGTACAGAGGGGCTAAGAAACAGCCACATAACCAGAGCCTCATACAGAGGTAGTCGAAGAGATTGAGCTCTAAGACCATGGGGATTGAATCTTAAATTAGAATCAATCAATTCTGGGGTAAAACAGGGGGTACCAAGGACCAGACCTGATGGATACGAGACAATGAGCCAAGAGATAAATCGATATTTCATTCTAAGGCAGAGAGGAAGCGGGGACCAACCCATTACAAGAGGGTAACTCGCAACCACTCTTGAGAAACTTCCGTAGGTTTCAAACCACAAGCAAGTAAGCAGAGAGACTGAAGCGAACATCAGACGGGGACTGCAAACCGCAGTAAATTGATCTTCATACTGAGGTAAAGAGAGACTAATCAAGTAGCCCAAAGCCTCATACATAGGTAAGTGAACTGGATAAATCCTAAAGCAATAGGAAATCACTCATGGGCTAAGGTCGATCCAATTCCTAGTATTCCAGAGGGTCAAAAAGACCATACCTGTCGAACATGAGTCGAGAAACAAATGGTAACGCAGACAAACTGGGAAAACCCCAGAAGCTGCGCACGTAACGCGAAGAGGAACGAACTTCATGGGTGAGAGACAAAACATATCCGGCGGATCTGGCGGTTCCGGAGGATCTGGCCGGAGGCGCGACTTCCACGGTGACAGAGGTGGTAGGCTTGGACTGGTTGAACTGGAAAAGACAAGCTCAGATCTGGGTATGGAACAAGCTCGGGGAAGGCTAAGGATGGTCAAGGGACTAGCTGATGTGAGCAGTCGCAGAGGTGGGGACGACGAGAAAACGAATGGCAGAGGTGGAGATGTGGAGTACCCGGTCGGAGGAGAGCCGAGCATAGATAGTGGAGGAGAGGGAGGCGACAAAGACGGAGATAGGGAGAGCACGAGTCGAAGAGACGTGAGCGCGGATGGAGGATAGGCGAGCGGCGGATCTGGAGGTGTGGAGAACACGAGCGGCGGAGGCAAAGGCGGAGGGTCAGGGGGTTCGGGAGGCTCGGGAACTAGCAAATCATCGGAGGGCATGATGAATACCGAAGAGGAGAAGCACATGACGGAGGACAGACCAGCAATCGGAGTAACTCACGCCATTTGAGACTCGCCGGCGGCTGCCTCGTGAAGCGTGTCTGGGAGAAGGTCTCCTAGGGCGAACTACTTTTTAAGTGATGCATCTTGGAGAAACATACATTAGATGTTGTGTCGTATACAGAGGCGGACGCAGCTACCCTAATGGGTCCTGTGTCCCTACTCTTTTTTATTTTCCTTAACTAATCTAAGTTAATTCGTTTTTTCTTTTTAGTTTACAAAAGTAAAATGAAAATGTGCTCCCATCTCAAAAAATTTTTGGTTGTTTTTAATATTATGCCCCAACTAAAATTTGTTCTAGATCCGTCACATGTCATATAATGAAAGAAGATGGGGTTAGCCGAATCTGATGGACTTATTAGACTATTATCTCTGGTTTGTGCGAGGAAAGACATGGATAAACTCAAAATATTATATGGGAATGCTTGTTGGAGGGAGTCGAGTTGGATCCTAGTACTAAGTTTAAAGTCTTTTGTGACTGTTTTGAATCGAGATCAATTTTTGAGAAATGGAATGAAAACGATGATGTTTCTGATTCTTGCGATGAGTTATTGTTTCTACTGGCTGAGTTTTGAGGAACTGTGTAATGGCCCAAAACCATGGCCCAAAATTTTTTTTTGGAAAGTGAAAGAAATGCCCAGTCCATTAGCCAAGCCCATTTCCTTTTCCTAAAACCCTAGCCCCTAACCTATAAATACTAGCCCCTAGCCTCCTAAAAACCTATTTCTTCTTCTACTGCGAAACTCTATTGAAGTGTGGAGTGGACCAAAGCCCTAGAAGCCCTATTTCCGTTTTCAAGCCTTCCTTCGATCCAGGTAACATTCGAACCCCGTAGATCTGAGTTTTCAAAACCCGAAACCTGTTTTCCATCGTTTTCTAAAAAATATCCCGAATCCCGAGAAACCGAGCCTACCACCGTGACCGCCTCGACGAGACGAAGCCGGAGCCGCCGACCGATCGCCGATCAGCCTTTTCACGCGCCCACACGCGCCCACACGCGCCGGAGGGAGTCGGGCGCGTGAGATCCACGCGCGCCGGAGCCCACGCGCCGCCGCCGGAGTCGCCGCCACGCGCCGCCGCCGTTCCCCGCCGACCGGAGCCGCCGCCGTCCTCCGGAGCTCCGCCGCCGCCGATCGCCGGAGCCGCCACCGAGTCAACTCGGCCGGCGACCGAGTCGACTCGGGTTGACCGGGTCGTTGACCTGGTCGGGTCGGTCGGGTTGACCGGGTCGGGTTGACCGGGTCGGGTTGACCGGGTCGGGTTGACTGGGTCGGGTCGTTGACCGGTTCGGTTGACCTGGTTCAATCTGGTTCGATTTCCAAATTCGGTTCGGTTCGGTTCAATCCCAATTCCCGGTTTAAATCAATTTCTTTTCGGTTTAACCCGGTTTTCAATTTCAATTCGATTGGATAAGCTGGTTAAGCTGGGTATTTTCATTTGATCGTATCTAGCTCATCCGAGGTCCGATTCGAGTGATTCAAAAGCCTAAATCGTTCTATTTCTCGCCCTATTTCCAGATCTGTTGTCCGTTCGGTCTCATGAAGTTCCTAAATTCCGAAAATGCCCTTCTTTGGCTAAGGTGAGGATCGGTTCTTGACCCTTGCTTGCCTATTCGATTCCGGACAATAGTCCTTAGTAAATAATGTCTTTCCTAGGTAGCGTAGAGTAGTTATATGCGCATGATGTGATTGATTGTGGAACTTAGAATGCTAGGATATCGCTTAAACTGAAAATGTTGATTGTGTGTGATGGACTCGTATTTTCTTAGAACTGTGGTAGGGCCCCCGAAAGGGTGTTTGGTGGCGGCTTGCGTATAACGAGGTTGGGTACGCAACCCTTGTATCGTCGGAAGGGGGTTTTGGCGAGACCCCCAAGTGGAATAAATTTGGGCGCCGGGGCCAATGGCAGGCTTCGGTTTCCCTGGGTTTTGTTTGCGCTTCGTGCGGAGTAGATGTCCTTCGGGACGTAGGTTGTGTGGTGAAAGCCTTCGGGTGATGATTGTTGATTGCAAGATTTTATTAGCCTAGGACTTGTGATTCGTCGTTGTGTAGTGTAAGCTGGGATCGCGGGTTCCCTAAATCCGCCCCTCACTGGGTAATTGTGTTTGAAACAATTGCTCAGTCCTCCTTTTCCTTTTTCCCCTGCCCCCGTTTTCTTGTAGGTCCGGATGCGGGATTGATTCGATCGGGTGATGACATTGGTGTATTTGAATCCGAAGAGAGCGCCGGATTCTGGGACCAGTTGAGTGACATCCCGGTTGGACCAGAATGAGCTCCACGGGTGTCCTAATGCCGCGTCTCCGGTTTAACCGGGAGGCGGATGTTACAAACTGTATAATGTTTGAATACAATTGGCGATGTAATTCTTTTTCGGGCTACAAAAATGAAATATCTAAGTTCAAATCTTTTTATTTTACATAATTTTGAACTTTTTTTGTTACTGTAATAGCATAGTGGTTTTCAGTATCAACTAAATTAATCTTCAACTTCCTTCAAAACGTTAGTTCATCGGCTTCCAATTATTTCTCAGGTCATGTTTCTAGTTTCTTCTTTTCAACATCATATTGATAACTGGATTTTTTTTTCCATTCTTATTAATAAAAAGTAGACAAAAAAGTATTTATTGATAATCATAAGTAAAAGTTCTTATAAGAATCAAGGAAAAGAAAAACCAAAGAAAACACGCAAAGACATCTTACAAAACTACACATTACTTATTATAAATAAAAAGTTACATATTATTTTGGTGCAAATGATTGTAGTTCTAAAGGAACAAAATTCAATGTAACTTGTTATTATACAGGGTTACTCCAAAAATCACCTATTTGTTTTTTTGTTTGTTTTTTTTTGGTGAAATATGATGGGACTCGCATATGGGTAGAAAAATAGGAAATTCAACTGAAATTTGTTTCTTTCTTATGTAACTAGTATTATTCTACCGATTTTTGTTATTGGAAATATTTCCCTGAGGATTTCATTAATGTACCAGACTATTAATAGTCTAAATAGTTACAAAGGTAAGCCACTATAATATGGATTACAAACAAACGTATATACAATATATTTGAAATAGGAACAAAATATTTCTATTGTCTATCACCCTCCCTCAGTCGAAGCATCGGTTGTCTGATTGGATTGAAAATCGTTGAAGAGTGAAGTAGTAAGCTCTTGGTGAATATATTTGCATATTGAAGTGTTGTTGGGACATGGACGATCTTTACGTCACCTATGGTGACCTTCTCTCGCACGAAGTGAATGTTCAATTCTATTTTCTTCTTACGTTGATGCTTCACTGGGTTTGTTGCTAAGTACACAGATCCGATGTTATCGCAGTAGACAACATATGCTTTGTCGATCTTGAAATGAAGTTCCTGGATCAAGTTTCGAATCCATGTCAATTCTGCGACAATGTTGGCTACTCCCCTATACTCAGCCTCTCAACTGGATCACGACACAGTCTGTTGTCGCTTAGCTGACCAAGAGACTAAGTTAGGACCAAGAACACACAATATCCTGAAGTAGAACGCCTTGTATCCGGGAAACCTGCCTAATTGGCATCCAAATAAACTGATAGGCTGAGAGTGTCACCTCTGAACATTTGTTGACCATGCGACAAGAGTCCCTTTGATGTATCTGAAAATCCGCTTCAGAGCTTGCATATGTGGTAGCCTCAGATCATGCATATAAAGACACACTTGATGTACAACATATGAGATATCTAGGCGAGTGAGGGTAAGATATTGCAATGCACCTGCAAGTGATCTGTAGAGTGTAGGATCTTTAACCGGTTCTCCTGCTTCAGCTGAAAGCATGAACTTCAAATCAACCGGTGTCGATATTGGTTTGCATTCAGCCATCCCTGCCCTTTCCAAAATTTCATGTGCATATAAACTTTGGCAAAAGAACATACCTCTTTCATTAAAATCAGCTTTGACACCAAGGAAATGATGTAGTATCCCCATGTTAGTCATAGGAAACTCTCCTTTTAGCTTTGCAATTATCTTCTGTCGGATTAGGCGATGAGGCTGTCAAGATTATGTCGTCAACATAGAGTAGAATGTAAGCCATCTCTGCGCCATTAATTTCTGAATATAAACAGGGATGTATCTGCCTTGCTAGTCACAAACCCGAGACTTCTTAGAAACTGAGCATATATGGAGTTCCATGCTCGAGGCGCTTGTTTTAAACCATGGATCGCCTTTTGTAGTTTACAAACATGTTTTGGATAGTTTTGATCAACAACCCATATGGTTGGTGCATATAGACGTCTTCCTCTAGATCACCTTGCGAAAATGCATTTTTCACATCTAATTGATGTATCGGACAATTCAAAGTTAGACCAAGATGCATAATTGTCCGAATTGTTGCAGGTTTGACAACAAGAGTGAATGCCTTTGTATGATCCACCTCTTGTTCCTGCGATATGCCATTTGCGACCAGCCTTGATTTGTGTCGCTTTAAAACTCCCTTTGCATCATATTTATGCTTAAAAAGCCACACGGAACGAACAATGTTAACATTAGGAGGCCTTGGTACTAATTTCCAAGTATTTGTCTTAGGCATAGCATCAATTTCTTCAGTCATCGAAGATTTCAAGTTCGGATCAGATAAAGATTTAAAGTGACTGTTGGGAAGAGCTGAGATCGAATTGGATAGAAGTGTGAGGACCTTTTCGGTTTTGTAATTCCTGCTTTCAACCTCGTAGTCATGGAATGATTTTGAGGTTGATTAGTCTTACGTGATCGTAAAGACATGATGGTGGGAGCAGGCTGAACCGTAGAAGAAGAATGCCTGGCTGATTTTGTGGGGCACGATCAGGCATTTGAAGAAAATCAAGAAATATAGCAGAAGTGTCATCTAAATTATCGAGAAAGTTATACGAAGTGGAGGATTTTTGTTTGGTTTCAGCAGCTGGAAAAATCTCTTCATCGAAATCAACATGACGAGAGATTATGATCTTATTTTTCTTTAAGTCTAGACAATGATATCCTTTGTGGTTCGAGGGATATCCGAGAAAGAGACAAGGATTTTTTAGAGGGGATAGCTTATGGAGATTTGAATGGTTTAAATTTGGGAAACATAAGAGCCCGAACACTCTTAGATGATCATATCAGGGGTGTTTTTTTTGAAGAGTATGGTGAAAGGTGTTTGATTTTTCACAGCCGAGGAAGGTAGGATGTTCAAAATATGAACTACTACATGAAAGGATTCAACCCAATATGTTGGTGATATAAGAGCACGAAAGAGCAGAGTTCGAATGTCATTATTGATAGTTCTTATCATCCTTTCTTACTTTCGATTTAGAGAAGTATGTGGACAAGAGAAGCAAACCTTGATCCCATTCGTATCGAAATACTCATGGAATTATTGGTTATTATACTCTCCTCCATTGTTACATTGCAAGCACTGAATTTGGGCATTGAATTGAGTGTTAACATACGAAGTAAAGTGAAGGAATTTTTAGAAGACTTCACTTTTAGGATGAAGTGGATATACCCAAAGGAAATTTGTATAGTCATCGAGGAAAAGAACATAGTAACGAGTGCCACTGATACTAGTGATTGGTGATGACCAAACGTCCGAATGAACAATTTCAAATGGTTTGAGAGCAGACGAATTTGAATGATAGAATGGCTGCTTTATTTGTTTTCCCAAAAGACAAGGTGAACAAGAAGAACTTTGAAATTGTTCTTTATTGTTCTTTATTACATAAGGATGAATGATATCAGCTTTTAAAAACATAACGCAAAACGGAATTATTTGTGTGGTCGAGGCGATTATGCCAAAGAGATGGTGAAGCAGCCAAGAGAGCAGTCGAGAGTGAAGTGCTTTTATTGAACGAAGATGGAAGGGAATAAAGATCTCCGGAGCTGTCAGATCGGAGTGGAGTTTTCCGAGTTGGAAGGTCCTTCACAGAAAAACCAACGGGTCAAATTCAACACTGCACCAATTGTCTGTCGTGAATTTACGAACAAAAATTAAGTTTTTGACAATTTTAGGAGTGACAAGAACTGAATTAAGAACAAGAGGTTTTGTTGAGGTCTGAAGAATAGATGACCCAACAGAATTTTATCGGAAGAGATGAACCATTGCCAACGATGACCGAGTGTGAGGTGTTATGCATAAGATTAGATTGGAGATTACCTGCCGTATTTGTAAGATGTGCTGTAGCGCCTGAATCCATGTACCAATCTGTCGTACTCTTATCAGTAAGAGTGTTCGTGGTGTAAGCTTGGGAAAATTGCACTGCTAGTTGTAGCTTTGTAGTTGAGCATGTTGCTACGGACGTTGCATCACAGAGGGACCATTTGAACGTTGATAGTTGCCAACATTCGGGTAGGACACCCAGTGACCGTATTGGTTGGACACGGCTGAGGCGAACCTTACCAGTTATGAGGAGACTCCCGATTTGAGTAGCCACCGTTAAATTGATTGTTGTTTTGGCCACCCCTGAAGCGGTTGTTGTTGCGTTTATTTCCCCTGTTGTTGCCGAATTTTCGTTGTTGAAACGGCTGAGTAGATTGTTTCTGAGATTGATTAGCAGAGGCGGTGAGTGCAATGGAGGATGAAGAATGATCATTGTGTGTTGCAGTGGGTCTGATTGACTTCTTCATTCTTGCTTCCTCCATCTCCAGCAGTGATATTGTTGTATCAAAGCTTGGGAAAGGTTCGTTGTACTTGATCACATTGATCATGTTGTCGAACTTCTCATTCAAACCGTTGAGAATGTACATGACCAGATTCTGTTCATTCACCGGCGCATCAACATTTGTCAGCATGTCTGCCAAGGATTTCATTTTCTTGCATTATTTTTGGATTGTCTGATCACCGATCTCAGTAGTGCAAAGCTCGTGTTCAAGCTGAATGGCCCTTGCTTCCTTGTTGTCGCGAAACTGATTCTCGATACGCAACCAGACATCACGTGCAGAACCGCCCGGTTTGAATGATGATTTGAATAGAGGCTGAGCCAATGTGCCATAGATCCATAGCTTGATAAGTTCATCTCGTCTATTCCAAATAACATCGTTGTCGTCCATAGGGAGAAGGGTACCATCGAGGTGACCGAGGACGTCAAAAACGAGGCAATGAGTGAGGAAAATTTCACGCCAAGCATCGTAATTATGTTCATAATTAAGATCCAAAATCACAGGAATGTGGGATTGATTGTTTGTAACCCCAAACATTCGTTCATCATTGACTGGTAGTGGTGCAGCCATTGAATCGATTTAAACAGAATCAAATAGAGAAATGAAGAAGAGAAGGAGATTTGGCGTGAGAGAGATGAATAAAGAAGAAGATGAGATAAGGAAAGACTTATAGGTCTAATACCATGTTATTGTAAATATTTCCCTGAGGATTTCATTAATTAATGTACGAGCGTATTAATAGTGTAAAGAGTTACAAAGGTAAGCCACTATAATAGGGATTACAAACAAACATATATACAATATATTGAAATAGGAACATAATATTCCTATTGATAATAGTGGCTTACAAACAAACGTATATACAATATTTTTGAAATAGGAATAGAATATTCCTATTGTCTTCAATTTCAATTTCACTATTAGTTATTCGGCTTATTCCTCCTCCCCCTCTCCCAATTAAGTACTTTCCCTGGCGGATCCCCATACTTTCTTGTAAACCAAATTCCATCTAATTTGGCAATCCATGAACGTAGCTGACCACATCGCTGAAAATTTGAATGATATACTTCAAGAAGACCAAAAGAATAAAACTCATTCAAATGCCTATAACGAAGAATGCAATTCCATCGTGTTTCATCTGGCCACATATAGTCTTTGAAAGCAATGATATGTGGAGTTTCATTGAATTGTAATGTAAATCTGTCCTCCATCTTTCTGTATTGATCTCCACATAAGGCCGTCAAAGCAAGACCAGGAGCGAGTTGATTATGAAATACTACATGGTTTTTCTTGCAAGAGGCATTCAACCCAAAACACATAGCAGTAACTAACATAAAAACTATCAAATGCTTCATGTTTTGGATCTAAGAATGATTTTATTTTTGGAATAATAAAGACATCAAACGTGTTCGAGTATTTATAGCTTTTGTATGGGAAATAAATTATTCCTTTAATTAGTTAATCATCTGTTTATGGCTTTAGCTAAATTTAAACACAAAACGAACATCTGGTCGGATGAGAGTTTACTTTCTAAAAGCATGGTTGACCACTACAATCGAAAACCAAATAAATAAACCTTATACTATATATCTAACCACAAATCAACAATTAAAAACCCCGTCTCGATTCTCATTTTCATACTCCGATAATCGACAGTCTTCTCTTGTCTCGACATCGCACAGGCTGTTTATATCGGTTTATGATTCTTGCAAAGAATTATCTGTTTCTACTGGCTGGATGTGTACAAGTGGCGATGTTATTATTTTGTATTATAGAAATGAAATATCTAGTTTCATTTTTACTTAGTTTTAAACTTTTTATTAGACAACAAAAAAACTTTTTCTTATTATTATTATTGTTGTAATAGCATAGTAGTGTCCAATATCAACTAAATTGAACAATTTTTAACGTCTGTATTATTGATAATGGAAAATATGGGCCTCTGAAAAATCACTTCTTAAATCATAGGTTAACTCTTCGTAATGCCGACTTGAATTCAAATCGCCACACTGGGGGGCTTATTGTTGGAGTTAAGATTAGCACTTTGCTTAAAAAGCTTATTCAGGAATTTAAGTCGGCCCAGAGTGGAAAGTCGGTTCAGAACCCAAATCGGTAAAACATGGTTAATTTCGACTCGGTTCAGTCGACTTACATCTAGGGTTTACCAAGGTGCAAGGTAAAGACGGCACAAATAATAGCGGCGCCAAGGATTCGGGAAAATACCATAAATTAGAACCAAAATATTAGGAAATATTCGTGTTTATCTTCTATTTCCTTATTAGTTTTACCGACATTGTAACCCTATATGAGGGGACCTCATCATTCAATAAACTCACGCTTTTCATAATACAATTGCATGAGAGACTTTAGAGCCGACTTTGACCTAATTTCTCTCTGTCGACTTAAACACCTCTCTTCTTCCGCTTTATTCAATCTCGGAAACCTAAAGCAAAACCCTAACTTCCATATTCTCACCGTGTTCATAAGTCCTCTTTTAGAATCCCTAAGAAAAACCTTAAAACTTTTGCTATCTTAGAATAGACCGAGTTGAGATCTTACAAATACCGCAGAGTAAAGATCTCTACCCTCGTGAAGTTAGAGTCGCTTAGAAGGTGCATGATTTGATCCCATGAATCTGTGTGCTTGTTTCCGAGAAGTGTAATTGTGAGAACGCGCCAAATCTCTGACGAGTAAGCACACTGAAAGAAAAGGTGGCTTCTTATTTCTGGTTCGTGGCAGAAGATGCAGTGAGCTGCATGTATCATCGACAGAGTTCACCTATGGTGAAATTCCAATTTGGGATATCTACAGTAATGAGGATCAAATTTTACAGGAATACATAAAAGAGGATGTTCAGGTGGTGAAAGATGCAAATGATGGGGTCGTTTGTTTTTATTTTAAAGAGCATGTCCAAGTCATCAAGGACACCAATCCCAAAGATGATGTTGTAGTCGTGAAAAATTTATTCCCATGTCTGCTTTTCAGAGAAGCGACCTATTAAGTGTATTTCATCACGGAATGACTCAAAAGAAATGCAGGGCGCCACCAAATCGTGTTCGAAGTGATAATCTGTTTCATAGCCGTGTGGAAGATACAGTGCCGGCCCAATATTTTTGGATGCCCTATTCAAAATAAAATATTATTTAATATAATTTTTATTAAAATTTTTGTTTTAAATATCTTAACAAAAAATTCTATTTTAAAGTGCCTACATTATGAAAAAATATATTTAAAAATGCCCTTTAAATGTTTTTTTAATATATGCTAATGAAGAAAATATATAAAAAATGCCCTTTTTAGTCGGATGCCCTAATCCGTTGCTTATGTGGCTTATGCTCGAGTCCGGCTCTGGGAAGATATCTACGTGGGCACTTCTGACTTAGATGTTACTGCTGAAGTTTTTAGTGAAGAAGAGATTATCAAAACTTTTCGAAGCTGTTATCTTGTGTTTGTTCCTCACTTCGAAGCAGCAACCACTATTAATGCTCACCAAGAGCAACTTTTTCTTTCTTCTAAGCGTGAGATTGAAGAACCAGGTTCAAACAAGTTGGTATTATACTGTTCTCACTCCACTTTCTGTCGTTACTTACTTGTTGCAATGATATCATTATTACCCTTACTTGTGCTGGTGGCAGAAAGATGATGGCGCATGATTCATAGATACCGCTTCCACCACCGCCATTGATCAGTGTTGCTCTGTACCAATCTTTTGACTTCCTCCATTTCAAAATTCTGTTTGTGAACAAACGGGAGTGCAATCTATTTTGTGGCATGGTCTCTTGTGCTGATATTTCACTGGACTTGATAGAAATGGAGCTTGAGAGAGTACGGAGCGTCATTTGTTTTGTCATTTGTTCATGTCATCGTTTGGTTATTGCATGGTCTTACTCTTTGTGGACATGGTGGAATCTAAGTTTATGTGGTCTATAGAAGCTCACCAAGGTGGAGTTTCAACGCTGAGTAGTAAGAGCTGTGTATAGTCAACAATTGAGTTTGAAGTACACATCTACGACAAACGTTTGTAGGAATGAAATTGCTTACGCATCAAGTAAGGTATTGTTATATTCTCAATCTGCTTTTCTTCTTGCGCATGAAGCGTTAACACACTTTCAGACCCTTATTGTTACACTTTCACCATACACTCGATTCTCTCTTATGGTGTGGGCTGTAACAAGATCCATGAAAGTTAGACCCAGTTTTGGAGTCGTCATAAATGTTCCCACATCAAGACAACATAATATCCTTGATTTTGGCCATAGTGAAAATCTCTGTGCAAACATTATGAAATGCATGTTTGGCGATCAGTGGGAGGTGCTTTCTCAGGCTTTGATATTTTATGTTGGTCTTTTATTGGACCACTTTGAAGTGAAGTTTGGGGAAGTGCAAATTTCTCTTTGTTTTACGTGGTTTTCTCTTCACCTTATGTCTGATGGGGGCTATTTCCTGAGTTGTTTCATTGATAGTGGAGAGGATGCTATGTTTCTCTGTCTATCATTGAAGATAAAACTGATGATGTATCTTCAGTTGATATTCAAGATTGATCAGAGGACATTACTTTCTCTTGCTACATTCAAATTGGGATTTACAGTTTCTTTGGGTAAAATGAGGTGCGCGATCACGGTAAAGTGGGATGTTCTCTTGAGTTATGAGGAGTTTGCAGGGGATCTTTCACCAAGACTTGATATACTGCGACTAATGGAAATCCAACTTGTGTCGTATTTGGTCTCTTTTATTCGGCCCATAGTATCTTATATGGGCTATTGTGTGATGCTTGTGCTCCTTGGCAAGAGATTCACTTCCACCTGTTCTTTGGAGCACCGAGTGAAAAAAATTGGAGCGTTGTTTGTGGCAATTAACAAAGAACTGTACAATGTTGTCTTTGATAAGCGTGAAAGCAGAAGAGTTTTGGTAATGGGAACAGGTGCGATGTGGGTATTTGGAACAATTTTGTTTCCAAAATATGTGATATGTTCAATGGAACGACTCTCGCTGATCACATGGTGGGCTCTTTCTCTTCTTGGCTTTGTTCCTTCTTCTGCTAATCTTGGCTTCAATTTTTCTTAAGACAAGTGGACATGAGGCATGGAACATGAGTTATGTTAATGATGAAGAGGAGAAAATATGTTTGATTATGTGTTATTGTGCCTGAAAGTGATACTAACTTTGATAGAGAAGCAAATCGTAAGTCAAGATATTCAAGAGAAGCTCTTGTATTTTTGGTTCCAATTTGATGCTAAAGAATATTCTTTACACAAGGAAGAATTAAAGGGAATGTGGGGACACTGGCACATTGTTCAACGAGCCTTTGGATTCATGGCGTTGAGGATTTTTAACGGCTTCGAGACCAGTTGTAGCTACTCGTCGACGGACATTCTAGATTCGAGGATGAATCTTTTCTCACCGGGAGAGAGTGATGCAGCGTAAACAGTTACTCATATTTAATTGTTAGATTTATTTTATTTAAGGATAATTACAAATCCTGGTACGTGATGATAAACAAGATACGATTAGATCTTTTTGTATAGTATAAATAGGAATTTCCATAGCTTGTAAACGTCAACTTTTGATTAATAAAATTAAACCTAGAACTTTGAGTTTAACTTCTTCTTATACTCGGTATTCTTCGGAATCAACGATTATCAAGAACCATCGTTTGAACGGTCATCGAGTCCTCATCGAATGGCCATTCCTCTTGGAATCAACGATCTTCGAGCTTATCCAGCTTGACGTTGCGCCATCTAATAAATAAAATATTTGTATAATTATTTGTACTATAAGTTATTAATTAAATGTTAGTTAATAGGAAGTGTCGCTTGGTATGTGAGTTCGGTGGCGACAAGGCTAAGGAGTTCCAAAAATCTTATGTGGATAATAATGACTACATGATGGTATGCATTTTGAGGTTTGCTAAACTTATTTTTAAAAACGGTATGTTTGGGAGACTTGATTAATTTACGAAATGTATTATTTGTTATAGTATCCATTGTTCACTCATTATTAAAAATATTAATTTGACAGGTTAATAGATTGCAATGTCTGTTTGTGATTGTGTCCAGGTTATTATGGATGATACAATACGTAAAATTGCAGAGTTTAAAAAAAATGGTCATTACGGAAGTTAATGGATTAGGATGTCATATTCATACTTTTTTCTTGATTACATGTGTATGGTAATTAGTTTTCTAAAATGTTAGACTGATTTGAAATATTATTTTTGAGAGTAAGAGAAAAACACATAAATTTGATATCTTAATAGTATAGATATTACATACATATCAAATATAGCACATATCTATTATTGTTGGTATATGATATGTTCTAAAATATTCCAATTTAGTTGAAACACAATAATCTCACGTACTCCAAAATAAAAGTCAATGCTCTTTTCAATATACTCAATGAATGTGTTTTAAATTTCAAATTAATACCAAACTTATTGTTTATAAATAAAATATTGAGATAAACTACTTTGGAATATTAGGAACTTATTTACTTAAATATTTTATCAATTTCTCTGAGGTCAACTACTTTTTACAACAAAAAAATCCTTCATATCGTTGGTGTAAATAGTTTACACATAAAAACTTGCCTTATTTATCTTTTAATAGTATATATTTTATTGGGCTAATATAGTAATAAGAAACATGTACTTTACTGATAAAGCCCAAATACTAAGGCACATTCAGAAAATGCATTTTAATGAAACGAAAACAATTTTTTTTTGGTATTTGATACATTCAGAAATTTTTACATGTTCACAGGGGATCGAAAAGAATTTGATGTTCATCAAATTTTGGGTCTCAAACTAACTTCTGGGTATAGTTGGATAATAGTTGTTAAGGAGTATCGATTTCGACAAGGTAACCCCAGTTTTATTAGTAGAATATTATTTGGAATTATGGTTTGTCTCGATTTTTTTATTTCTCTTTGGATTCTAGGATTGGCAATCAAAAATCGTGATTCTTATGTCTCTTTAAACTAAAAATTCCGGTTATTAACTAATTGATTCTTTTTGTCAGTAGCAAATTTAAAAGTCTATGTAGATTTTAGGGTTTATTCAACTTTAAAAAATAAGGTTTTCTATTTTTGGATGCCGACAAATTCGTGCTAATTTCTTTTAACGTTGTACTGATTTGTGATTTATATTTACATATTTTAGCTCAGGTAAAACAAAAATGAAGATAACATACCGTAGGTTTTTCAAACCACTTATTTCAGGCGATTGTGAAAATAGTGTGGTATGTATTCTTAATTCTTTCTCTATATTGGTTTATTTGTAATAGTGTTTTACTTTATGGCATTCATAGATTATTCTTTGTGTTGCAGTATATCTCGGACATGTTCTTTAAAAAGTATATACGTGGTAAAAAACAACGTTACATTTGAGAAATTAACATCTACTATTTCTCGACGAGAGTTTCCTATCATAATAGTTGGTGATAGGCTTACTTCGGTTTGGAGACGGTTCTTTGAGGCTCATAAATTAAAAGAATTTGATCATTTGATTTTTGAGTATTGTGGAGATGCAGATTTTCATATGGTACAACAGTACGGACTCGACTGTTGTGAGAAAGAATATTTAAATCTGCCTCAAATGGACTATACTGAGAAAGAATAGGAAAAAGGCCTCAAATGGAAACTGGTCAAGCAAGTACGAGTAAATACCCGTTTTTATTGTAATTTAATGTGATTACTCTTTGTAATGTAATGTTTTGATTAATATTTCCCTGTTTTTTTAAGGAGCCGGTGAGAAGTTTAAGAATCACGAGTGACTGCATCAAACGAAGCAGAATTGTAAGTTGTTCCTTAGTATTTAGGTTTATGCTTATTGTTACATGATCAATTTTCTGCTTTTGCAGTATCTTCCAAAGTCATTGTAAAAGCAAACGATTTGGGTAAAATTACGGGCAAAGCCATTTCTATAATCAATGATGTGGGAGCAAAATGGTCTGTTGACTTAGCGGTTTACTGTGCTAATGACAAGCTTCGTGTACGTTTGAGTGCTGGCTTCAGAGAATTTTTGTTGGTAAACGATATCAAGGCCAACAATGCGATTGTGCTTCAAATTTTTCGGGGAAATGTCAACACTCCCTTTCTCAAACTGTTCACCAAAAGTTACATAATTCTCTAACTCTATGAATCCTATGTTTTAAGAATGTGTGTTGCATTGGTACCGTATGTTTTAAGAATGTTGTGTTATCATTTGTTTCAAATCATTAAAACCCCCATAAAATATCAATTTATAATGAATTGATATACAAAAAGGAAATATAAATCCGCGCTCCTGTAGTGCGGATCAAAATCTAGTTTTTTACTTAATTTTTTTACAACAAAATTTAAAATAGAACACTATTTTTCTAACATCCATATCGGTGGTTCCGGCCCGACATGCGTGCTTGATGACTGCCTGAGACGAGCGCTTCGTGCTAGCCTATCTGTTGTCTGATTTTGTGTGCGAGATATATGCCTAAGGTTAAAAGTTGCGAAAACGTCTTCCTCTTGTCGAACTCTTCAATGTAGACTCCAAAGGCTGGCCAGTGCTCTAGCTCAAACACTATCTTTACCACTTCCAAACAGTCTGTTGCAAAAGTAATATGTCTTTGATTGAAGAACTCCACGACTTCCATAGCCCAGATCAGTGCTTCAAACTCCACGTGTAACGGTGAAAGGCACTGGTGGAAGTTCCTAGCCCCCATCATCACATTTTCTCCTCCATCATAGCTGTTATACCAACCTTGTCCGGTAAATATATAACCCTCCTTCCAAGAGCCATCCACAAAACACCATTGACCTTCTTGTATCTCAGTGATTGTGGAAGAATCGTGGTTCCCAGAATTCTTGTGATTACTATCTGGTAGACTCGTTTTACCCCTTCCCATGATAAATATTCCATTTCTGCAAGCCTCAATGTCTCATTGGGATCCCGGTCAATCTGATTGTATACCATATCATTTCTACTCTTCCAAATGTACCACAATATCCAAGGAAACTGGCAATTTGTTTACTGAGGTGACAACCTCCAAAATAAGTAATCCATATTTGTAAATAGCGCTTTTGTAGGGAAAAATACCTCGTTTGTAGGAATTCGTGACAAGGCCCATGTTTGAAGTGCCGGTGGGCATTCAAAAAGAACATGGTTCATTGTCTCCTCTGCACCACATCTGACACAATATGTATCACATTTAATCCCCCTTAATTGTAGATTCTTTGATACCGCAAGACACCCTGATACTATTTGTCATATAAAATGTCGCAACTTTGGTGAGCAATTCAGTTTCCATGAGTGGGATTGCAACTTCATAATATATGGGCCCAGAATTCTCTCATGGTTACCAGTATCTGGAATTCTCTCTGTGTATGATATCCTGATTTCACCGAGTACCGCCCTGAGTTAGTAAAATGCCAACCAATAATATATGGCCTTATGAATTTACTGATTGGTATACTCACAATAAGGGTTGCATCTTCTGGTGCAATTATTGCATCTATCAATGACTTATTCCACATTCTTCTCTGGTGATCAATTAACTGGTCAACTGTATATAAATTATTACTCGTACAAGGTTTTCGGGTTGCTGGTCTCGGGCGATAGACTGGTATCCATGGGTCATTCCATATTGAAATGGATGCTCTTGAACCCACCCTCTTAATTAGTCCTTTTTTTACCAGAGATCTAGCTGAAATCATGCTTCTCCATCCATATGAAGGGGAGTATGATCGTATTGGATCAAGGGGATCCGTTTTCCAGAAATATCGACCCTTAAATACTTTCGAGAAGAGAAGATCGGGTTTATCTATCAATCACGATAGTTGCTTAGCTAGAAACGCTGTATTCGTATCACTGAAAGCTCTGAAACCAATTCCGTCATTATCTTTATCCTGGCACAGTTTATCCCAGGATATCCACTGCATTCCTTTATTTCCTCCTCCCAAATTCCACCAAAAGTGGGAGACCATACTTGTTAATTTTGTTGTCACCGTTTTCGGCAATCGTAAACAAGACATCACATGGTTCGGTAAGGCTGTAGCTTATCACAACCTCTTTTCCCCCTCGTGTTAGATACTTTGTTGTCCATCCATTTACACTTCCACATAGTCTATCCATCCATTTACTCTTCCACAAATTTAAACTTTTTATTATTATTATTATTATTATTATTATTATTATTATTATTATTATTATTATTATTATTATTATTATTATTATTATTATTATTATTATTATTATTATTATTATTATTATTATTATTATTATTATTATTATTATTATTATTATTATTATTATTGTAATGGCATAGTAGTGTCCAATATCAACTAAATTGAACAATTTTAACGTCTGTATTATTGATACTGCCTTAAAACCTCATGACATCGATTTTCGGTTATTTTTAAGGCTTTGTTTTTAGTTTTTTTGTATCTTGTTAATAGCTTGAATTTTATATTTCGTCTATCTAATTAACTTTGGATTACATTTTTTACGTTTTGAAAAATATTATTGATAATCATTATTAATATTATTGATAACAAAGTAACATCGGAAGGCATCTTACAAAATTACATACTAAGACTTTATCTTCCAGTTAAGTACGTGCCCTGGCGGATCCCCAGACCTTCTTGTAAACCAAATTCCATCAGTTTTAGCAATCCATGAACGTAGCTGACCACATCGCGGAAAATTCGAATGATATGCTTCAAAATCATAATAAAACTTATCATTAGGCCCATATCTAAATATGCAACTCCAGCGTGTTTCTTTTGGCCATCTATAGTCGGCGAAAGCAATGATATGTGGAGTTTGATTGAAGCTTAAGGTATATGTATCCATATTTCCTTGGCTATCTTTACAATCGGCCTTCAAAGTAGCACCAGGAAAGAGTTGATTATGCAATTCTATAAGATTTTTATCGCAATCGGCTTCAATTGACCCTAAACACATAGCAGCAACTAACATAAAAACCATCAAATGATTCATGTTTTGGATCTGTGATATTTCTTTTTTAATGACAAAGACATCAAACATGTTGAGTATTATAGCTTTCTTTTTGATATCCTTTTTTTTTAATTAGTAGATCATCTATTTATGGCTTCAGCTAAATTTAAACACACAAAACGAACTAACTAAACATCAGGTTGGAAGGGAGTTTAATTTCTAAAAGTAAGGTTGACTATTCGGATATACATTAGCTATTAAGATATACATTAGCTTCGGAAAGATATACTCTACATGCTAAAGATAAATACAAGAATGTAAAGTATATCTATCCAAAGCTAATGTATATCTTAATAGCTAATGTGTATCCTAATATTGACCACTAAAATTTTAAGAATAGTTAAGAAAGATATTGCTAAAGATAAATACAAGAATGTAGAGTATTTCTATCTGAAGAAAATGTATATCTTAATAGCTAATGTATATCCTAATATTGACCACTAAAATTTCAAGAATAGTTAGGAAAGATATTGCTATAGATAAATGTATATCTTAATAGCTAATGTATATCCTTAATATTAACCACTAAAATTTCAAGAATAGATAAGAAAGATATTGCTAAAAATAAATACAAGAATGTAGAGTATATCTACCCGAAGCTATATCTTAATAGCTAATGTATATATTAATATTGACCACTAAAATTTCAAGAATAGTTAAAAAAGATATTGCTATAGATAAATACAAAAATGTAGAGTATATATATCTGAAAGTAATGTATATCTTAATAGCTAATGTTATCCCAATTATCTTCTTAATAATTCCAACCACGCTATTACCTTAAATAAAAACATATAATTTAAAGCACTAAAAGAACCAATATTAATTAGTTACCACATATAAAACAAAATTTTGACCGAAAAGTAAACAAAATATATGATCATTATCACCATTTTTTCATAGCATATAATTAAAAAAATATTATCAAAACCTTAACCAAGATTCGGATCATTAAATTGATTTACGAAAATACAAATTATTTGTATGAGAATATTATATACTAGTATGATTCGCTCGCATCATGTGCGAGCACAAATATTATTATACATAAATTTTCTAAAACTAAAAAAAATATCAAATTAATTTTAAAACAAAATAGTATTATAATAATATATATGAAACATTTATAATTAAACATATATACATTATGTTATTTAATAAGTTATTTTATAATTT
Organism: Orychophragmus violaceus; assembly: GCA_030180135.1. NCBI lineage: Eukaryota > Viridiplantae > Streptophyta > Magnoliopsida > Brassicales > Brassicaceae > Orychophragmus > Orychophragmus violaceus. The sequence continues at coordinate 7,709,604 of CM058230.1, forward strand.
ATTATAAATAAAAATAATAGTAATAAATTAAATTATAATAAAATATTTAATTTATAAAAATCAGTACATAAATATCTTATTTAAAATATTTATCATTTATATATATAAATTCAAATTTTATTTAAAATAATACAAATTTACCATATAAAATCTAAAACTATATTTATTAATACTTAAAAATATTCATAAATACTTTCATATTTACCATATTTTTGTATTGAAGGTTATATATTTCTCTAAAATAAAATTTAAAATCTTCATAAATATTTTCATATTTATCATCTCATTTAATTTTTTATCTTTTTTTATTCAAGGTTATGTATATCTTCAAAATAAAATTTAAAAAATCTTCATAAGTATTTTATATTTATCATCTTTTTATCCAATGTTATGTATATCTTCATAATAAAATTAAAAAAAAATATTATCAATATAAACTAAGGTTAACAGAGTAATTAGTCTAATTTTATTAATGATAAATTAGTAATTAGCCATTTTGAGAATGAATATAATACCAAAAGTAATTATCAATTAATATAAAGATATGTATAACAAATAATTGACACTGAAGGTCTCCAAAAGCCTAATACACATATTAACTATACGGGTAGTTTTAAGACATTGGAGAATTTAAGTTGTTACTAGATTTTGACTTGCGCTAAAAAAAGTGCGGGTTTATGTTTTCTTTTAAATATATTTTATCTTAAATTTATATTTTCAATTATTTAGTCCAATATATTAAGTGAAAAAATATAATGATATTGTGCTAAATGTGAGATTATTTTCTTCGTATTGTTTTATTATATTTTTAATATTTGTGGCTAATTGTTCTTTTTTCGTGGCTCACTTTATTTTTAGTATATGCTTAACTAACCTTAACTTTATTTTTACTATATGCTTAACTAACCTTATTGCTGTAAAAACTTTTGTGTATTTTATTTAATAATTTTTTATTTAAGTTAATTTTAATTTAGTTCAATCCATTATTTCATTGCTAAAAGCGTAAAAAATTGCTATTTTTTTTAAATCAATATGTATAGAATGCAATCTTATTAATATAAGTTGTTACATTTGATGTGCTATATATATATAATTGTTTGTTTTAAATAGTATAGTTTTAACATGTGAATATACCCTTAATGAAACCCAAAAATCTTTATTAAATGCAGTGGCAGAAATTGTAATATAACACATGACTAAAGATTATTTTTAAAAATAGTCTCTTGTTTTATTAATATAGATGGTTGTATGGTTTTCTGAAAGAGAATTTAATTTGACATATTTATTGTTTGAAATTATATGTAAAATGTAGTATGATCTAGAAAATGTCATATTTATTATGACATATTTATTACTTTCTTCCACAGACGACATCATTTTAAATAAAGTGTTCTTCTCTATTAGGTAAAAATAGAGATTTTCTAAATATAAAGTAAAAAGAATAAAAATCTCTATTTTAAAGTAATACTAGATTTTGATCCGCGCTTTCTAAGCGCAGATATACTTTTCTTTCAAAAGTCATATTTTGTTTTTGAAGTAGTTTATTTTATTCTTTGAAAATATATTTTATTAGTTGTATTCTTTATAAAATATATGTTTGTCATGTACTAAAAGTAATTTGTTATAAACCAATGGATTTGCTGATTTCTTGCTATTTGTGGAATCGTTTGAATATGTCTTTTTTTGTCAATCGAATATGTGACTTTGTGATTGATTAAAAATTATGTATAATAACACAATATTCGGAATAAATTATATGTTATTGCCGGTTATTTTATAAATTAAGTTATTTTGTAAAGTAATTATATGTAGTTTTAAATGTTTAATTATTTTTACTGTAACAGATAAAATTATCAAACTTGATACTAATTACAAAGTTTTTTGTTAAAGATTTTGTGCATGAAAAAATATTGTATGATTATATGATACTATAATTTTTATGTATTTAAATTTTATTAAAAGTTTTGTACATTTTTTATAAAGTTTAACAGATTAAATTCCAATACTCAATTTTTAAATTTGAATATAGGCTAATTCTTTAAAATTGATGGAATTGATGGACTATCTATTAAGATTGATGGATTTACTATCATTAAAATAAAATGGATATAAATCTAAAAGCCCATTTAAAACAAATTAAACCAAATATTCCTAAATTCTACACCAAACTGCCCATGATTGAGTTTATGACATTATTTGACCATTGTAATGATTTTTTGTTCTATTCAATCGGTGGAAAAAAAGGGAAAAATCCTCTTTACTCTTCTTCTTAAAAGTGCTTCTCGTCCACCGATCTGTCATCACACCATCGTTTGAAATCGTTTCTGATCGATTTCCTCAATCCATTCATAGAGTTTCCCCAGTTTTAATTTCTTCGAACCTATAGTTGTAGAGGTAAATCGATTTGTCCCTTCATCGTTTGTAAAAGATCTAGAACAAATTTGATGAAAACTCTAAATAATATTTGCCATACATATATCATTTTAAGTTATTAACATCATAGATTTTTTTTTTCAGATTTGAAATCCGATCGGCATGTTTTATCGGACATAAACATATGGTCGTTTCAAATGGTGTTAACAAATTCAGATCCGATTGTAAGTAAGGTATATTCAGTAAACTTTCCCTTTTCTAATACAATCGATTTAGGACCACAAAAAATAGTTATGATTTTTTTTATTAATATATATATATATATATATATATATATATATATATATATAAAAAGTCATTAACATGAAAGATATATACAATCGATTTTGTAATATTGTCTTTCGCTCAACCTCTAGTTTTAATAGTAGTGATTGTTTACTGTTATTATCTATATTATTAAAATATGTGACTGTTTTTGAAACTAACCTTTAATCATGTGTTATATTACGGTTTATGTCACTGCATTTAATATTAAATATTTTATAATTAATAATTTTGTTTAAACATATATTCATAATATTTTTTAATATTTTTTATTTTAAATAGAAATTCAAAACAAAAAAAAATATTTCAAAATTATATTATATTTATGGTAAAAAAATCTTTATATTTTGAGATTAGAAAATATATTATTATTTCTAAATTATAGAATATTATATTTATAACAAGTGGCTCTTTTATTTTAAATTAACTAAAAATAATTCTTAATTTCGAATTTAAATATTAAAATTATTACATATTAATTTTTATTATATTTTAATATAAATATTCAGTATTTATAATTTTATTCAAAATATATTTCCACAATTTGCACAATATCTTTTAGTATCATATTTTTAATTAATATATACATCCAGCAAAGTTTTGTAAAAATACTTTTTACTTCTTAATTTAAGAAAAAAATAATTATTGAATTCATTCTTATTAGTAAAATTTATTAAAAATAATTTTAGTTACATTTTTATCTATTAAATTAACATAAAATCTTTACATTTAGATCATTACAAAACATAAAACAAATTGAAAATAGATTAAACGATTTTAATTATCTATACGATTAAAAAAATTTGAATACTAGAAGACGTGTTAAAAATATATTAAATAATTCATATTAGTAATGAAAAAACGGGTTGAACTAAGTCAAAATTAATTAAAATAAACAAATAACAGATTTCAATTTTCCATACTATTAAAAATAATTTTTAACTACTAGAAGATGGGTTAAAAATAAATTCATATTCACATGTTAAAACTATACTATTTGAAACAAGTAGTTACATATATATAATTAAATCGAAAACCTAGCATATCAAATATAACATCTTATATTACTAAAATTATATTCTATACAAATATTATTGATTTTAGCAAATTTTTAACAATGAAATAATGGGTTGAAATAAGTTAAAACTAACTTAAATAAAAAATTATCAAATAAGATATAACTTAAGACGGGTTAATAATATGTTTTAAGATGGGTTAAAAAGTTAACCGATTTCAATTATCCATAGTATTAAAAATAAATTTTGACTATTAGAAGACATGTTAAAAATATATAATAACTAATTTCAATTGATTTTTTGCAATTTTAAGGCTTTTAGCAATGAAATAATGGGTTGAACTAATTTAAAATTAACTTTAAAAATTATCAAATAAAATACAGAAAGATTTTTACAGCAATAAGGTTAGCTAATCATCTACTAGAAATAACAATGAGTCACGAATACTAAAATATAATAAAACAATATCAAGCAAAAAATCTCACATTTAACACAATATCATCATATTTTTACTTAACATATATTGGATTAAATAGTTATTAAATTTATTTTATAAAAATATAAATTTAGGATAAAAATATTTAAAAATATATAAACCCGCACTTTTTTAGCGCGGCTCAAAATCTAGTTTGAATTATAGTTTGTTACATGTACCTTTTATGTGCTCTGGATTACTTCTGATTAGATTTTGATTCTTATATTATGATAAAGTTGTGTGTCTTCCGATATATGTATAGGAATTTTTTTAAAAAATTGGAGGACATTAAAACCTAGTTGATGGATACTTACACCTCTAAATACTTATAATGGAACTACCCTGTTGAGACATACAAAGTAATATTTTGGATTAGGAACTATAGTGTTTGATATATTTTATAGAAATGTAAGTTTTAAGATTATATATATCTTCTAACTTTCTTTTGTATTCTTTGTTCAAATACGTGGTTGCTATTAGGATATGGTGCTAATAGGATATATATGACGACGCTTTCTTCGAACTGAGTCCTTCTTAAAGGTGCATAAGGACAATTCCGTAAGTACTTGTTTTAGTTTTATCATTCCTTTAATATTGAAATGATTCTATTAACATGTCTTTGAGCAAAGTAGTAAATAGTTTTAAAATGACCTAAACAACATAAATTAATAGATGGTAGTAATTTTGGTCATGACATTGTTTCATTTTGGCTACTTTACAGTGACGATTGTGTTCAACACATATACACAGAACAGAAACATGACTTGTATAAAGGCTTTTATAGACCCAACACTGCCTAAGAAGTTAAAGATTAGTTGGCTTTTTTGAATTTAAAATTGATGTATTCGTTTACTCATACATAAGTTACTAAATTATATTTAACTACTTTGCTCAAAGACATGTTAATAGAATATTTTATATCAGGACAAATGAGTAACATCAACTGGCCTTTTTGTTACAGTAATGGAACATAGCAGGCTTGAAGATCAACTACAGAAGCAACCACATATTGATGAAAGGGATCGACATAAGCTGAAACACACTGCAATACATTTTTAAAAAGCTAACTCATTTGTGCTTTGCTGATGATTTGTTAGTTTTCTCGGATGGAAAGAGGAGCTCAGTTGAAAACATTCTCAAAGTTTTCACAGAATTTGCCGAGATTTCAGGTCTGAAAATTAGCATGGAAAAATCTACAATCTACTTGGCTGGTGTAACAGAGAGCGACACAGATTCGATCTTGGATCAGTTCAGATTCGCTCACGGCACCCTTCCGGTACGTTATTTAGGACTCCCCTGATGACAAAAAGAATGACCATAACAGACTATACACCATTGATTGAAAAGGTACGATCTCGTATAAGCTCATGGACTGCGAGACATTTATCATTTGCTGGGCGGATACAATTAATTGGCTCAATCATTCACAGCCTCACGAACTTCGGGATATCGGCTTTTAGACTTCCTAAAGCTTGTATCCGGGAAATCGATAAGCTGTGCGCAGCTTTTCTTTGGTCTGGGCCAAAGCTTAACACAAAGAAATCGAAGGTAGCATGGAGTGATGTGTGTAAACCAAAGGCGGAGGGGGGCTTAGGACTTCGTTCTATAGCAGAAGCAAATGTGGTAAGTTGTCTGAAGCTTATATGGAGACTACTTTCTGAGTGTTCATCTCTCTGGGTTATAGGTGGATATACCGGTACCTCATATGCAAAGGCTCCTTCTGGAAAGCAAATGCGAAGAGCTCTACAGGCTCATGGATGTGGAGAAAACTTCTTAAATTGAGACCAGTTGCAAGTACATTCACCAAGGTTGAGATACAGAGCGGAGAAGACACTTCGTTCTGGTTTGAAAATTGGAGCAATCTCGGAAAACTGATAGAATTGATAGGGCCAAGAGGATGTATCGACTTGGGAATTGCACATGATGCAACAGTGGAAATGGCCCTTAATTCACACCGTCGAAGGAGGCATCGGGTTGACATCCTTAATGTAATTGAGCTGGAAATACAAAACCTCCGGGATAAAGGCCTTACAGACATGAAAGACATCCGGCTTTGGCGACGCAAAGGCGACTCTTATAGCCAAATTTTCAGCTCAAAAGACACTCTGACGGAAACAAGAGAAGCACAGCCTTCGGTAAACTGGTATAAAGGGGTCTGCTTCTCCTTCTCAACCCCAAAATACTTTGTTTTCACATGGCTGGCCACTCTCAATCGACTCTCAACAAACGACATAGCTATGCATTGGAATCAACACATTGACCCGTTATGCATTCTCTACAACGAGGACATTGAAAGCAGGGATCACCTGTTTTTCAGGTGCAGGTACGCGGGTGGAGTGTGGAAAGATTTGGCGCAAGGTCTCTTTCAAACTTGGTACACAACGAATTGGAACCAGCTTCAAGATGTAATTGTGGATACAAGTTTGGGCAGAACAAGGCTCTTCCTATGTCGATACTTACTACAGGTCACTGCATATTCTATATGTCCTTCATCGGTGCTCATTCGAAGCATAGACAAGACTATCCGAAATAGGCTATCTTCCTTACGGACAGAGGCTCGATTTCTTGATGCATTTCAAATTTGGTTTGGATCAAGAAATTAGTGTAAAGGTTTAAAGCTTTGTTTTCTCTTCATCAAAGTCCACATGTAAAGTGAAACAAGTTGTTTTTTGAATGAATTTAACAGTTATTCAAAAAAAAAAAAAGCTAAGTTATTCTGTAAGAATCCCATTTCAGTTACATCAATACTTTGTCAAGAATAATTAATAATAGTCTTTTGATATGATTTTGTTACCTTTTGAGTGTTGAATGTGCTCACACACGCTACCAATGTCAGCTTGTCAAACTTACCACAACTCCATCCCAAGATATTCCTTACATGTTCAACGAAGGGTTATTACAGCAACGATGGCTCTACACAATTTCATCAGGTTATCAAAATTACGAGATGTTGATTTTGATTCAAACCATATAGCTACTAATGTGGTTGAAGAAGATTCAGATTCAGATGAAGAACCCAATAATGCTCCGATGCAATAAATGGAAGGGATTCGAGATAAAATTGCCAAATCTTTATGGAATTCACGATGATTTTATTTTGTATTTGTTGTTTTTCCTTAGAATAATTTTATGTGGACTTTTCAATAAATTTTTAATAGTTATTATTTTTAAATAATATTTCTTAATAATAAATTTAGATTTTAGTTTTGCAAATTCAGCATTATAAATAAAACTAAAAAATATTAAAAATCAAAAATCCAAAAACTAAATAACTCAATATTCAAGTTTTTTAAAAATTAAAATCTACAGCAAATCCAAATATACCCTTAATGAAGATTAGAAATACCCTTATAATTTCAGTGGCATAACCGGTAAATAACCATGAGCTTAATGTTAGTTTTTGTCTATTTTTTTAATAGTATTGATATAGCAGGTGTTGGAGAAGAATTTCATCTATAATAGCATTTAGAGTCAAAAATAGAGATAGATCGGAGATACCCTTAGAAAGGAATATTTTGAAGAATCTATATAGAATATTGTTAATTCATATAAAGTATTTTATAAAATTCGAATATAGGAACAAAGTAATAAAAATATCTCTATAAAAGTGTTTAGGAGGTTGTTATGTATATATGGGGGATATCTCTATAGAAGTTATGATATGATATCATAGGAAGATTTATATGGTTAAATTGTTAATGATGAATAGAATTTACGAATCTATAAAGATTATTCTTATATAAAATGGATTTATAGTTAAATTCCATAATTTGAATTTAAAAGTAAACAATGGATTTTTTCGATATAGACAGCTTTTTTTAAATTACATTTCTTCCACATATTGTTTCCTAATATATAGGGTTTTTAAACATGTCATAAAAAGATTTCTATATTTTGATCTTTTATTGGTTTTAATTATTGGGGATTTTCCTAGAAAATACTCTGCAGTTGAAATAGTATCTATGTTTTTTTTTTTAAATGGAAAATTTGTTAAATGTAATTAGGAATAGAATATCTCTGAATATAGGTACTGTTAAAATTTTATGGAATTATTTGTTCTATTTTTAGGTTCGATTTTTTTTTTAAAAAAAAAATCTAACTCTTGAACCAGTATTATACCAATTTTAAATTGATTTTATAGATTTCATTTGGTTTAACTACATTATGTTAATGTTACAAGTGAGGTTATTTTTATTGTGAACATATAAGTTCGGCCGATTTGTAGGAAATGTCCGTTCAAAGATTGCTTGTTTATATGTTATATTATACGATCCTAGTGGTTGATTTTCATTAACTACAATTTGTATATGAATGGTCTAGGATCCTAGCTAGTTGTTGATCAGTTTGGTTTAGTTGATGAGGAACATATATTTATACATGTTTATGTGTTATATTACACGAACATAATTCTTATTAAATTTTAGCTTCTTGGTTAATTAATCCATGGGGAAATTGTTGATAAATTCAGTTTACCTCATTAGGAACATATTTTCATGGACATATTACATTAATTAAAATGACCATATGAGTTGTTAAGTGGACCCGTAGATGGTAAAAATGAAAAGTGGGCCCGTATTGTTAATATTTAGTCTAAGAAATTTCTGATTGTGTGACTAAAATATTTAATACAAAAATACTCTTAATAAAATATCAAAATATCAAATAAAACCAATGGCACAAAAAATAATTTGCCCCATAAATTTAAGGGTAAATTTTAAAAAGGTCACCTGTTTTAACAGTATAGATATATTCCCATAATTTTTGTTAGTAGGGTTTCGTTTTGTGTTTATCTTTTAAGCAGATTGTTTCCATTTCTTCTTCAAGGTTCATTGATGTATCTACGATGAATTCAAATATCAGTGAATAGAGAATCCGTGTTAAAATATTAAGGAGATATGTTATCAATATTAAAGTTAAACGAACAATTGGTTTAATATTGGTCAATAAACATGTTTTTCTTATATAACTTTCATAGTTTTTTCGTATTTTACTTTTTTCGTTCTATAGTGCAAAGGTAATTTTACAGGGAACTAAAATACATGACATTGTAGATTGCCATCTTTATATTGATCAATCCTTGGATGTCTTGGTTGAAGGGATTTCTATAATTGTTTCTGATTTTGGCCTAATTCTGACTGGTGGATATTTTAAACCAACATCTCATCGATTCGAAATAAAATGGAAGTGGACAACATATGTTTAGAAGATTCCTTCAATAAGCACGAGCAGATTCTATGATTTAGTTGATTTTCAGCATATAAAATTTGGATGTCATAATGGTATTCATTCTATAAGTATGTAAGATAACGGTTTATTGGTCATTTTGATTTTTTGTGTCGAGCAAGCTTATTTATTATCTCAATGTGCATTTGTACAGATTTAATTGGGCGAGTGGATGATTTGTTTGCTTGGTGTTGCGATCCCATAACCTTTAATTTTGTGGATGCTAGATTAGTGTATATATGTTCTAATAAATAAGATATTTGTATAATTGTTTGTATTATAAGTTAATAATTAAATGTCAGCTAATAGGAAATGTCGCTTGCTATGTGAGTTCGGTGGAGACAAGGCTAAGGAGTTCCAAAAATCATATGATGATAATGATGACTATATTATGGTATGCATTTTAAGGTTTGCTAAGCTTATTTTTAGAAACGGTATGTTTGGGAGACTTGATTAATTTACGAAATGTATTATTTGTTATAGTGTCCACTGTTCACTCATTGTTAAAAATATTAATTTGATAGGTGAATGAATTTCAACGCCTGTTGGTGATTGTGTCCAAATTATTATGAACGGTGCAGTACGTGAAATTGCAGAGTTTAAAAAAAGTAGCCATCACGGAAGTTAATGGATTAGGATGTCATATCCATACTTCTTTCTTGATTGCATGTATTTGGTAATTAGTTGTCTAAAATGTTAGATCGATTTGAAATATTATTTTTGAGTAAAAGGAAAACGCATAAATTTGATATCTTAATAGTATAGATATTACATACATATCAAATATAACACATATCTATTATTGTTGGTATATGATATATTCTAAAATATTTCAATTTAGTTGAAACACAATATTCTCAAGTACTCCAAAATAAAATTTAATGGTCTTTTCAATATACTCAATGGATGTGTTTGGCATATCAAATTAATACCAGACCTATTGTTTATAAATAAAATATTGAGATAAACTACTTTGGAATATTAGGAACTTATTCCCTTAAATATTTTATCAATTTATCTGAGGTTAACTACTTTTTACAACAAAAAAATCCTTCATATCGTTGGTGTAAATACTTTACATATAAAAAATAGCCTTATTTATATTTTAATAGTATAGATTCTATTGGGCTAATATAGTGATAAGAAACATGTACACTGAAAAAGCTCAAATACTAAGGCCCATTTGGAAAGTGCAATTTAATGAAACGAAAACAATTTTTTTTGGTATTCGATACATTCAGAAATTTTTACAGGTTCACAAGGGATCGAAAAGAATTTGATGTTCATCAAATTTTGGGTCTCGAACTAACTTCTGAGTATAGTTGGATAATAGTTGTTAAGCAGTATCGATTTCGACAATGTAACCCCAGATTTATCAGTAGAATATTATTTGGAATTAGGGTTTGTCTCGATTTTTTTTTAATTTCTCTTTAGACTCTAGGATTGACGATTAACAATCGTGACTCTTATGTCTGTTTAAACTAAAAACTTCAGTTATTAACTAATCGATTCTTATTGTCAGTAGCAAATTTAAAAGTCTATGTAGATTTTAGGTTTAGTGAACTTATAAAAAATAAGGTTTTCTATTTTTGGATGCCGACAAATTCGTGCTGATTTCTTTTAATGTTGTACTGATTTTGGATTTATATTTGCATATATTAGCTCATGTAAAACAAAAATGAAGATGACAAACCGTAGGTTTTTCAAACCACTTATTACAAGCGATTGTGAAAATAGTGTGGTATGTATTCTTAGTTCTTTCTCTCTATTGGTATATTTGTAATAGTGTTTTGCTTTCTGGCATTCATAGATTATTCTTTGTGTTGCAGTGTATCTCGGACAGGTTCTTTAAGAAGTATATATGTGGAAAAACCAATGTTACAGTTGAGAAATTAACATCTACTATTTCTCGACAAGAGTTTCCTATCAAAAGAGTTGGTGATAGTCTTACTTCAGGTTGGAGACGGTTCTTTGAGACTCATAAATTAAAAGAATTTGATCTTTTAATTTTTGAGTATTGTGGAGGTGCAGATTTTCATATGGTACAACAGTACGGACCCGACTGTTGTGAGAAAGAATATTTAAATCTGCCTCAAATGGACTGTACTGAGAAAGAATATGAAAAACGGCCTCAAATGGAAAATGGTCAAGCAACCACGAGTAAGTACCCGTTTTTATTGTAATATAATGTGAATACTCTTTGTAATGTAATGTTTTGATTAATATTTCCCTGTTTTTTTAAGGAGCCGATGAGAACTTTGTTACATTAAGAATCACGAGTGACTGCATCAAACGAAGCAGAATTGTAAGTTGTTCTTTAGTATTTAGGTTTATGTTTATTGTTACATGATCAATTTTCCGATTTTGCATTATCTTCCTAAGTCATTTGTGTAAGCAAACGATTTGGGTAAGATTACGGGCAAAGTCATTTCTATAATCAATGATGCGGGAGCGAAATGCTCTATTGAGTTAGCGGTCTACTGTGCTAATGACAAGTTTTGTGTACGTCTGAGTGCTGGCTTCAGAGAATTTTTGTTGGCAAATGATATCAAAGCCAACAATGCGATTTTGCTTCAAATTTTTTGGGAAAATGTCAACACTCTTCTTTAAACTGTTCACCAAAAATTGCATAATTCTCTAACTCTATGAATTCTATGTTTTAAGAATGTATGTTGCATTGATACTATATGTTTTAAGAATGTTGTGTTATCATTTGTTTCAAATGATTAAAACCCCCATAAAATATCAATTTCTAATGAATTGATATATAAAAAAAAAGGAAATATAAATCCGCTCTCCTGTAGCATGGATCAAAATTTAGTTTTTTATTTAATTTTAAAACTTTTTATTATTATTATTATTATTGTAATGGCATAGTAATGTCCAATATCAACTAAATTGAACTATTTTAACGTCTGTATTATTGATACTGCCTTAAAACGTTATGACATCGATTTTTAGTTATTTTTAAGGCTTCATTTTTAGTTTTTTATATTGTGTTGATAGCTAGACTTTTATATTTCGTCTATCTAATTACTTTGGATTGCATTTTTTTACGTTTTGAAAAATATTATTGATAATCATTATTAATATTATTGATAACAAAGTAACACGAGAATGTATCTTACAAAATTACATATTAAGACTTTATCTTCCAGTTAAGCACGTGCCTTGGCGGATATCCATACCTTCTTGTAAACCAAATTCCATCAGTTTTAGTAATCCATGAACGTAGCTGAGTACATCGCTGAAAATTCGAATGATATGCTTCAAAACCATAATAAAACTTATCATTAGGCCCATATCTAAATATGCAACTCCATTGTGTTTCTTTTGGACAACTATAGTCGTCGAAAGAAATGATATGTGGAGTTTGATTGAAGCTTAAGGTATATGTGTATATCTTTCCATGGTTATCTTTAAAATCGGTCTTCAAAGTAGCACTAGGTACGTAGAACACATTGTAATCCAGTAAGACGATGTCTACCATTCTCCCATAGTAAGATACCAGGTCAGCAACTTGAGATGTTTCTTTCGCACTTGATCTACATGATAGGTCTAGTTTTAACCTTATTCTAACTGCAAGTGCACAGTGATGTAGTTGTAGTACTTAGGGTATCGAATCCACAGGGACTCCGGTCAACGATAGATTATAAAACAGAAAAGATTAAACTAGGAGAAAGTAATGTAATGAGAAACTAAAAAGCAAGCAGAAAAGTAAATCAGTAGCAGGAGTGGTTTGTGAGCAAGGAAGCGAAGCGTTAAGTCTAGGAAGTTCTCAGGAAATCAGGAACATAAACTAATCAATCAATCAGGATCTAATTAAGAGCTATTCTAGAACTCAAACACAGATATAGAATTAACCAACTGTCGTTGCGAGAATTCTCTAAGTCTAAGTGCAGCAATCCAAATTCCTTTGCAATTACTAACAGATTAAACCAGCTTTAATTCCAAGTTCGATATGTTCACAATCTAATCAAACCAAATTCCTTTGCGAGTAATTAAATTGCTCATCTAGGTTCTTTCTAGCTAATTAACCAACTGTCGTTGCATCAACCAACCTAACATCATAAATATGGGTAGCTAATTCAGATTAAGCAGTAAGAACAATCCTACATGAAGAACTAACAAGTATGAATCCCTAACAGATTGATTAACCTAATATTCCATGAAATCCCTAATGAGAATCCCTAAACATAACAGGTAATCTACTCAAACATAATCATCGAAACAGAAAACATCATGAATAGAAAACCAAATAATATAAAATCAAATAAAGAACTCGGGTTCAAAATCCTCTCTCTTTCGAGATCCGGATCAGCCCCTAACTCTCTCTGAAAATAAAATAAGACTTAAGAAAAGTGTAGCCTAAACAAGTGGCTAAAAACTCTAATATATAGTCTAAAACACGTTTTGGGCTTCTGTGTAAATATCTGGGCTTTTCTGCAATATCAGCATTCTTCATTAAACCGCCGAGTCTGGCCCATCTCGCATATGCAACGATCGACACCAAAGGTGTGTCGATCGATGCATTCCTCAAATATCCACAGAGAACTCTATCTCGGCCAAACACTCCAAAAAGCTCCAGAAAGTGTCATAATCACCAAATCTGCTCCAAATGTGCTAGTACCTAATAAATACCTGAAAAGACTCTAAAACATAGTAAAGGACTCGATAAATAAGATATATACCATGGTTAAAAGCCCTAAAATCCATGGTATATCAACTCCCCCACACTTAGCTCTTGCTTGCCCTCAAGCAGGTAAAGAACCAAAACATGGTGAAGAGGTTTGAAAACTTTCAGAAACTTTTTTCATCTTAGAAGCAACAACACTCAGATTCCCCTTAGTAATCCACTCAAAGAATCAATCACAAGAAATCAAGACCAACATATACTTCCCCCACACTTAGCAACTATCCTAAGTAAACTCCACAATCACATTCACGCATTCAAATTCACCCTACTGACTTCTGCAAGTATTTAAGTGTGGTCTCACCAAAGGAATATCGATCAAAGGCACATGGACTCTTACCTTGCCAGCTCTAAACCACCATACTATCTTTCTCTAGTCCCTTTCTTCTCTTTTCCCTTCCTTAACAACTGATTTTTCCCCATTGAGTATCATTTTTTTTTTATCAGTGTTCTTCCCGTTTTGGGGTATACTTTGGACACATTCCATGGATGCACAAGAGGTAATAGTTGTAGATACCACTCCCAGAGACCACTTCGGAGTTACTAACTCATCCTTAGTTTATTACTCTTTTTTTACTTTATGGAAGGGGAGAAGGGAACCAAATAGGACAGGTTTACACGCTGTGTCAGAACTAACAAAGGAATCCGACTCAAGGTATTCCAAGCCCTTAGGTGAGAAATCTAAGTCAGTATTAAATTGAAGTCAGTAAAGGATCCTCTGATACCTGAAGTGATGTGGGTGTTCTCAGTAGGCTGATCTGTGATGGGGTTTTCTAATAGTCATAGATATGTCCTGCAACTTCATCCCAATGGTTACTTAAGTTCCTGCAAGTGCTGCTAATCTTCTCAAAAAATCATTGTTTCTTACTTAAACTGATTTTGACTCGATAAAACAAATTTTTGAAAATTGGACTGACTCTTAAGAAAACAAAAGCTTGCGTTAGTAGCTCCTCCCCCACACTCAAAACACACTGTCCCCAGTAGTGTCAAGCTTAGGGTTGGTGAGAATAAATAATCAAATCGAAACAATCCGAAAAGTTGCAGAACACGTACCTGTCGTCGCCCTGTGTCGATCGATGCCACAAGGGTGTCGATCGATGCAAGGCGAATTTTGCTCGCGGTTATGTGAATAACCGATGTCTGGACTGCAATTGAATTGGTAAACCGTAAATCGCAACTGCATCGACCGATGCATTAGGTGTGTCGATCGATGCAAGGCGATTCTGCTTGTTTCTCACGCCTCTGAACACACTTAAACAGAAAAATCAAAACACCAAATCAAATTGAAAAACGAAAACTAAAACGAACCTAACATTGGGTTGCCTCCCACTCAGCGCTTGTTTTGAGTCATTAGCTTGACTATGGGAAGATATCAGATTCATGGCGGTTTCAACAGAGACTTTGAATCTCTGTGAATATCTCTTCATCTAGAGTGGTGTGTATGCTGTCAGATCATGAGGTCTCCCAAGGAAAGAGTAACAGAATCAGGGCGGAAGCGAAGCTTGGGTGGGATGCTGCGTTTTCCTGCATTCAAAGCAATGCGGTCAGGAGGTTTAATCTTAGGTGATTTATACCTTACCTTTGGTGCAGATCTGATGTCTGGAGCTTTCTGCTTATGAGCAGTTACATGTACTGAAGATTTTAGAGCAGGTTCAAGAGGAACCGCCATTTTCTTCTCTCCACTATCAGATACTGAAGTTCCACCAATCTGAACTTCATCTTTTAAATGACTATCAGTGGAGGCCATCTTTTTTGCATATCCCAACACAGAAGGATGAACTCGCGAAGCTTCAGCTGGTGGAGTTTCATTCATCTCCTTATCCACCACTACCATGCACTTGACTACACTCTGCTCATGTTTAGACCTTATAGGAACTTTTGAGAATGGTATTGGAGGTTCGTAGACCCTTTCCTTATCAAAAACATCAGATTTGGGCGAAATTGGGTCTGCCCGACTGTCGCGTCGACCAACGCAGAGTGGGTGTCGGTCGTCATTGAATTGATGTCGACCTTCAGTGTCGACAATGGTCAATTTCCGTTCGTCATAAGAACTCGAAATTGCCGTCAGAACTGCGTGTTGACCGACACTAAGGGGATGTCGATCGATGCATGTCTCAGACAGACAATATTCATCCAGAAAATCCGAGATTATGCTCTCTTCTTCACCTAGCAACTCAATCTCATCTCTTAAGGTCACAGCTTTGATGGATATGTAATGTTGAGCTTTCCCAGCTTCATTATGCCTTTGTATTGCTTGAGATGTCTGTTGGATTTGAACATCCAGCTTCTTCACATGTGTGCTCAAAGATTCATACTTCCCGTTCAGATCTTCATGTAATGCATCTATCTTTGAGTTGAAGGACACAGTGATTTGTTGTTCTCCCTCAAGAAACTTCTCCATCATAGCTTCCAACCTGCTCTTATGTGTAGGTGCAGGCGGTGCTTGGTAAGAAGAAACACCATAGTTCCTTGAGAATGAGTTACTCTGTTGCTGGAAGGGTCTCTGAAAAGCAGATTCCTGACTGTAGAATTCATTCCCTCCAACACAGTTGATAGCTCTTTGCGCATACTTTTCAAGTACAAGACTATGCAGAGAGTCTACTTTGCTCTTTATCCTAGCTATCTGCGAGCTGTCAATCCCTGAACTAAAAAAATCGTACATCTTCCTTACGATCTGTGTCGATCGATGCATGAGAAGCGTTGATCGATGCAAGCGCGATGATGTGACGATCGACACACAGGACCGTGTCGATCGTTGCAGGGCGATTACAGGCGTACCTAAAACGCAAGAACAGAAAAAGAAAAAAAAATAGTAAAAAAAGAAAAACGAAAAACCTAGTCTAAACCCTAAGTTCAAATCTATCGAGGACTCAAAAGAGTCCCCGGCAACGGCGCCAAAAACTTGATAGGTCTAGTTTTAACCCTATTCTAACTGCAAGTGCACAATGATGTAGTTGTAGTACTTAGGGTATCGAATCCACAGGGACTCCGGTCAACGATAGATTATAAAACAGAAAAGATTAAACTAGGAGAAAGTAATGTAATGAGAAACTAAAAAGCAAGCAGAAAAGTAAATCAGTAGCAGGAGTGGTTTGTGAGCAAGGAAGCGAAGCGTTAAGTCTAGGAAGTTCTCAGGAAATCAGGAACATAAACTAATCAATCAATCAGGATCTAATTAAGAGCTATTCTAGAACTCAAACACAGATATAGAATTAACCAACTGTCGTTGCGAGAATTCTCTAAGTCTAAGTGCAGCAATCCAAATTCATTTGCAATTACTAACAGATTAAACCAGCTTTAATTCCAAGTTCGATATGTTCACAATCTAATCAAACCAAATTCCTTTGCGAGTAATTAAATTGCTCATCTAGGTTCTTTCTAGCTAATTAACCAACTGTCGTTGCATCAACCAACCTAACATCATAAATATGGGTAGCTAATTCAGAATAAGCAGTAAGAACAATCCTACATGAAGAACTAACAAGTATGAATCCCTAACAGATTGATTAACCTAATATTCCATGAAATCCCTAATGAGAATCCCTAAACATAACAGGTAATCTACTCAAACATAATCATCGAAACAGAAAACATCATGAATAGAAAACCAAATAATATAAAATCAAATAAAGAACTCGGGTTCAAAATCATCTCTCTTTCGAGATCCGGATCAGCCCCTAACTCTCTCTGAAAATAAAATAAGACTTAAGAAAAGCGTAGCCTAAACAAGTGGCTAAAAACCCTAATATATAGTCTAAAACACGTTTTGGGCTTCTGTGTAAATATCTGGGCTTTTCTGCAATATCAGCATTCTTCATTAAACCGCCGAGTCTGGCCCATCTCGCATATGCAACGATCGACACCAAAGGTGTGTCGATCGATGCATTCCTCAAATGTCCACAGAGAACTCTATCTCTCGGCCAAACACTCCAAAAAGCTCCAGAAAGTGCCATAAGCACCAAATCTGCTCCAAATGTGCTTGTACCTAATAAATACCTGAAAAAAACTCTAAAACATAGTAAAGGACTCGATAAATAAGATATATACCATGGTTAAAAGCCCTAAAATCCATGGTATATCACTACACATTGCAGTTGTTGCATAAAAGACGCCACTGTTTTGACTTTCCTTATGGATTGAGTGGGTGTGAAACCGCTGACCATTCACAATGTAACATGTATATGATCTAGCACTAATGTGTGGACCATATGCCAACCACTTTAGTGTTTCATCATGAGTTTCTGAGTCGATTGGGCACCTAGCAATATTCACAAGTAAAAGTTCAACTCCTTGCACATTAATATAAGAACATAAAGCCCAAATGTTTAATAAGTCTTACATGTTCTTTCAACCAGGAAGCAAACTTCTGAGTATGAAGACTCCATAAATATGTAGCATCACGACTACATCTTGCATTGGAATCTTGTAGATGTTGTAGATGCATGCTTGTAAGAGGAAAAAAAAAGATATCAGTTTAAATATGTAACAAATCAATGACTAATTAAATCTACCACAACCATATTCTGAATGACTGCAAGGTGGGCTATTCTCCTCTCCATCTCAGATAGATTAACTATTGTGGTTGCAGATATTGGATGACCCCTCTAATATGGATTGACTCTCATAATTCGTATTCCTGTCCAGTTTCTCCTCTACACTTGTTGTTCTTTTGAGAAAGTCGCTACAGAATTGCATGCATTCTTCTGCTAGATAGGACTCAACAATACATCCCTCGGGTCTGGCAGGGTTTCTGACAAAGTCTTTGAGCACCTTCATGTACCTAGACAGAGTAAAAAAGTATTACTATCATACGAGATTAATAAGTTTGAATTACAAGTATGATATAGTGGAAAGTATACCTTTCAAATGGGTACATCCAACGGAAATGCACTGGTCCACTTAATCTAGCTTCTCTTCCTAGATGAACAGTCAAGTGGACCATGATATCAAAGAAGGTGGGAGGGAAAAATATCTCAAACATGCATATAGTTTCCACAACATGTGCTTCCATTGCTGCAATTTGGTCCCTATCAATCACCCGTTGACACAAACAGTTGAAAAATGCACATAACCGTGCAATTGCTATCCGTGGACCTTTAGGCAGTAAACCTCTAAGAGCAACCGGTAGGAGCTGCTGCATCAGGACATGGTAGTCATGTGATATAAGACCAGATACCTTACTGTCTTCCAAAGAAACGCCCCTTGATATATTAGAACAATATCCATCAGGCCCTTTAAAGTCATAAAGTCGCTTGCAGAACACTTTCTTCTCAGTATTGGACAAAGACCAAGGTGCTGCAGGAAGGTACGTCCTTTTTCCTTTGATGTTAGGATGCAGATCCTTCCTAATACCCAAATGTTCCAGATCTTTACGAGTATTAAGCTCATCCTTTAACTTGCCACAATGGAGTAATGTTGATACAATGCTTGCAGCCACATTTCTCTCAATATGCATAACATTTAAGTTATGCCTCACAGGGAGCTCCTAAGTAACAAACACAATAAACAAACCAAAAATTAGACAAGCCAATCTGATTATTGTTCCAAGAATGCATACTTAATAGTTGAACTTTTAACATACCTCCCAATAAGGCAACTTGAAGAATACAGATATTTTCTTCCATCTTGACATTTCCTCTTCATCTACTTTTGTTTTTTCCTCTTCTTCAGACTCACTAGAGGCAGAGTCAATATCAGTTTCTTCTACAACAGTCTTTTTTCTCTTCTTCACAGATTCTTTAACCTTTCCAAAGTTGTTCTTATAGTTTCTCAAGTGGTGAGAAATTTCTTGACCAGATAATATCCTAGCTCTCTTGCCATGTTCAGCGTGTCCATCAAACCAAGCCTTCTTTACCCGAAACCTATGCATTGGTCCCAAACCCTTTCTATGTGACATATACACGTGCTTCCTACTATACTTCAGCCACCTACTGGCAGTGTGTTTCCCGCACAAGGGACATCCCATTTTTTCCTTCACCTTGCATCCAGCTAAATTACCATATGCAGGGAAGTCTGAGATTGTCCAGAGAAGCATGGCCTTGAGAGTGAACACAGATTTACTGAAGGCATCATATGTTAGCTCTCCTATGCTCCACAACTGGTTCAAATCCTCTATTAAGGGTTCTAAGTAGACATCAATATCGTTGCCAGGTTGATGTGGACCGGGAATCAGCAAAGTTAACATGATATTCTCCTTCTTCATACAAAGATGAGGTGGAAAGTTGTAGTTCACCAGCAGCACGGGCCAACAACTATACATACCATTCTTCATATTAAACGGATTAAACTCATCTGTTGAAAGTCCAAGTCGAAGGTTCCTTTCTTCTGCAGAAAAAGCAGGATACCTATCATTCATTTGGTCCCATGTCACAGAATCTATTGGATGTCTGAGTTACCCATCCTTGGTCTTGTTAGTAAAATGCCACCTAAGACCTTTGGCCATTTCCTCAGACCTAAACATCCTCTTCAGCCTTGGGATTACTGGGAAGTACCTTAGAACTTTTTGTGGGACACCTTTCTTCACCTCACTAGTGCTCATGTTGACTTTCCACCTAGAAGCTTTGCACTTAGGACAGTTGTTGAGCTTCTTCAATGTCTTCCTGAATAAACAACAATCATTGGTACATGCGTGAATCTTTTCATAACCCATGTCAAAGGACTTTAGAAACTTCTTCACATCATATAAGGAGGTCTACTGAGATGGGTTCTCCCATGATGGTACCAGTCTTTACGAAGCTTATAATCATCATACATCCCTCTTGTTATAAAGTGGTCTACTACATCACTCCCTAAATGACGATCTACATTGCGGCAGTCCTTGCAAGGGCAAATTACCAGCTGTCTTTCTCCTCTATCCGCAGCCACAGAGTTAACAAAATCACATGCACCTCTCTCGTATGCAGGATCGAGTCTTAAGATAAAGGATTGTTTAAAATCTTAAAAGTCTAAAATCCACACACGAAAAAAACTTAGTAATATGTTTATGTTAGATCAGTACCTGCATAAATGGACTCATTTCTTCTCCAACATTTAAATGATCTAACCTTATTTAAGTTGTAAGAACAAGAATTCAAACCGTTGACACAAACAAATCAATTGGGTATACACTATGTAAAGGGTTAGTATACACTATGCCACATAAACTCATGCTCATACAAATCAACCACAACATACGCTATGTCAGACAGAAACAAGGTGTTGTTGGAAATCATCAACAGTTAAGCCAAGAGGAAATAAATCAACATCAGTTTCATTAGTCTACTATCCATAATAAAATCACATAAACCATAGCAGTTAAACCAAAGAGTAAAATCAACCACAGTTTCAATAATCTACTTTAGATAATCTATGGCTGCATATATATAAGGACAAAACAAAACATCTCACACACAATCAAGAAGACAATAGGAGAAGCATAAGAAATGTGCAACAAACAGTATATTTCAAGATAAAACTAACCTGAACTTTGGCCTGAACAAATGTAAAGCTTTAGATGTGGAAAAACCTGTCACGAACACTCGAAAAACAAATAGAGAGTGAGAACACAGAAGAAATTTGTATTCCTCGGGTTGAAAGTGTAAAAGAGATGAGCAAAATACACATTTTAAACTTCAGTGTTTAAGAACCCTAAATCTCATTGATTCACAAAAAATACACAAGAACCGAAATTATTCATGCAAGGAAGTAAAGATTTGTAAGACGAAACAGATATCGATTCTTTGCAATAGATGTGTAAGAACCCTAAGTTTGGTAGATTTTCACGAACACCACAAAATTTCAAAACGAAATTGATAGTACCGACTAATAAAAGAAGAATCTTTGGCTAAATACCTTCGATTTTGTTCACCGAATTCAAGCAACACTATTACGAGCTGCTTGAATGTGTCTGTGGAAGTAGTTGGCGAGCTTTGGTTTTTTCGAGACAGAGATTGAGCTGCTTTGATTTTGAGTTAATTGAGATTGAGCTGATTGTTTTAGGAGGGAATTTTTTTAGGGTTCGCGGTATTGATTTAGCTAATTATAGCTGGAATAGAAGAGGGGAAAGCTCGCGGGCAACTAAAATTTCGCCAAAGTATTAGCGGATTGGGCTAATTTGTGTTTCCGCATATTAAAACCTTATATTAGCCTTTAAACATTGCTATTAAAAGTTAAAAAAATCTGAAAATTATCTATAATAACAGAATAGAAATACGTGCTATTGTATAATGCTATCAATAAGGATATTTTTTGTAGTGAAAACTTCAAAAATAGTTTTAGTGCATGTTATTAGTTCATGAATTTTAATGGATTATATTGGAGATAGGAATATACTTATTTAAATATGATCTTGTAATCCTAAGATACTCATATCTCATGTAATCTGAGATCCTAGTATATCCCTTAGATCTTAGACATGTATATATATTGTACCTTGGCCATTATAATTAATACATAGAAACATCAGTTTAATATGGTAATAGAATCGTCCGATATTAGGGTACATATGGATTTTGTTCCCAAAATTTTCCACGCATGAGCGTGAGGAAAGATGTTGATGAAAGTAAGTCTCATATCGATAGTTGGAAAAAATAATTAACTAATATATAAAGAGTTATGATCAATCCACTAATTACCAATTTATTTTAAGTTGAAAGTCTATGAAACTTAATATAATATAAGAGTGTACAAAGTATATCGAAGTCGATTGTCATTTTTTTTTGAAGCCCTCAAAGAAGGTTCGATTGAACCTCGTCATATGAAAATAACCGAGCAGCTAGCTGGCATTATGATCAAGCCTCTTGAACGAGAGCAGTTCTCATTTCTTTTGGATAGGACGGTTAAGATCTTTATGCTCCATCTTAAAAGAGAATATTGGAGATATGAATATACTATTGTTGAGACAATGATCTTGTAATCAAAAAATTGAGTCATATCTCACGTAATGTAGGATCCTATTATATCTCTTAGATCTTAGAGGTATATATATATTGTACCTTGGTCATTATAATCAATACACATAAACATCAGTTTAACAGATCCTTTGCTTAATCATTAATTTACATATTAATTTTTAAGACAACACTCCTCATTTGTAAAGCAAGTTTATGTTGTGCATTTTGAACTCGTTTTGTGTGGGAATGTTGGCAATACTAAGTACATGTCCTGAGCTAATCAATCAAGAAAGCTACAAAGAGTTTCTATGGTAGTTATCCAAAGGTTTCCGTTTAACTCGAGAGTTTTCGAGAGTTTCCATATATAGTAAACTGGTCTTAAAATCCGAAAAAGGATCATTTAGAATCATAACTACATAAAGCTCAATTCTTTTAGGGTTTTCCTTGTCTTAATAACCAGAAATGTCAGACCGAAGCACAAGTTCTTTTTACATCTCCTGTTGAATCCACATTTGATAACTTTTCATTTAACAGAACCATTTTATTTCGTAGCATAGAATCTTTAGCTTTTCAATGCTATATTTAATACTTCATCATTTTCAAGTTTTTATAACATAAACTCGTTAAATAAATCAACGAGCAAGGAAACATAATGCTATACAACAGCTTTTAAAAAGGGTAAAAATTACATTATAAAGAGGGAAATGGCTACAAGCATACAACAACTATTCTTATTCGAATTTTTTCACATTTTAAGATTAATAAAGAAACCTGGTCGTCTATATTGCATTTTTGCACTTGGTTCGGTCGTCGTCAGAATTGTCCCGGTTCGTGTCCCTGATAATCTACAGTTCCAAAAGGGTTTGCTTACTTCAATCTGAAGAAACCCAATAATATCATAAGAACTTTCGACTCTTTTAAGGATCTGTACATGATCATTCAATAAAGGTCGTAACTTTAGTTTAGGTAAACAATAACTCACCCAAACGCCGGTTGATTCTTCTGAGTAGTGCGGTTTTACCCTTCCTCATCCTCGGAGTGAGACTCAGTATTTGAAGTCATCTCGGTCTTAGTCTCCATCAATCGAGGTTGTACACCTAAACCCACGGACCAAAACAATATGTTAATGAGAATAACGACACAATTCTTAGACCACACAACTACAATGGAACCTGTTACACCGCTACGCTTTTTACCTAGAAGAATCTCTAGGACAAAATGTTTATTAACATATTGTGATGTCCCAATTCATAACCTGTAAGAACATCCAGCAATGGCTAGCTTTAGGGTTCATATAGCACTAGTAACATGTCATGTCTTCACGAATCATCCAATAGGTTAATCTCATAGCTACGAATGATTGAAAAGCTAAGCAAAAATCAAAGATTCTGTGAACGTTCGATCTAAACGGGATTATCAACAACTACATCAATCAAAACAAAACGATTAATACGATCAAACCAATTACAAACCTTTGAGAAAATAATCAGAGGAAGGCCATCCGCGAGACGAATTGGTGGAGAGCGATTCTTCGTCAGTTAACGGATTGGCCAGCTTCGCAACGAGCTGAGCGATCCCATGAGTCTGAGATCCAGATCCTGGAGGCGGGACCCAATACGAAGCACCGGGAACAAACGGGAGCCAATCTGGTGCCGATCTTCGGACATATATACGGTGAACGGCGTCCTCAAGCTTCTGTATTAATGGATCCGACGGCGATTGAGACGCGGCGGTGTCGATTTCGTAGAGATCGCCGCCCGGACGATCGGAGGATTGAGATCGGAAGGAAACGAGGTGTGATGAAGGGAGGAGAGAGGCTGCAGCTGCGGTGAGTCGGCTTTTAGAGAGAAAAAGTGAAAGGGAGAGGGAACGAGCCATCTAGAGATAGGATACGGTTTGTTTCTGTTCAACGCTGTAATTAAAGATAAGCACCAGTTTTGGTTTGGGTGGGATAATAAAAGGATAAGAGCATTTTCTCCCTTTTTAACGAATTATTTTTCTTTTTACTTTCAGACCGACTTTATTACTCTGCGCCGAAACAGCTGTCGTAATTATAAAATAGGAATCACTGAAATTAGGTAGCCCATGGCATGAGTTTATTTCTATGGGCGTATAATTAAGATAAGTTTAACCCGAACGTGGATCACTGATTACGTGATATTTACATAAACTAAGCATAAATTATACCATAATCGAAAAATCCAGAGACAATTTAAAAGAATACAAAAACTTTAGCCCAAATGTTTTAAGGAAATAGAAAAATTAGCAGGATAAACTCGTTTGAAACAGGATAAACTTTAGTCCAAATGAAAGACTCAAACAACCAATGGATTGAAACAGAAGAAGGAATAGAGAACCTCGCCTTTGAGTACTTTGATGAGCTATTCACCTCGTCCAGCCCTCTGAATATTGAGGAATCCCTCCGGCATATTACCGCAGTTGTTACAAATGAGATGAACTGGGGGTTAACGAGACAGCCCACCGAAGGAGAGATAAAGGATGCCATCTTTGCGATCCACCCTGACAAGGCCTCGGGGCCGGATGGAATGACAAGTTTGTTCTTCCAACGATTCTGGAACACCATAAGGAAAGATGTCATCAAGACCGTGCAACTATTCTTTGAATCGGGAGAGTTCGATGAAAGGATGAACCAAACTAATATCTGCCTAATACCAAAGGTCGGGAAGCCATCGACAATGGCAGAATTTAGGCCAATTAGCCTGTGTAACGTCAGCTATAAGATCATCTCTAAAATTCTAGCCAATCGGCTAAAAAAGATCTTACCGGTTCTCATCTCGGAAACCCAATCAGCTTTTGTGGCTAGACGTCTAATTACAGACAATATTCTTGTTGCTCAAGAAATGCTCCATGCCCTTAGGACGAATATGATCTGTAAAGCTAAATTTGTAGCTATCAAGACAGATATGAGTAAGGCATACGACAGAGTGGAATGCAACTTTATGGAAGCTCTTATGCTTAAACTGGGGTTCGATGACAAATGGGTCAGATGGATTATGTTTTGTATAACATCAGTTTCGTACAAAGTTTTGATCAATGGGGAAGCAAAAGGATCCATTAAGCCGTCTAGGGGACTGAGACAAGGAGACCCATTATCCCCCTTTCTCTTTATCATCTGTACGGAAGTGTTAATCTCCCATATTAGAGAAGCAGAACGCACGCAGCGATTAACCGGTATGAAGATCGCAAAAGACTGCCCACCAGTTTCCCACCTACTCTTCGCAGACGACAGCTTGTTCTTCTGTAAAGCTGAGCAGAATCAATGTGAAGAGCTTATGAGAATCATCGACGTTTACGGTCAAGCCTCAGGACAACAATTGAACAAAGCTAAAAGTTCAGTACTGTTCGGTTCTAAGGTGGTAGCGTCCATTAAAACAGATCTTAAAAGATCGCTAGAGATTCAAAAAGAAGGTGGAATGGGTATGTACTTAGGGATGCCGGAGAAAATCGGTGGGTCAAAGAAACAGGTGTTCTCTTTCGTTCAAGATCGTATCAATGGAAACATCAATGGCTGGTCCGGCAAACTCCTTTCAAAAGGAGGAAAGGAGGTCCAAATCAAAGCGGTGGCTCAAGCAGTACCCTCGTACGTAATGTCTTGATACCTGCTACCAAAAGACATCATCAAAAAACTAACCAGTGCAGTTGCAAGGTTCTGGTGGAGCACGAATGGTAACAACAAAGGTATCCATTGGGCGGCATGGGACAAAATATGTGTTCCCCTGAACAAAGGGGGCCTCGGCTTTAGAGACTTCGGAGATGTGAACTTGGCCTTATTGGCCAAACAACTATGGAGACTGCTTATCTATCCGGACTCGCTTTTAGCTCGTGTTATGAAAGGCCGATATTACCGCCACTCTAACCCAATGTTAGTCTCGAAATCAAGTAATCCCTCCTTTGGTTGGCGAAGTATTTTAGCATCAAAACCAATTATTGAGGCAGGTATAAGGAAAACAATTGGGAATGGACAATCGACCAATGTGTGGACGGACTGTTGGCTGCCGACA
This sequence comes from Orychophragmus violaceus, assembly GCA_030180135.1. Classification (NCBI taxonomy): domain Eukaryota; kingdom Viridiplantae; phylum Streptophyta; class Magnoliopsida; order Brassicales; family Brassicaceae; genus Orychophragmus; species Orychophragmus violaceus. The sequence goes on from CM058230.1 coordinate 7,736,600, forward strand.
AGTAAGGCTCGACCTCCGCGAAGTAAGGCGGCCATCAGAGACAACGACCTAAAGGTGCATCACCTACTAAACTTTGACTCCAAAACATGGAACTCAGACCTGGTCAGAGAGATGGTAGCAGAAGAGGACGTCCCAATCATCATGGATATCCGACCAAGTATGATCAATAGGCGCGACAGTTTCAGCTGGGACTGCACCACGTCCGGACACTACACGGTTAAGGCAGGCTACTACGTGGCAAGGGAGCTCAGACTATCGAACTCTCCACCTCAAATCCTTGAACCGAACACAACGGCACTCTCAAGAGAAATATGGAAAGTCAAAGCACCAAGAAAGATTAAACACTTTCTATGGCAAATGATCTCCGGATACGTTCCGACTGCGTCAAAACTTGCTGAGCGACACTGTGGGACCGTTAGAACTTGTCAACGTTGCGGAGCGGATGAGGAAACTATCAATCACATCATATTCGAATGTCCCCTGTTATCCAATGATGGGCTTTGTCATCAATACCATCACATCCGGGTCTGTTCCCGAGCGCATCAGTGTATTGCAACATGGACCACCTCCTCTGGAGTGCGAAGGAGATGGATACGACCTCTCAAGCATACAGTGTCTTTCCGTGGATCGCTTGGTACATCTGGAAGGCACGGAACTACAAAATTTTCAAAGGTATTGACACCTCTCCGGAGGACACGATCAGCACTGCAAAAAGAGAAGCTCAATCTTGGATGTTGGCACAAATACAGGAAGATCCGGAAGACAGAGAAGTCGGATCGTACACAGCTCCGGTTAACTCCAGCCCTTCTCCGTCAGCTTGCTTTGCAAGGTACTGCCAAGTAGACGCGTCTTGGATCTCGATGGAAGCATGCTCGGGCCTTAGCTTTGTAATCTCGGACCAGAACAGTACGACACTGATTGGACTACGCGGAACTTCAGGGATGCACTCTGCTTTTCAAGCTGAGTTCACTGCTCTTCGATGGGCAATGGAGGAGGCGATTAAACGAAACTTCTTGGAGGTATGCTTTGAATCGGACTGCGAGAGATTAGTCAAAACGATCGATAAACAGGAGGAATGGCCATCTATTGCTGCAGCTATGGATGAATTCAAGCACTTGCGTGATAAGTTTAACAAATTTGAAGTTAGATTTCTTTCTAGATCTTTGAACATCCGTGCCGATCGTCTTGCAAAAGGCGCAAGGGCACGAGATAAAACCTTTTTGTATGTCTCTCCCACAGAGCCGGCTTGGTTAGCTTTCGATGCTAACCGACTATGCCGAACTTAATAAGAATTTCTTTCGATGTCAAAAAAAAAAAAAAAACTCGTTTGAAAATAAACTAAAATATAAAAAGACAAGCGATTATACAACTAAAACCCGAAAACTACAAACTAACTAAAATCTTGAAAAACACTAGAGAACTAAAGAAGTGCATAATTCAGAAAAGACATAAAATTAAAGATTAATTGTGGAAGAATAGACTTGCATTCCTTCCAGACCAAAAAAAAAAGACTTGCATTCCTTTTGTGTAATTTTATTGTCAATCATCATACTTGGTTTTTTTTTAGCGTTTATTTTATTCCGGTTCTCTTCCGATCCGGTTAATGTTTCTGAGAGTTTTGTTGTGTTATGATTAGTTCTTCCAATACCACCTCAACTCAAGATATTTGAACTAACGTCAATCATTGGTCATTCTAGTCCTTAATAGATATTTTATTTGTTAGTGAGGAATCACTTTCGAAAAAAGATAATATATATTTTTGCTAAAATATAGATATTTTGTGTTTGTTAGCGAGAAGTCTCTAGAAACAAAATAGATATTTTGGCTCAAAAATAGATATTTTGCGCTTGTTCGTGAGAAATATCTTTGGAAAATGATAGTTGGATCAACTGTTTAGGCGAAACGCCTAACTCTATAATAATCAAAAACGACGTTATTATTTTTTCCTCACTAACTTTATGCAACAAAGTAGAATCCGAAATGTTTTTTATCCGCAAAGAAAAAGGGAAAACAACAATAAGACATATGACGCGGTCGTTTTATATATAAGAAAAAGTATACGAGTCCACAAAGAAATCAAACAAGTATTGATGAGATGTGGCGACTCTCCTCCGAAACTGCGTCGTCCGGACACAAATCTAACAAACACGCACAAACTAGAAAATCCATGAGCTAAAATGACGACACACTTAGAGTTCCTTAGTACCCTCCGACTGCTGCTGCGTCGTCTCGCTGCCGGAAACGCTTCTCTTCACCTTTTCTTTCACCGCTTCCGCCGCATCACACGCCACTTCCGCTGCAGATCTGGCAGTTTCCTCCACCGTATCTTTACTATGCTCGAAGCTCCTTGTGACCGCGTCTTTCATCTTTTCTCCAGCTCCAATCGACACATCATCCTTTCTTCTAAAACTACACAAATTAGGGAAAGAAAATAATGAGAGTTAGACAAGACTTTGGTCCATAATCTCCTTTGGACCGGAAACCATAGCAGATTAAACTACTTATCTCTAGCTAAGAACAACATATGATGGAGGATCAGAGCTTTCTACATGTTCGAATTAGTGATATGGAAAACTTTATTTTGGATGACCAACTAGCTAATTGATGAGTATCTACTTACTCTATGTTAGGAGGAAAAAAGCGGGAGTGACCACGACCTAAAGTCTCTTTGAGTTTCCCCCAGTAATTATTACCAGACTGTTTGATCTTAGATAGCCAAACCGTCGTCGTTTTATCTTCCGGCTGCACCGCTTCACATGAAACCTTCACAGATACTACGAAGAGGAAGAAGACAACGGAAAATATGCACAGCAGGTTAAAAACTAGCCCAGGCTTTAATTTTCCGGCCATGTTATTTTCGGTCTTGGAGATTCTCTGATTTCTTTCTCTCTGTTTTTAAATAATGCGATCGGTGAACTTTAAGGGACAAAACTTGTGGAATACAAATGGTGTTACAAAAGTTATTGTTTACCAGGCGGAGTCGGCGAGTAAAGACGTGGTGGGGACACAACATGTGTCTAACGCGTGAACAAGAAAACGACGAACGTGAAGGACGTGGCTCATGTAACAGTGTAACACTTGAGACTCGAACACGTGGTCTATAAGACTTTAAGACTGATTATGTTTCCTTTTCTTGTCAGACTCAAACCCTACTATTTTATCAACTAACCGAATCCGGTTTGTACACGACCGATATTCCGGAAACTTTAACTTTGTAAATCTATACTATAAAAACAAGAAACCGTCTTTCGTACATATATGTTATATTTTTGAAAATTACCTTTGATTTCGTTAAAAAGTGTATTTTTTTCATTAAAAGTAAAATTGGAATATTCGGAATTTTGGTCACGCATGAATATTTGGGCGGATCCGGATTTGGAATACGGATATACACGCGGATCCTATTTTTAAAATCTTGATCGTTCATTTTGTAGATTTAATATTATCCATCGGATTAGTTGGGTTTCTTAATCCTACCATTTATTTATTTTTTAATTCATTTTGTCAACCGACTTACCATATATTTATTTTCGTAGCCTATATTTTAGGAAACAGAAATCTGAAATCGATATTAATTCATTTCATTAATTTATTTCCTAAAAATACACAATATCTTTTTGAATATCTTATTAATTCGAGTATGAAAAAATATATTATATGGCATATACCAAGCTTTCAAAAGAAGTTTGTGAAATCCTATATAAAGAGAGTTTTTGGTGGCCTAAAAACACAATCATTTGCATTTTTCATATTTTCAAGAACTTTCTCAATTTTCATTAACCATAGAAATTTTTTTCCGGATCATCAATGTTTGGTCAAATGATCCGTTATCATTTCTATTACTTTCTTCTTCTTATCGATTTTGAAAGGATTTCTATGTTTTTGGTTTTTAATTATGTTTTGTTCGTTTGATCCCATAAAAGAAGAAGTTCGGTTTTCTCGAGTTTTTGCGAATAATGTGGGGTAAAATATTTCCGGTTGAATCCATGAATTCGAAATGTCCGAATAAAGATTGTTGCCACGATGTTCGATTGATCCTATAAATTCCGATTGATCCTATGAATCCCGATAGTCCGAACTTTTCTGTCGATTTTTGTTTTATGTTTTGGTGTAGGAGGTTACATTGGTTTATGGACGATTGATCCATCTTCTTTTTTTATTTATCATATATTTTGATGTTGGCTAATAAAAATGATTTTTTTTATGTGTATTATGATTTGACACTAGGAGACAAATTTCAAACTCATCATATGGGATTGTTTTTATCATATTGTAAATTTTCAACTTCATCGTAATATATCATATTGTTTTTATTTTGCATGTAGAAGAGAAAATACGACAAAGCATCAAGAAAGCATTTATAGATTAGACACTATAGAAAAGCTTTTGGATTTTTCATCTTTTAGAAGTTTAGATCTCCGATCTCACACGACTAATAAATTTTATTGGATTTTGAAAAAATACGTGTGATTTTATTGTTTTATTAAATATCCATAAAATTGATATGTAATGTTTAGTTTAATTTTCAGTTTCTGAAGATCATTCATGCGATTTACAAGTTCATATGATTAAATAGGTCTTAAGCTATATTTATATATAAACCACATAAATTGACGGTTGCTTATCTTATAATATTTATATGCTGTCTCTAGAAAATATTTTCATTAATTCACTGTTTATTTCATATGTTTTTTATAGAAGGATATCTTATTTTGAAAATATATAATTGTTTTTAAAATATCTTAAATTAGAAAATGAGAGATATATGAAATTTTAAAATCAAGATATCCTTTTATTAACCAGTTTTTTTACATTGATATGATAACTTTTTATTAGATGCCAACCATAAATCGAAATTATTTATTTTATAGAGTATATATGGTAAAGTTAAAAAAATCAAAATTTTGATTAATCATGTATGCATTTAATTTTTAATAATCGCATTTCCATAATATTCTACTCAATCTTTTTAAATCTTAACTATATCAGAATTATGGAAAATAACATTTCTGTTATTTATAGAAATGATATATCTTGATTTTAAAATCACATAAAACACATAAAGGGGGTGTATTGGATTAGGGGTTTTAGGAGATTGTGGGGTTTTTTTTAAAAATCATCTGTTATTCAACTAATGATTTAAAAAACTCTTATCAAATCTCTTGTTATTAAACATGAAATTTGTATTTAGTTATTAAAAATCACTTACAATTCCCTGTTATTCAATTGACAATTTATAAAACATTTATCAAATCCATTATTATTCAAATCTAAACAACCATTTGAAACAAATATTTGTGAAAAGGATTTGAGGAGATTTTGTATTAATTTTTAGTTAAAAATAATCCTTATAGAATAACACCCCCCCCCCCAAGATGTTATTTGGTGAGACTTTAAAAAAAACAGAGCATGAGTCCGTAACACATACATAAGATGATTCATTCCTATCCCAGTGAAGATGTTTAAAAAAACAGAGCATGAATCTTGATACCGTCGATGAATCTTCGAGCCGACAGTTTCCTTCAATGTTGCAACTAATCCAAATTGGCCTTGTCAGTCAACATAGCTTTGATTGGTCTTTTGGTTTCAGGGTCTGTTTTTCTTTTTTTTGTCTTGGTGCACATAAAGGATCAGTGTCCTCAAAAGTCCAGAGTAACTGTCGCCTGCAAGAAACAACCGCTACTTTCACTCATTTTCTCGAAACACATTTACAAACAATATATCAATTGTCAGTTTCCAATTACATGTGTTCATCGACTCCATTTATATTTTCTCTGATTTTTGACTTCTTCAAGTCAAAAACCGTGGGTTATATATATGTTTATAAACCCTGATTTTATGCATGCTTGGGATTAGGAACATGATTCATCACAGCTCCATATAGCTTTTGACCCTTTTTAATCTTATGTTTTTCTTAGATTAAATAGTAAGATGGTTTTCTCTGACGTGAGAAAAAAAATAGTTCAAATTATGTTGCAACAACACATAGTCACATACGGTACAAATGTCTTGAAAGAAATTAGAGTCACTCAAAATACTCTGGAATTTAAAAAAACATCTCAATAAATATCTAAAGATTTTTATTTTTATTTTTAAATTCCACCAAAATTACCTAAGTATCCTCAAATTCCATCCAAATCTCACCAACATTAAAATTTCCTAAAAACTTTTAAAATCTCTAGTCCAATACACCCCCCAAAATTCTGTTATTTCTATTATTTATTTATTTTTAATTTATTTTTTTCAATAAATTTACCATTTAAATTTATTTTCGTAGCCTATATTTTAGAAAACTGAAATATGTAATCTTGACGAATATATCTTTTACAATATTAATGAATATCACATAATGCCAAATTTCTAGAAACTATTTCGAATATAATATTAGATTAATAAAAATAATATTTATTTATTATTACTAACATTATTTTATTTGAAAAAATAATATTATGTTTTTGTCCAGAAAATACTATTAGTTTGTTCCACATTAATTTTTGATTTTATTTTTATTTCATTGTGTATATTACTTGAAAACATTTAAGTTCCACATTACAATATTTGCAAACTAAGTAAAGAAAAATGTATTTTAAAAAAAAAACAAAACAAAACATGTGGTGTTTTCTAACTAACTACACATAACCATTCATTTGATTATTTTAGATATTATATTATATCCTAAACCTAACATAATGATCTCGAATAATAAAAAATTATCAAACTAATTATCGCTTAACACAGATCAAGAAAATACATTATATAATCTAAAAAGATTTCTATGTAGATCCAAAAAATATATAAAAATTATTTATTTTAGAAAACATAAATAATTAAAATAAATAGTAATATAAACAAATATAACGATCTCAAATAAAAATCGATAAAAAAAATAAAATAGAAAAGAATCATCAAACTAATACTCCGTGCTCAACGCGTTTAATATTTATTTTAGTTGGGAGTAAACATAATCAATTATAAATGCTTTAAAAACGAATAAAACAAAATCAAATGTTGTCCAAAACTAATTAAAAAAACAAACACATAAATAAAAAACATCTCTTTTTAACATCTAAAATATAAACTAAAAATAATTATTTAACTACCATATATCAATACGAAAAAATCGTCTATTATCATAAATAAAAAAATTAAACAATTCTAAAACGTGAATAAAAAAATATATATATGCACGTTCAGTGCGGATAACTCTAGTGTGTATTAAACTACTAACACGACCTGGGTTCGGTAATACGACCGTCGTAGTCGTTAGATCCGTGAGAATTCGTATGAAAAACTACTATATTGTATTTTCAAATTCGGGTAAATATTTATAACACATAGTTGTTTGTCATCATGTTATCATTAATTTAATTAATTTTTGTTTCTTTTGATGTGCGTTGGATAAGTTTGCCTTTAGTCGGATCGCCGATATTGCCGATGAAAGAAGATCCGGTAAGCCATATATTGTATTAGTGTGTATATATGTATGTTATGTATTCATGTAACGTTTATAATTAATATGTAGGTTGTGGAAGATGTTGGCTATTCATCGTGGGTTTTTATTGCTTACCCGCAGTATCTACCCGATTTAAGACTCATAATAAAATGAAAATCACACATGTTTACCATAAAATAATATTTAAGATTTCCACAATGATTTGTGACAACTACAGTATTTTTTAAATATCTACTATTTCAATTCAATTAAAAAATATTAAAATATTCTAGAGTATATTTCAATATTCCAACAGAAGATTGTTATTATCAAACGAAATCTTATAAATATATATCAATGAAATAATCATGTTTAAATTAAGATTATTCTTTGATCAACATTAAATTTCCTATAATTTCGAAAATAAAATCATAAAAGTAAATCTTTCTAAATTAAATGTCAAATCATTTCGAAAATTAAATATTTCCATATATACAAAATATTCGAGATTCAAGTGAATGTATCTAACAATTAAACAAATAAATTTAAATATCATACAAAGGTTAAAATTTAAATCAGGTTAAAAATATATAGAAAAATATTCAAAATTAATTTTTCTCTATCTTTTTTTAAATTTTTTGAGAAAATAAATTATAAATACATAAACGAATTTAAATCTGCATGTGTTACTTTTGACAAGTTTCAACACGCATGTCAAAATTGATCAACATTAAATGTCCTATAATTTCGAAAATAAAATCTTAGAAGTTAATATTTCTAAACTAAATGTCAAATCATTTCGAAAATTAAATATTTCCATATATACAAATATTTCAAATTCAAGTGAATATATCTAGCACTAAATTTAAATATCATACAAAATTTAAAATATTCTCACATAATCTACGAAAACCCAAATAATTTTTTTTTTTAACTAAATGTTTCACTAAATATCTTTTGCAAGACGAAACTCTTTTCTTTGAAGTTTTAATTTCAATCAGGTTTAAAATATAGAAAAAATATTCAAAGTTATTTTTTCTCTATTTTGTTTTTAATTGTTTGAAGAAATAAATTTATAAATACCTAAACGAATTTAAATATGCATATGTTACTTTGACAAGTTAAATATACCTAAACGAATTTTATAATATTTTACAAAAGAATTAAAATATGTTACAATACACAAGAAATTTTATTATTTATAAAATAATTTCAACATATAATTGTCTTGGAACAAATATTTTTCCAACGATGATTTCTATGTGGATTGGCATCATTAGTGATTTGTCGGTTAGAAAATGAGTCAAATATGAGAATATAATGAGAGATGCACAAGAAAATATGAATGGGTAAGAGATCTATGGATACTAATATACCTACATGAGTAATCATCAAATATACCTACATGAGTAGTCATTTTGAAAACTCATTTTGACTATTGATATATTTTAAATATTTTTTCTCTTATGAAATTAAATGTATCTATAAGAAACATAGATTTGGTATAATGATTTACATATTTTGAATATTATGCATCATCAATAGTTGCTTTGGCTAAGATTTCGCAGGATATATTAATATTTATATTGGTAGATATATTTCAGGTTATTATTTGATTTAGTTGAATTATGGGGATATGTACTATATGAAATCTAAATTGTTGTAATATTATAGAATTTAATTACATTTTATGGTATAAATGTAAATACAAATATTAGATGGACCTTTCTAAGTTTTAAGCAAAAACAACTTTAATTTTGTCAAACTATGACAAATTTAATCCACTTACAAATGTCCATTATACATAAATATTTTCGAATATTATTTAAAGCTCGCTGTTTAAAAAAAATAAAATAAAATGTTGTCTAAAATTCATTCATGAAACACAAAAATTAATGTTTACTATCTAAAATTAAACACACCAAAAATTAGTTAGTTAACATATATGAATACTAAAAACGTATATTAACATAAATCAAATGTTGTATAAAACTCTTTAAAAAAAACAAACGAAAAAAATAACTGTTTGATCCAACAGAATTTAAACATACCAATCATTGGTTAACTATGATACATCAATACTAAAACTTTGATATTAACATAAGTTTTATAAATCAAACAATTATAAAATGTGAATAAAAAGAAAAAGTCGGATCCTAGTTGTGTTGATAGCTAGACTTTTCTATTCGTCTATCTAATTAAATTTGGATTACATTTTTTAAGTTTTGAAAAATATTATTGATAATCATTATTAATATTATTGATAACAAAGTAACACCAGAAGGCATCTTACAAAATTACATATTAAGACTTTATCTTCCAGTTAAGTACGTGCCCTGGCGGATCCCCATACCTTTTTGTAAACAGAATTCCATCAAATTTAGCAATCCATGAACGTAGCTGACCACATCGCTAATAATTCGAATGATATGCTTTAAAATCATAATAAAACTTATCATCAGGCCCATATCTAAAAATGCAACTCCATCGTGTTTCATCTGGCCATCTATAGTCTTTGAAAGCAATGATATGTGGAGTTTCATTGAATTGTAATGTATAATGATCTGTTTTTCCCATGTTATCTTTACAATCGGTCTTTAAAGTAGTACCAGGAACGAGTTGATTATGAAATACTATATGATTTTCCTTGCAAGAGGCTTCAATTGACCCTAAACAAATAGCAGCAACTAACATAAAAACTATCAAATGATTCATGTTTTGGATCTGTGATATTTTTTAATGATAAAGACATCAAACATGTTGAGTATTATAGCTTTCTTTGTGATATCTTTTCATTAATTAGTAGATCATCTATTTATGGCTTTAGCTAAATTCAAGCACACAAAATGAACTAACTAAACATCTGGCCGGATGGGAGTTTAGATTCTAAAAGTAAGGTTGACTATTAGTAGTGGTGTCAATGCGGGCGGACCGCGACCAAATGGCCTGACCGCCGCGGCTTATTTCTTCTCCTCGGACCGTGCGGGTTGGCCCGTCGCGGGCTGCGGTCTTAAACTGGATGTCCGAACCCGCCCCGCTCTTAGATATGCGGTTAAGCGGTCGGCCCGCGGGTCGTGATTCTGGTATGCAGTTAAACATCAGTTATAGTATATTTGAAGTATGTACATGTATATGAGACATCTAGACTAGGTTGTGTACTCAGAGAGTGAGGCATCGAATGGGATGAGGTGTGTCATTGCGTTCTTCACCGCGTTCTGAAGCTCAACCTCGTCTGTCTTGTCGGAATCTATGTTTAAGACCACATTCTTGCGGCATATGAAACTGAATTGTAGTGCCTTGTTCTTGAATCCAGTCACTCTCAACAAATCACCGACTCTGTATCTACAAAGCCCTGCAACAGAATCACAAAGCACACATACACAAGACCCTTAAAAGTGTTAGATCTTTTTAGTATAAAGATTGTATTTTTTTCTCTTACCGGCATAAGTGGTGACAACAAGCTCATACTCCTGTCCAAGCTTAACATCAACTAAATCAACAAGCTCTTGTTGCTATTTCTCCGTGAGTGCTTTAGGTATGAGTGTAAGAGACTTCGTTGGGTTTGCAGAGTGGCCTTAGGTTCACACCAAAGTAACAGTCGGAAGAAGCATACATTGTGCAGACAACCTAGTGATAATCCCTTGCCAAGATTTCTTTGTACACACCTCGTCTAAGAAGTGAATAAAGTAGTAACATAAATACTGCTAACTTAAATACTGCAAATTCTTTGGATACAACAGATTCAGTAGATGGTGTTTCCTCAACTTTTCCAGCAAGGAACATGCAGACTGTAGCAAACGTCTGGGTGTGGAGGGGGAACATCATGGAACAACACACATCAAAAGCAGCTCTAAAACCAGTAATGTACCAAGACAAGAACAGCAAAATCATATTTCCTCCCCACTAAAACTACAGACGAAAATTTGTTAAAAGGGATTTCTACATAAGCTAACTTGTATCAAAGTTATAAACTTATAATTTCTCTTCTCAGACTTGTTAGTTTCATGCCATCAGAAAGTAAAAAAAACAGAGGTTGTGGTTATCAAAACCAAACCAATAGTCTCCCTGAACCTAAACCAGTTGCGGCTCGTGATGTCAGCTTCACCACATAAAAAATAAATTTAGATGAGCTCGGTTCAATGAGCTAGTTAACAGACACAATAATACATCACTTGAGCAGTAACATACATAGAATCACACATCAACACATGTCGAGTCAAGAACAATAACAGTCATAGAATCAGATCCTTACAAAAAAACAATGGACAAACAAAGGACGAGAAAAGTAAGAACACAACAAGAACTCACGGATTCGGGAGAAAAACAAACACAAATTCTGTTCGGCAGTCCAAGCATTAAACTCTAAGGAGTTAGCTCGCAAAATATTCCATATGCGATCCTCCTCTGGTGAAAGAGTAGCCACTGCAATAACAGAGAATGAAGAAGCAAGGAGTTTTACTCTCAAAGTAAACGTGACCACTAAAGGTCGAACAAATGGTAACAGTGCCTACTGAGAAAGAACTAGTATCGAATAGCAGATGTTTCTAACGAAAGACTTTCTACTCCCGTACAAAGTACAAACTAGTACGAAAAAACTAACAATATATTATTACCAGAAGTGTGTCCATGTTCAGATGCTAGAGCCCTGTTATTTGTTGCAATTGGAGTGATGTTAGTAGCTTCATTGTCAGTCCCATTGACCAAAGATTTATTATTGGCCGACTGAGAAGAATCAACATTTGATGCAGCAGTGTAGCTTATAGAATCAGCGTTTACTGATTAGGGATTCCACAGGAACATCAGAAGCGTTATATTCTCCATTTGGAGCAGAGGTATAGCCAGTAGAAGTATAGCCCACAACAGCAGATGCATCTGCAACCATTGTAGTACTGTCCACCATAACTTCAAACACTGGAAGAAAAAAAAAACACAAACTCACATTCGCATTCTTAAGAATGCAATTGATGAAGACTACATCATACAAACCAGAAATCACGCGGATAAGACTACCTCTAACAAAGAGATTCCAACTCCAGCCTCTTTAATCCTGCGACGAAAAAAGTTATAGAAATTAAATACATCAAAATCTAACAATTTTGAATACTCAAAAGAGATAATTTATCATTTGGAAGATCAATTTCGTTAGAAATTAGACATGAAGTCAAGAATCAAGAGAAAACTCTTTTCAAGTGTCAAACAAAAAATAAAAAAAATATAGAACCGCTTTGCCCGCAAAACCGTTTTGGGTCAGCCCGCAAAACCCGGAAACCGCACGGGTTAAACCCGCTCGACCCGCCAATTTTTGGGCTTCCTTTTGCACGGCCCGCCCCGCCCCGTTTCGATCCTAATTGGGCCAGGCCCGCGGGCAACAGCCCAAATTGACACCCCTAACTATTAGGGATATACATTAGCTATTAAGATATACGTTAGCTTCGGATAGATATATTATATATTCTTGTATTTATTAGGAAAGATATTGCTAGAGATAAATACAAAAATGTAAAGTATATCTAAGGTAATGCATATCTTAACAGCTAATGTATATCTTATTATTGACCACTAAAGTTTCAAGAATAGTTAGGAATGATATTGCTATGGGTTGAGTGCATATTACCCCCTAGAATATCTTGCTTCTGCTTCCTTCCACCTAGATTTTAAACCTCCTGATTTTCACCCCTAAACTATAGCATTGAAGCACAATTGAACCCCAATTATGTTTTACTGCTTAATTCCACATAACAACACTAATCTGCGTTTATAATTTAAAAATCACGTTCAGAGGTTAATTAAATTGAGTGAAAACCAAAATAACAAACCAGACCAAAACACTTACTAAAATTTGACCAGATGAGATGAGGACCTTAAACCAAAACTGTAACCAGTTTTAATTGAAACGTGACCAAATTAATTAATTAGGTCCTTTTGTCTTCTTCTTCGTTGCTATTCTCTACGCCCATCAAACAGTTGACTGCGCCGTATTTGAGTTTTCAGGGCTGATTTCGACAGAGATAAACACGTTTTTTGGGACATCCATTATTCTCAAGTAATTTGGTGTATTTTGCGCTCGTTTTTTAATTTCCAGAACAAAATTTTTGTTCTCAAAATCGCTGACAATGACTTTTGTTTTTTGCAGGGAATCTGTTACTCAAGAACAAGAGGAAAATGTTGAACAAAAACAAAAAGAAACTAGAGATTAGGAGACAGAGGAAAATGGGGATGAAGATGAAGATTGCGCTTGTGAAAAACAAATGGTTTAATAATCCTTGCTTTCTGAACTCGTAAATGTAAATTAATAGTCACAACCATAGCATTACAGATTATATATGTAAACAACAACTTACAAGAGAATCAACTATCACAGCATTACAAAATATTGTTATTTTAAACCTATAGCAAGAAACTCTTAACAGGTTCCAAATTATTGTCACTTGTCAACACAACAACATCTTCCGTATGAGCCAACTCAAATATCACATCTCTGCAAACTCAAGTAAGGATTATTAAAACAAAAAATCACCTCTGCAAATTCTCAGATTTTCTTTGTCTATGGTTGCTGTAAAGAAAATTAGGGTTCTTAGTTCTTATTTCAGGTCACGTATTAATTTAAAAGGGACTGATTATAGTTTTGGTTTTGGTTCATCATCTGGTCGGGTTTTAACAAGTGTTTTGGTCTGTTTTTTTTTTTTTTTTTGGTTTTTACTCAATTTAATTAACTCTTGAACGCGATTATTAAATTACAAACGCAGATTAGTGTTTTTAGTTAGGTTATGTGGAATTAAGCAGTAAAACATAATTGGGGTTCAATTGTGCTTCAATGCTATAGTTTAGGGGTGAAAATTAGGAGCTTTAAAATCTAGGTGGAAGGAAGCGGAAGCAAGATATTCTAGGGGGTAATATGCACTCAACCCTAAGATAAATACAAGAATGTAAAGTATATCTATCTGAAGCTAATGTATATCTTAATAGTTAATTTATATCAATAATATTGACCATTAAAATCTCAATAATAGTTAAGAAAGATATTTCTAAAGATAAATACAAGTGTGTAGAATATATCTATCTCAAGCTAATGTATATCTTAATATTGACCACTAAATTTTCAAGAATAGATAGAAAAGATATTGGTATAGATAAATACAAGAATGTAGAGTATATCTATCCAAAGTTAATGTATATCTTAATAGCTACTGTATATCTAATGTTGACCACTAAAATTTCAAGAATAGTTAAGAAAGAGATTGCTATAGATAAATACAAGAATGTAGAGTATATTTATCCGAAGTTAATGTATATCTTAATAGCTAATGTATATCTTAATATTTACCACTAAAATTTCAAGAACAGTTAGAAAAGATATTGCTATAGATAAATACAAGAATGTAGGGTATATCTATCCGAAGCTAATGTATATCTTAACAGCTAATGTATATCGGGAAAATGTCAAACAATACATGAACTATTTTATTTTGGAAAAAAATACATGGACTATAGAGTTAACCAAAAATATCTTAATTTTGATAGATTTTTCGATAATCAACAAATTTGTGGTTATCTTGGTCAAAACAACACACTGTTATCTGATATCTTAAGACGAAACGACGAACCGTTAGCGGTTTCGTTAAAACAAAACGACATTGTTTTGTCCAAAGTTTTTGGTTGGGAAATTGCCAAAAAAACACATGAACTTTTAAAATTTGGCCAAAAAATAAATAATTTTTTTAATTTGAGCCAAAAAAATACATGAACTACAAAGATCCAATTACGATCAAAATCCGAATTGAGACCACCCAAAAGTGGGTTAAAAATAATCTCAACCACCCAAATTCGAACTCGGGTTGCATGGGAGGCATGTGCAACCATTATGCCAAGTGACTCTTTCGTGTATAAATAGACTCAACTAATATATAAGTTTTATCATGGATTTCGTGTACAACCCATTAACCGATCCCGACCCAATTTCTTCTTCTTCACCACCATATTTGCTTCCTTTGTTTTCAAAATTCATAATCGACTAATAATACTCATTTTGTTAATTTTTGGATTCACCCTAAGCTTATATCATCTTTTTCATTTCAATTTCTTGATGTCATTGATTTTGACTTGACTTTGAATTAAACAACATAATTCAGATCCAAAATTCTCACTACCACCATCAATGATAATCCGGTTATGGTCTCTACTCTAATTAAAATGAATACTTGATATGTAAATCTCACTCAAATTGAAATTCAACCCAAGAACAAAGCAACAAAGAAAAGAAGATCTGAATCGAGATCAAAATAATGTTGCGCTCATCAAGGCAGCGACCAACGTTCTCGAAGGTGGAGCTACGAGTGACATCGTAGACAACGAGAGCTCCAACGATTAGGAATTTTATCGTCGATTAAGAATTTTGAAAAAAAAAAATTGGGGCGGTTTGGTTAATTGAGTTCTTATTTATATATAAGCTGTTAAGTTTATATATTAGTTTTTTAAATAATACTCGAATTATCGAGATAGTCTAGTGGTAAATCACGCTTTTAATGCAACCTGAGTTCAAAGGCGGGTATTGTGAAATTATTTTCAAACCTAATTTTTTGGGTTCATGTATTTTTTCGTTAACTCTTTAGTTCATGTATTTTTTGGCCAAAATAAAAAAAATTATGTATTTTTGGCAATTTTTCTCAAACAAATGTTTTGGAAAAAATGACATCATTTCGTTAACGGTTTGTCGTTTCTTCTTAACATATTGGATAACAGTGTGCTGTTTTGGTCGAGTCAACCAAAAATTTGTTGATTATCAAAAAAAGCCAATCAAAGTGAAAAGTGTTTTTTTAGTTCTAATTCATGTATTTTTGGTCAAAATAAAATAGTTTAGGTATTGTTTGATATTTTTTCCAATGTATATCCTAATATTGACCACTAAAATGTCAAGAATAATTTTAGTGGAGGTTATTGGTTTATGAATTTTAACGGATTCTTTTGCTTAATCATTACTTTCCATCTTAATTTTTAAGACAAAACTCCTCATTTGTAAAGCAAGTTTATGTTGTGCATTTTGAACTCCTTTTGTGTGGGAATGTTGGAAACACAAGTACATGTCATGAACTAATCAATCAAGAAAGCTACATAGAGTTTCTATGGTAGTTATCCAAAGGTTTCCGTTTAACTCGAAAGTTTCCATATATAGTAAACTGATCACAAAATACAATCTATATATCTGCAAAGGATCATTTAGAATCATAACTACATAAAGCTCAATTCTTTTGGGGTTTTCCTTTTCTTAATAACTTGAATTGTCAAACCGAAGCACAAGCTAAACCCCAAAATCTTAATCCGTGTTTTCTTGCTACTTAAAGTGTCTAAGGTTGGCCGCAATATTTTTCTATGGAAGCGGGCGGACTGTTGTTAGAAGAATGACCCAGGCGGTTTTTTCCCATAAGAATGTATATATTTCATTAATAATCAGAGTTCAAAACAGAGCTTAAGAGGCGGGAACAAACCCGATCCAAACAGAGGTCATAACAGCGACTAACACCTGCACCTTGCGAAGTTATACGGGTTAGGTCCAAAAATTCCTTCCCCAAGGTTAATACCTACGAACCAACTAAAACTACCAGAACCATCGACAAAAACTCATGAGATCGCAACAAAGGAAGAGACTCTTTCATCTTCAAAGAGCGGGTTTAACCATTTGGGAGCTCCATGCACCACATGTACATAAGATTGCATGAAGCTTTTCCAGATGACACTTTGAGCAATGAAATTAGCTCCTCTGTTTAGCTGGTTCCACCACACATTTCCACATGTATATACGAGTTAAAGCTAACAAAAGAGAAGATACCTGATATTGAAAAGACGGCCAAGCAGCCGGTCAGTTCAACGCGTTGATAAGGTCCGCAAAATCCCCGGTGAAAATCACCATGTTAAAACGGTGAGACACCAAACTATCAATAGCCCAATTTTACATCGCATCTAGACCTAACAATCACAAAGGCCCTGCGAATAGCACCAGTATCCACGACTTCCCTTTCCATATCCTCTCCAACCTGCTGAGCTAGAGCATTTCGGAATAGTATCGTCAGCTTCAAAAACTTTACCCTCAAGTTAACAAGTTCTTTTTTCATCTTCTCCTGTTGAATCCACATTTGACATCTTTTCATTTAACAGAACCATTTTATTTCGTAGCATAGAATCTTTAGCATTTCAATGCTATATTTGATATTTCATCATTTTCAAGTTTTTTAAACATAAACTTGTTAAATAAATGAACGAGGAGGAAACACAATTATTTACAGCAGCTTTGAAAAAAGGGTAAAGATTCATTAAACAGAGGGAAATGGCTACAAGCATACAACAACTATTCTTATTCGGATTTTTTCACATTTTAAGATTAGTAAAGAAATCTGGTCGTCTATATTGCATTTTTGCACTTGGTTCGGTCGTCGTCAGAATTGTCCCGGCTCGTGTCCCTCAGAATATACAGATCCAAAAGGACATGCTTACTTCAATCTTTCTACTATTTGAGGAAACCCAACAATATCATAAGACTTTAAGAACATTCGATCATTCAATAAAGGTCATAACTTTAGTATATGTAAACAACAACTCACCCAAACGCCGGTTGATTCTTCTGAGTAGTGCAGTTTTACCCTTCCTCATCCTCGGAGTGAGACTCAGTATTTGAACTCGTCTCGGTCTTAGTCTCCATCAATCGAGGTTGTACACCTAAACCCACCGACCAAAACAATATGTTAATGAGAACAACGTCTGTATTATTGATACTGCCTCAAAACGTTATGACATCGATTTTCAGTTATTTTTAAGGCTTCGTTTTTAGTTTTTTTTTTGGTATCGTGTTGATAGCTAGACTTTTCTATTTCGTCTATCTAATTAACTTTGGATTACATTTTTTTACGTTTTGAAAAATATTATTGATAATCATTATTAATATTATAGATAACAAAGTAACACCAGCAGGCATCTCACAAAATTACATATTAAGACTTTATCTTCCAGTTAAGCACATGCCCTGGCGGACCTCCATACCTTCTTGTAAACCAAATTCCATCAGTTTTAGCAATCCATGAACGTAGCTGAGTACATCGCTGAAAATTCGAATGATATGCTTCAAAATCATAATAAAACTTATCATTAGGCCCATGTCTAAAAATACAACTCCATCGTGTTTCTTTTGGCCAACTATAGTCGACGAAAGAAATGATATGTGGAGTTTGATTGAAGCTTAAGGTATATGTATCTATCTTTCCATGGTTATCTTTACAATCGATCTTCAAAGTAGCACCAGGAACGAGTTGATTATAAAATTCTATATGATTTCTATCGCAATCGGCTTCAATTGACCCTAAACACATAGCAGCAACTAACATAAAAACTATCAAATGATTCATGTTTTGGATCTGTGATATTTTTTTTTGGAATGATAAAGACATCAAACATGTTGAGTATTATAGATTTCTTTGAGATATCCTTTCTTTAATTGGTAGATCATATATTTATGGCTTTAGCTAAATTTAAACACACAAAATGAACTAACTAAACATCTGGTTGGATGAGAGTTTAGCTTCTAAAAGTAAGGTTGACTATTAGGGATATACATTAGCTATTAAGATATACATTAGATATTAAAATATACATTAGTTTTGGAAAGATATTGCCATAGATAAATACAAGAAATTAGATAATATCTATCCGAAGATAATATAAATCTTAATAGCTAATGTATTGATAGGTGTAGTTTTAACCCCTATACTAACTGAAAGTGCACAGTGATGTAGTTGTAGTAATTAGGGTATCGAATCCACAGGGACTCCGGTCAACGATAGATAAGAACAGAAAAGATTAAACTAAGAGAAAGCAAAGGTGATTAAACTAAAAGCAGAGCAGAAAAGTAAATCAGTAGCAGGCGAGTTTGTGAGCAAGGAAGCGAAGCGTTAAGTCTAGGGAGTTCTCAGGAAATCAGGAACTCAAGCAATCAATCAGTCGAAATCCAATCAGAAACTGTTCTAGAACTCAAACACATATATAGAATTAACCAAATTCCTTTGCGAGAATTCTCTAAGTCTAAGTGCAGCAAACCAAACTTTCGTTTGCGAGAACTAACAGATTAAACCAGCTTTAATTCCAAGTTTGATATGTTCACAATCTAATTAAACCAAACTTTCGTTTGCGAGAAGTTAAATTGCTTATCTAGGTTCTTTCTAGCTAAATTAACCAACTTCCGCTGCATTAATCAGCCTAACATCATAATCTAAGTGGTCAGTTCAGATTAAGCATTAAGAACAACCTAAACAAAGAACTAGCAGATATGAATCCCTACTGATTAATTAAACTATAACTCCATGAAATCCCTAATGAGAATCCCTAAACTTAACAGGTAATCTACTCAGACATAATCATTGAAACATAAAATATCTTGAATAGAAAACCAAATATCATAAAACAAAGTAAAGATCTGGGGTTCAAAATCCTCTCTCTTTCGAGAGCAGGATCAGCCCCTAACTCTCTCTGAAATAAAATAAGACTTAATGAAAGCGTAGCCTAAACAATGGCTTAAAACCCCTTATATAATAGCTAAAACATGTTTTGGGCTTCTGTGTAAATATCTGGGCTTTTCTGCAAAATCAGCATTCTTCATTAAATCGGCGAGTCTGGCCCATTCGCATATGAAACGATCGATGCAGGTGTGCAACGATCGACGCATTCTCCAAAACTGGACAGTGAACTCTGTCTCTCGGACCAAATCTCCAAAATACACCAAACAGCTCCAAAATCTCCACTTCTGCTCCAAATGTGTCTAAACCTGAAAACATACTAAAAAGAACACAAAAGACACTAAAAACACATCTATGTCATGGCATAAAATGGGTAAAAACCATGATATATCAACTCCCCCACACTTAGCTCTTGCTTGCCCTCAAGCAAGTAAAGAACCAAAGCATAAGAAAAGAAGTTTGAAAACACAGAGACTCATTTCGTCCTAGGAACTTTCGCATTCACATTCACTTAGTAAGCCACTGAAAACTTTCCTACAGAACTCAAGACCACAATATACTTCCCCCACACTTAGCAACTGTCCCAAGTAAACTCCACAATCACATTCAAGCATTCAAATTCTCCCTACTGACTTCTGCAAGTATTTAAGTGCGGTCTCACCTAAGGAGTATCGATCAAAGGGCACATGGATTCTTACCTAGTCAGCTCTAGACCACCATACTATCTTTCTCTAGTCCCTTTCTTCTCTTTCCCTTCTTTAACAACTGATTTTTCCCCATTGGGTATCATTTTTTTTTTAATCAGTGTTCTTCCCGTTATGGGGTGTACTTTGGACACATTCCATGGATACACAGGAGATAATAGGGGTCTCTACCACTCCCATGACCACTTCGGAGTTACTAACTCATCCTCAGTTTATTATTATTTTTTTTTTACTTTATAGAAGGGGAGAAGGGAACTAAATAGGACAGGTTTACAGGATGTGTCAGAACTAACAGGGAATCCGACACAAAGTATACCAAGCCCTTAGGTGAGAAATCTAAGTCAGTATTAAATTGAAGTCAG
Organism: Orychophragmus violaceus; assembly: GCA_030180135.1. NCBI lineage: Eukaryota > Viridiplantae > Streptophyta > Magnoliopsida > Brassicales > Brassicaceae > Orychophragmus > Orychophragmus violaceus. The sequence continues at coordinate 7,757,592 of CM058230.1, forward strand.
TAAAAGGATCCTCTGATACCTGAAGTGATATGGGTGTTCCCAGTAGGTTGATCTGTGTCTGAGTTTTCTAACAGTCATAGAGGCTCTGCAAGTCTGTCCAATGGTCACTTAGTTCCTGTTCAAGCGAAAATTTTCCTCGAAAAATCATAGTTTCATACAAGTTTTGACTCAATAAAACAATGTTTTGAATAACTAAGAAAACAAAAGCGTGCGTCAGTAGCTTCCTCCCCCACACTTAAACTACAATGTCCCCAGTGTAATCGAAGCATGAGCTCGGTGAAAGAATAATCAAATTGAAGAACAAACCGAAAAGTTGCAGATTACTTACCTGTCGTCGCCCTGTGTCGATCGATGCCCAAGGGTGTCGATCGATGCAAGGCGATTATCGCTCGCGGTTATGTAGATAACCGATGTCTGAACCGCAATCAATTCGTTAAACCGTAAATCGCGACTGCATCGACCGATGCCCAATGTGTGTCGATCGATGCAATGCGATTATTCCTGTTTCCCTCAGCTCTGAACACACTTAAACAGAAAAATTAAAAATACCAAATCAAAACGAAAGAAAACAAAAACAAAAACAAACCTAACAGTGGGTTGCATCCCACTCAGCGCTTGTTTTTAGTCATTAGCTTGACTATTGGAAGAGATTTGATTCATGGCGGTTTCAACAGAGACTTTGAGTGTCTCTGTGAATATCTCTTCATCCAAGGAGGTGTATAGGCATTCAGATCATGAGGCTTCCCAAGGAATGAGAAATCAGAATCAGGGCGGGAGCGAAGCTTGGGCGGTCTACTGCGTTTTCCTGCATTCAAAACAATATGATCAGAAGGTTTAAGCTTAGATGATTTGTTCCTTACCTTTGATGCAAATCTGATGTTTGGGGCTTTCTGCTTATGAGCAGTTGCAGGTACTGAAGATGTTAGAGCAGGTTCAAGAGGAACTGCCATCTTCTTCTTTCCACTATCAGATACTGTAGTTCCACCAATCTGAACTTCTTCTTCCAGATGACCATCAGTGGAGATTATCTTCTTTGCATGAACTCGCGAAGCTTCAACTGGTGGTGTTTTATTCACCTTCTTATCTATCACTTTCATGCAGTTAGCCACTTTTATCTCTTGTTTGGAAGGTTTAGGAACCTTAGGATATGGCATTGGGGGCTTGTAGGCTCGTTCTGGCACTGTTGCAGGTTTCTGGATATGTCTGCGTTCTGTGTCGATCGTTGCATGATGTGTGTCGATCGATGCAAGGCGATTCTGTGTGTCGAAAGAACTCGAAATTGCCGTCAGAATGGAGTGTCGATCGTCACTAAGGGGGTGTCGATCGGTGCATGTATCAGGCAGACAATATTCATCCATAAAATCCGAGATTATGCTCTCTTCTTCACCTAGCAACTCAATCTCATCCCTTAAGGTCACAGCTTTGATGGATCTGTGCTGTTCAGCTTTCCTAGCTTCATTATGCCTTTGTATTGCTCCTTCTGTCTGCTGAACTTGGATATCTAGCTTCTTCAAATGTGTGCTTAAGTATTCAAGCTTCCCATTCAGACTTTCATGTATAGCTTCCAGGTTCCTGTCGAAGTTTGCAGCAGTCTTAGCATGATCCTCTAGCAACTGCTCCATCATGGCTTCTATCTTGCACTCGTAAGCTCTGTTTTCTCGGAATCCATAATCTCTGGTGAATGAATAGGAGCCATAGCCTCTGCAGAACGAGTTATTCTGCTGATTTCTGACATCCGTCCCATCATTCCCATCATTCTTTCGCGATGTGTCGATCGAAGCAGAGTAGCGTCGATCGATGCAAGCTCGAGAATGCAACGATCGACACACAGGACCGTGTCGATCGATGCAGGGCGATTACAGGCGTACCTGAAACGCAAAAACAGAAAAGAGAAAAAAAAATTATTAGCAAAAATTAAAAACGAAAATCCTAGTCTAAACCCTAAGTTCAAATCTATCGAGGACTCAAAAGAGTCCCCGGCAACGGCGCCAAAAACTTGATAGGTGTAGTTTTAACCCCTATACTAACTGCAAGTGCACAGTGATGTAGTTGTAGTACTTAGGGTATCGAATCCACAGGGACTCCGGTCAACGATAGATAAGAACAGAAAAGATTAAACTAGGAGAAAGAAAAGGTGATTAAACTAAAAGCAGAGCAGAAAAGTAAATCAGTAGCAGGCGAGTTTGTGAGCAAGGAAGCGAAGCGTTAAGTCTAGGGAGTTCTCAGGAAATCAGGAACTCAAGCAATCAATCAGTCGAAATCCAATCAGAAACTGTTCTAGAACTCAAACACATATATAGAATTAACCAAATTCCTTTGCGAGAATTCTCTAAGTCTAAGTGCAGCAAACCAAACTTTCGTTTGCGAGAACTAACAGATTAAACCAGCTTTAATTCCAAGTTTGATATGTTCACAATCTAATTAAACCAAACTTTCGTTTGCGAGAAGTTAAATTGCTTATCTAGGTTCTTTCTAGCTAAATTAACCAACTTCCGCTGCATTAATCAGCCTAACATCATAATCTAAGTGGCCAGTTCAGATTAAGCATTAAGAACAACATAAACAAAGAACTAGCAGATATGAATCCCTACTGATTAATTAAACTATAACTCCATGAAATCCCTAATGAGAATCCCTAAACTTAACAGGTAATCTACTCAGACATAATCATTGAAACAGAAAATATCTTGAATAGAAAACCAAATATCATAAAACAAAGTAAAGATCTGGGGTTCAAAATCCTCTCTCTTTCGAGAGCAGGATCAGCCCCTAACTCTCTCTGAAATAAAATAAGACTTAATGAAAGCGTAGCCTAAACAATGGCTTAAAAACCCTTATATAATAGCTAAAACACGTTTTGGGCTTCTGTGTAAATATCTGGGCTTTTCTGCAAAATCAGGATTCTTCATTAAATCGGCGAGTCTGGCCCATTCGCATATGCAACGATCGATGCAGGTGTGCAACGATCGACGCAGTCTCCAAAACTGGACAGTGAACTCTGTCTCTCGGACCAAATCTCCAAAATACACCAAACAGCTCCAAAATCTCCACTTCTGCTCCAAATGTGTCTAAACCTGAAAACATACTAAAAAGAACACAAAAGACACTAAAAACCCATCTATGTCATGGCATAAAATGGGTAAAAACCATGATATATCATGTATATCCTAATATTAACCACTAAAATTTCAAAAATAGTTAGAAAAGATATTTCTATAGATAAATACAAGAATGTATAGTAAATATATCCAAAGCTAATGTATAATAGCTAATGTATATCTTAATATTGACCACTAAAATTTCAATAATATTTAGAAAAGATATTGCTCTGGATAAATACAAAAATGTACAGTATATCTATCCGAAGCTAAAATATATCTTAATAGCTAATTTATATCGGGAAAATGTCAAACAATACAAGAACTATTTTATTATGGCCAAAACATACATGAACTACAGAGCTAGCAACCATTTTTTAAAACTTTGATAGACTTTTTTGATAATCAACAAATTTGTGGTTGTCTCGGCCAAAATAGCACATCGTTATCTGATATGTTAAGACGAAACGACGAACTGTTAACGGTTCCGTTAAAACAAAACGACGTCGTTTTGTCCAAAGTTTTTGTTTGGGAATTGCCAAAAAAAAATACCTTAACTTTTAAATTTTGGCCAAAAAATACATGAATTTATTTTCTTTTGGGCAAAAAAATACATGAACTACAGAGATCCAATTACGATCAAAATCCGTATTAAGACCCGATTAACCCGGCCCGCCACTAAAAATGGGTTAGGAAATAATTTCAAACACCCATATTCGAACCCGGGTTGCATGGGAGGCATGCATAACCACTATGCCAAGTGTCTCTTTCGAGTATAAATAGACTCAACTAATATATAAGTTTGATATTGGGTTTCATGTACAACCCATTAACCGAACCCGACCAAATTTCTTCTTCTTCTTCACCACCATATTTGCTTCTTTTGTTTTCAAAATTCATAACCCATTAATAATACCCATTTTGTTAATTTCTGGATTTACCTTAAGGTTATATCATTACCTTTTCATTTCAATTTCTTGATGTCATTCATTTTCATTTTGACTTGACTTTGAAACAATCAACATAATTCATATCCAAAAATTCTCACATTTTAAGATTAGTAAAGAAATCTGGTCGTCTATATTGCATTTTTGCTCTTGGTTCGGTCGTCATCAGAATTGTCTCGGCTCGTGTCCCTCAGAATCTACAAATCCAAAAGGACTTGCTTACTTCAATCTTTCAACTATTTGAGGAAACCCAACAATATTATAAGATTTTAAGAACATTCGATCATTCAATAAAGGTCATAACTTTAGTATAGGTAAACAACAACTCACCCAAACGCCGGTTGATTCTTCTGAGTAGTGCGGTTTTACCCTTCCTCATCCTCGGAGTGAGACTCAGTATTTGAAGTCGTCTCGGTCTTAGTCTCCATCAATCGAGGTTGTACACCTAAACCCACCGACCATAACAATATGTTAACGAGAATAACGACACAATTTTCAGACCACACAATTACAATGGAACCTATAAGATTCTCTAGGATTAAATGTTTAATAACATATTGTGAACCTGTAACAACATCCAGCAATGGCCAGCTTTAGGATTCATATAGCAGTAGTAACATGTCATGTCTTCAAGAATCAAACCAATAGGTTAATCTCATAGCTAGGAATGATTAAAAAGCTTAGCAAAAATCAAAGATTCTGTGAACGTTCGATCTAAGCTTTATAGACCGCACATAATTATCAACAACTACATCAATCAAAACTTCCTCAAAAAAAAACAAAACAGTTAATACGATCAAAGCAATTACAAACCTTTAAGGAAATAATCAGAGGAAGGCCATCAGCCAGACGAATTGGTGGAGAGCGATTCTTCGTCGGTTAACGGATTGGCCAGCTTCGCAACGAGCTGAGCGATTCCATGAGCCTGAGATCCAGATCCCGGAGGTGGGACCCAATACGACGCACCGGGAACAAACGGGAGCCAATCAGGTGCCGATCATCCGACATATATAACGGATTGGCCACTTCCGCTGCTGATCTGGCAGTTTCCTCCACCGTATCTTTACTATGCTCGAAGCTCCTTGTGACCGCGTCTTTCATATTTTTTCCAACCTGAAATTGATTGAATTCCCCTTGAGGGGTTACGTTCCATTGAACAGCTAATATATCGGCGAAGTTGTTACATTAGTTACACAAAATAAGGACTCTAAGATTACAACAGATTATTCATATTTGAAATGAGATATGCAACAGTTGAAGCATCTGAAGGTCTAATGCTTAAACTGGATATGTACTCATTGAACAATGTAGATGGTAGTCCTTTCGTGAATATATCTTGCATACTGTAACAATACCTCCGTGGTGTAAGTCAGCTTTTCTTTTCCTTGAGTCCGACGGTTGTTGGCATCTTGCTCTCTCCCCCTTCCTTTACTGGCTTGGATGAGGTTTGATGTTCATCCTGTGGAGGTCCTCTACTCCGCGCCGGTTCTTGATGAAGGTGAAGCTTGAGGTGAGTTTTGTTTCTCTGTCTCTCTCCTTCGGTGATTTCCGGAGGGGTTTTTTGCGGCTTCATTTCTCCTGGCGGCGGCATTATGTTGTTCGTTTAGGGTTAGGACTGTCTCCGGTTTATGCCGGTTTCCCTTCTCTTGAATCGTTTCTTTTTTGTAATTTTATTGGTTTTCTAAACCGGGTTCAATTCTGGAACTAGTGTAAAGTCGGTTTAAACCGGATGTAAACCAGAAAAAAACCCCAAAAAAAAAAAATTAAATACATGCTCCAAATTTTGGCAAAAAGAAATAAAAAAAATTAGTAGGATAAATTCGTTTGAAAATAAACTAAAATATAAAAGACAAGCGATTATACAACTAAAACCCGAAATTACAAACTAACTAAAATCTTGAAAAACACTAGAGAACTAAAGAAGGGCATAGTTCAGAAAAGACATAAAATTAAAGATTAATTGTGGAAGAATAGACTTGCATTCCTTTTGTGCAATTTTATTGTTAATCATCATATTTGATTTTTTTAGCGTTTATTTTATTTCGGTTCTCTTCCGATCCGCTTACGGTTTCTGAGAGTTTTGTAGTGCTATGATTAGTTCTTCCAATACCACCTCAACTCAAGGTATTTGATATGACATCAATCATTGGTCATTCTAGTCCTTGGTGATAAATTATTTCCACACTTTTTTTAATCAAGTATTTGCACACTTTTATAGATATATATTTCTGGTCACAAATAGATATTTTATTTATTAGTGAGGAATCACTTTGGAAAAAAATAATAATAGGTAACTCACCTAAACAAAGATTGGTAAGTTTTTTCTCTAAAATCTCTGACCAAATCATCTATGTTTCTGACTGCTCGTTCGTCGGTAATCGGGTTACTTTTTTTTATTTTTGTATATATTCTGATCTTTCGTGTCGGATTTCATTTTTTATGTTTTAAATAAATTTTGGATCCGGTTAGAATTCCGACCTTCTGTCGGATTTTGTCCAGGTTTTTCCCGGTTTCAATTATCTCTCCTGCGTTTTCATGTCAGTCATCGCTGATTTTTTTGATCTTCGATGTATCTTTCAGGTTGGAAGGATTTAATATCTGTTAGCCTCATCTCCTTACTCGAACTTCACCGCGATGTTAAGGTGTAATAGAAGGACCGTTTTCTGGATTCGATTGGCGATGGATCTCCTTGAAATTGACAGTGCTCGACGTTTCTTTGAAACTAGATTTTCTCGATATGCGTCTCTTTCTGGCATCATGTTCCATAGGCAGATAATCGGCAAAGGGTAAGTAGTTACTTGGGTTCATGCTTCGTTGTCGGTGATCGGCGATAAATTCTAACACTGGAGTTGCATGGCGGTATCAACGGCGTTGAAGACGCGTGTCCTTTCTCTTCACCGTGTGGCAGTTTCTCCCTCTTCTAAAACTGACTGGACTGGAGATCCGACCCATTTATTGGCCTGTTTACGTTTTGAAATTCCATTGTAATTCAGTTTTTTATTTGTAATTTCAGTCGAGTTGAACATGTAGTGTCTAGTCCTTTATGAACCTTATCAATATAGTTACAACAAAAAAAAAAAGATATTTTGGCTAAAACATAGATATTTTGCGTTTGTTAGCGAGAAGTCTCTAAAAACATAATAGATATTTTGGCTCAAAAATAGATATTTTGCAGGTCGTCAAAGAAAAAGAAGATATTTTGCGCTTGTTGGCGAGAAATTTATTTTGAAAAAAAGATAGTTGGATCAACTGTTTAGGCGAAACCCAAAACTTTTTCTCATTAACTTTCTGGAAGAGAGTAGAATCTGAAATGTTTTATATCCGCAAAGGAAAACAGGAAGAACAACAATAAGACATATGACGAGGTCGTTGTACATAAAAGAAAAAGCATACGAGTCGACAAACAAGCATGATGAGATGTGGCGACTCTCCTCCGAAACTACATCGTCCGGACACAAATCTAACAAACACACACACTAGAAAACCCATGAGCTAAAATGACGACATACTTAGAGTTCCTTGGTACTCTCCCACTGCTGCTGCGTCGTCTCGCTTCCGGAAACGCTCCTCTTCACCTCACTTCCGCTGCAGATCTGGCAGTTTCCTCCACCGTATCTTTACTATGCCCGAAGCTCCTTGTGATCGCCTCTTTCATCTTTTCTCCTGTTTCCATTGATGCATCATCCTTTCCTCTAAAACTACACAAAGGGACAGATAAAATAACCAGAGTTAGATAAATATGTTCCGACCAAGAAGCTATGAGCCTTTGATCCAATATCTCCTTTGGACTCAATGGCGGAGCTGAGCACAGACATTTGAGACATTTGTCTTGGGCCCCCGTTTTTTAAAGACCATGTTTGCTGTTTTGTTAGAGATAAAAACAACTTGATAAGCTCAAAAACAGAGCATAACCAACTTAAAAACAGAGCTTAGCGGAATATGGTTAAAAAAACCTGATTATCAAAGTTTGATTAATGATTTTGTGGGAAAAAATGCAGAAAAAAACAATTTTTATGAATCAGCAGTTTTATTATCAGTTTTTTTTTTTTTTGGTTTTGTCTTGGAAAAGTTATTTTCAGATTATTTTGAATATTTGAAATCATTTGAATTAAAAAAAAATTATTATGTCTTTACAATGGAGGCCCCCATTATTTTGTTCGCCTATAGCCTCTGCTACGTCAGCTCCGGCCCTGTTTAGACTCGAAACCATATTAAACTACATTTTCTAGCTAAGATCTATAATATCATATGATGGAAGATCAGAGCTTTCTTCATGTTAGAATTCGTGATATGGAAGACTTCATTTTGGATAACCAGCTAATAAAACAACTGAGTTTAAGAACATTCGATCATTCAATAAAGGTCATAACTTTAGTTTAGGTAAACAACAACTCACCCAAACGCCGGTTGATTCTTCTGAGTAGTGCGGTTTTACCCTTCCTCATCCTCGGAGCGAGACTCAGTATTTGAAGTCGTCTCGGTCTTAGTCTCCATCAATCGAGGTTGTACACCTAGACTTTTCTATTTCGTCTATCTAATTAACTTTGGATTACATTTTTTTTAGTTTTAAAAAATATTATTGATAATCATCTATTATATTAAGACTTTATCTTACAAAGTAACACCACAAGGCATCTTACAAAATTACATATTAAGACTTTATCTTCCAGTTAAGCACGTGCCCTGGCGGATCTCCATACCTTCTTGTAAACCAAATTCCATCAGTTTTAGCAATCCATGAACGTAGCTGAGTACATCGCTGAAAATTAGAATGATATGCTTCAAAATCATAATAAAACTTATCATTAGGCCCATATCTAAAAGTGCAACTCCATCGGGTATTTTTTGGCCAACTATAGTCTCTGAAAGCAATGATATGTGGAGTTTGATTGAAGCTTAAGGTATATTTATCTATCTTTCCATGGTTATCTTTACAATCGGTCTTCAAAGTAGCACCAGGAACGAGCTGGTTATAAAATTCTATATGATTTTCATTGCAATCGGCTTCAATTGACCCTAAACACATAGCAGCAACTAACATAAAAACTATCAAATGATTCATGTTTTGGATCTGTGATATTTTTTTTGAATGATAAAGACATCAAACATGTTGAGTATTATAGCTTTCTTTGAGATATCCTTTCTTTAATTAGTAGATCATCTATTTATTGCTTTAGCTAAATTTAAACACACAAAATGAACTAACTAAACATCTGGTTGGATGGGAGTTTAGCTTCTAAAAGTAAAGTTGACTATTAGGGATATACATTAGCTATTAAGATATACATTAACTTTGGATAGATTTACTATACATTCTTATATTTATCTATAGCAATATCTTTCCTATCTATTTTTGAAATTTTAGTGGTCAATATTAGTATATATATATATTAGCTATTAAGATTTTACATTATCTTCGGATAGATATTATCTATATTGAAATTTTAGTGGTCAATATTAAGATATACATTAGCTATTAAAATATACATTAGTTTTGGAAAGATATTGCTATAGATAAATACAAGAATATAGATAATATATATCCGAAGATAATATAAATCTTAATAGCTAATGTATATCCTAATATTGACCACTAAAATTTCAAAAATAGTTAGGAAATATATTGCTATAGATAAATACAAGAATGTAGAGTATATCTATCTGAAACTAATGTATATTTTAAAGCTAATGTATATCCTAATATTGACCACTAAAATTTCATAAATAGTTAGAAACGATATTTCTATAGATAAATACAAGAATGTATAGTAAATATATCCAAAGCTAATGTATATCTCAATAGCTAATGTATATTTTAATAATGACCACTAAAACTTCAAGAATATTTAGAAAAGATATTGCTATGGATAAATACAAAAATGTAGAGTATATCTATTCGAAGCTAAGGTATATCTTAATAGCTAATTTATATTGGGAAAATGTCAAACAATACATGAACTATTTTATTATGGCCAAAACATACATGGACTATAAAGCTAGCAAAAAAATATTTTAACTTTGATAGACTTTTTTGATAATCAACAAATTTGTGGTTGTCTCGGCCAAAATAACACACCGTTATCTGATATGTTTAGATGAAACGACGAACCGTTAACGGTTCCGTTAAAACAAAACGACGTCGTTTTGTCCAAAGTTTTTGTTTGGGAATTGCCAAAAAATACCTGAACTTTTAAATTTTGGCCAAACAATACATGATTTTTTTTGGACAAAAAAATACATGAACTACAGAGATCCAATTACGATCAAAATCCGTATTGAGACCCGATTAACCCGGTCCGGCCCCAAAAATGGGTTAGAAAATAATCTCAAACACCCATATTCGAACTCGGGTTACATGAGAGACATGCAAAACCACTATGCCAAGTGTCTCTTTCGAGTATAAATAGACTCGACTAATATATAAGTTTGATATTGGGTTTCGTGTACAACCCATTAACCGAACCCAACCAAATTTCTTCTTCTTCTTCTTCACCATATTTGCTTCCTTTGTTTTCAAAATTCAGAATTGACTAATAATACTAATTTTGTTAATTTCTGGATTTACCTTAAGGTTATATCATTACCTTTTCATTTCAATTTCTTGATGTCATTCATTTTGACTTGACTTTGAATCAACCAACATAATTCATATCCAAAATTTTTCAAATTTTAAGATTAGTAAAGAAATCTGGCCGTCTATATCGCATTTTTGCACTTGGTTCGGTCGTCGTCAGAATTGTCCCGGCTCGTGTTCCCTCAGAATCTACAGATCCAAAAGGACATGCTTACTTCAATCTTTCTACTATTTTAGGAAACCCAACAATATCATAAGACTTTAAGAACATTCGATCATTCAATAAAGGTCATAACTTTAGTATATGTAAACAACAACTCACCCAAACGCCGGTTGATTCTTCTGAGTAGTGCGGTTTTACCCTTCCTCATCCTCAGAGTGAGACTCAGTATTTGAAGTCGTCTCGGTCTTAGTATCCATCAATCGAGGTTGTACACCTAAACCCACCGACCATAAAAATATGTTAACGAGAATAACGACACAATTTTCAGACTACACAATTACAATGGAACCTATAAGATTCTCTAGGACTAAATATTTAATAACATATTGTGAACCTGTAACAACATCCAGCAATGGCCAGCTTTAGGATTCATATAGCACTAGTAACATGTCATGTCTTCAAGAATCAAACCAATAGGTTAATCTCATAGCTAGGAATGATTGAAAAGCTTAGCAAAAATCAAAGATTCTGTGAACGTTCGATCTAAGCTTTATAGACCGCACGGAATTATCAACAACGACATCAATCAAAACTTCGTCAAAAAAACAAAACAGTTAATACGATCAAACCAATTACAAACCTTTAAGTAAATAATCAGAGGAAGGCCATCCGCCAGACGAATTGGTGGAGAGCGATTCTTCGTCGGTTAACGGATTGGCCAGCTTCGCAACGAGCTGAGCGATTCCATGAGCCTGAGCTCCAGATCCCGGAGGTGGGACCCAGTACGACGCACCGGGAACCAACGGGAGCCAATCAGGTGCCGATCATCCGACATATATAACGGATTAGCCACTTCCGCTGCTGATCTGGCAGTTGCCTCCACCGTATCTTTACTATGCTCGAAGCTCCTTATGACAGCATCTTTCATCTTTTCTCCAACCTGAAATTGATTGAATTCCCCTTAGGGGTTACGTTCCATTGAACAGCCAATATATCGGCAAAGTTGTTAAATCAGTTACACAAAATAAGACTCTAAGATTACAATAGATTGTTCATATTTGAAATGAGATATGAAACAGTTGAAGCATTTGAAGGTCTAATGCTTAAACTGGATCTGAACTCATTGAACAATGTAGATGGTAGTCCTTTCGTGAATATATCTGCATACTGTAACAATGCCTCCGTGGTGTAAGCGAGCTTTTCTTTTCCTTGAGTCCGATGGTTGTTGGCAACTTTCTCTCTCCCCCTTCCTTTACTGGCTTGGATGAGGTTTGATGTTCATCCTGCGGAGGTCCTCTACTCCGCGCCGGTTTTTGATGAAGGTGAAGCTTGAGATGAGCTATGTTTCTCAGTTTCTCTCCTTCGGTGGTTTCCGGAGGGTTTTCTTGCGGCTTCATTTCTCCTGGTGGCGGCATTATGTTGTTCGTTTAGGGTTACGACTGTCTCCGGTTTAGGCCGGTTTCCCTTCTTTTGAACCGTTTCTTTTTTGTAATTTTATTGGTTTTCTAAACCGGGTTCAATTCTGGAACTAGTGTTAACCTGGTTTAAACTTGATGTAAACCAGCAAAAAAACCAAAAAAAAAAAATATATATATGCTCCAAATTTTTGCAAAAAGAAATTAAAAAAAAATTAGTAGGATAAATTCGTTTGAAAATAAACTAAAATATAAAAGACAAGTGATTATACAACTAAAACCCGAAAACTACAAACTAACTAAAATCTTGAAAAACACTAGAGAACTAAAGAAGGGCATAATTCAGAAAAGACATAAAATTAAAGATTAATTGTAGAAGAATAGACTTGCATTCCTTTTGTGTAATTTTATTGTTAATCATCATATTTGATTTTTTTAGCGTTTATTTCATTTTGGTTCTCTTCCGATCCGCTTACGGTTTCTGAGAGTTTTATTTTATTTTGGTTCTCTTCCGATCCGCTTACGGTTTCCGAGAGTTTTGTAGTGCTATGATTAGTTCTTCCAATACCACCTCAACTCAAGGTATTTGATATAACATCAATCATTGGCCATTCTAGTCCTCGGTGATAAATTATTTCCACACTTTTTTAATCAAGTATTTGCACACTTTTATAGATAGATATTTCGGGTCACAAATAGATATTTTATTTATTAGTGAGAAATCACTTTGGAAAAAAAAATAATAGGTAACTCACCTAAACAAAGATTGGTCAGTTATTTCTCTAAAGTCTCTGACCAAATCATCTATGTTTCTGACTGCTGGTTCGTAGGTGATTGGTGTTGAGATTTGAACTTTATACTTTTCACTTTAGGTTATCTTGATCTTGATGTGAGTTTGGTTTGTATGCAGGAAATATAAAGACACAAAGATGTTTACCCTGTGTTCACCGGAATGGCTACGTCACAGGGGTGGGATCTGTCTCCCACAAAGATTGCACTATATAGCTTTTGAATACAACTGAAGATAAGTTTCCTTCTGCTTAAACTTATCTATGAAACGAAAGCCTGCAACCTATCTAAGCTCTTGATAGAACCTTAGCTATTTAGAAACAATAAATTTCTCTTAGCTCTCAACTATCCTTAGCTTGTTTCTTGCTTAATGAATTCACGTATGCACTCTGATCTCGTGTTGCTCTCGTCTCGATTCACCTTGCGTAGCTCTTCTATTATTAGGTTAAAGACTTAACCTAATCTTTGTATTGTCGCAGGTTATTGGAGGAGGCTGCACTTGGGCCATAATCAGCATATTTGGCCCAATCACAAGAAAGAGATTAAGCCCATAATCCACAAACTTCCCCTTGGGCTTAACTCCTCTTTTCTCCATTTCTTTTCAGACAAAAAAAAACAGTGAAACCCTATCTGTTTTTGTTGTCTTTCTCTCTCTCTCTGCCGCTGCTCTCCCATGGCGATGACAATGGTGATTTTGCTCCATTCTCTTCGATCTTAAGCTTCATCTCTTCCGATCTTAAGCTTCTCATCCAGCCACGAGCTTTCTGAGCATGATTTCGAGCATCCTCTCAGCTTTCTGCTTTGGCGATTCAAGCTACATGTAGTTTCATTTCTCTTATCTCTTACTCTCTAATCCTTTCTCACTGATTTCGAGCATCCTCTCACCTTTCAATTTTCTATGCAAGCTTTGATGAAGCTTATTCAGCCTTGCGACCCTTGAGATAAGTACAGAGAACCATTCTCCTTTGTTTATCTTCGGTCAATCCAACTTATTATCAAGGAATTTGTAACCTTTTCCTTGTTGTTACAGATCCTTCCGTGCTTGTTTATAAGAGCCCTCTTCTTCACCGATTCTGACTCTCTCTCTCTCTCTCTCTAAGGTAAGTCAGGTGGATCTCCTTCTCTAGTCTTCTTTGTCATCGATTCAGATATGGTTAGCTGATGTTAGGCTTCGTTTGTAGGAAGACTTCTAAGTAATCGTAAAGAAATGCTTCTGGTGCTTCATGCCTCCCCCTCGAATTGGGCTCCGGCATCACATGTGAGTTTTTCTTCCGATTTACTTCTAAGTTTCCATAGAAAGCTTTAATACTTACCATGTCTGAACCGATATATGACTCTTGAGTGATGATCTAACTGGTAGATCTCTGAGGTTTCTTATGTAGTGAATGGTCCCTCTTGATGAATGTCTGATACTTGTTATTTTTCTGTTATCTTGAGATTAAGTAGCGACCTTAATCTCCTTCTTTTACAGGCTTCTTCAAGACTCAGACACCTCTGTTTCAGAATCTCAGACCCTTTTGAAAGGTGAGTGCAAATACTTTCCTTCTATTTTCTTTGGTTAGACTTCTTCATGATGCTAACATACCTGTCTTCCTGATCATACGACTTGAAGGTTCTGAGCTTTACCGTAGCATGTGAGGGTTGCTCAATGGTCATGGTAAGCTCCTCTTTCACTTCTGAACTTGTTTTAAGTTCCTTAGTGGTCCTGATCCAGCATTAGTACATATTTATCATGACTCTGTAATCTTTTCCGAATTCTTCAGTCAATGAAAAATATGCTTTACTAATCTGATCCTTGCAATTTCAGGTAACAATTTGCAGTGTTCTGTGATTGTCACTTCCCCTGGAACTGAAGCTACTCCTTCTTCAGCACCACAACTTCTTCTCCTAGATGTTCCTTGACCTGATATGTTACTTGGAGCTGTTTGCCTTTCTTTTACTGAACCTGATGGCAATTGAGTTCCATCTTGAACTCCTGATCCTTTCTTGATCATGGCAGCATCAACTTCACCTACCTTATCCTTGGTAAGCTCCTGTGCCTTTCTAAATCATCTTAGCCATATGATTTCTAAAGTCTGAGCTGTGAAGTCATTTTTGTTCTCACATTTCTTTGTTTGACAGTGCCATGTGTCAAACAATGCTCCACCTGGAACTGAAGCTTCTTCTTCAGAACCACTAATACTTGCAGCTTGATTTACTGCCTTTGTTTCACTGATATGAAGAACGTGAGTAACCTGCCTCAAACCTTGATTCAACTTGTCGACTTGTTAATTCTCTCATGTGCACTGAGTTTAGAACTAACCTCCTTTGAATCTTTTGCAGGTACGTACTCTACCTGAAGCTACTGACTTCTTTCTTAGCTTCATAAAACCGTATGTTCTTCTCTCATGTTGGTATCTTCTGATTTTTTAAGACACCCTTTTATCTTGGTCACATAGATTCTTTGAAAACCTTCTGATTTTTTTTTTCTTGTTTTCCTTCAGTCTTGTTTTGAAACTGACATCTCTGAGTCTCGCCTCTAGTACTCACATGTAACTCTCCTAACCCCTTTCTTCTTTGGGTTCTTCCATTATTGCTTAATAGTAATAACCAGAAACTGACATGTTTCTCTTTTCTGTCTCTGCGAGATTGAGACGTCAATAATAGAGTTACCTGGAGCTGCTTTCATTCTTAGGCGGTGTTGCAGCATACCTGAAGATCTTGTTCAGGTACTGCCTTAGTTAGAACCGCCTTAGTTAGAACCGCCTTAGTTACTGCATCAGTGGATTTTAGGCCTGTCTGAATCTTAGATAGTGTTACTGCTTCTTTAACTCCATCTCCAAAGATTCCCAGCTTTAATATCTCTGAAACTTTTCCCAGAATTTCCATCTCATGCTCTATGTTCAAAGTCTTTTCCACAGCCTCTTCTTTTGGCTCTTTTCTGCTAATTGATATATCATGGTTTTTACTAGTTTTAGGCCATGATATAAGTGTGTTTTTAGTGTCTTTTGTGTTCTTTTAGAGTCTTTTACAGGTATAATCAGGTTGGGAGCTAAATTGGAGATTATGGAGCATTTTGGAGATTTTTGGAGTGTTTGGCCGAGAGATAGAGTTCACTGTCCGAAACAGAGAAAGGTGTCGATCGTTGCACTTTAGCAACGATCGTTGCACCAGCGAGATGGGCCAAGACTCGGCGGTTTAGAAGAATCAAGATATTGCACTTTGATCCAGAAGTTCCTGATATTTACAAAGAAGCCCCTGGCCGAGATTATGCCTATATAATAGAGTTTTTAGTGTTTTAATGAGAAAGGCTTTTTACTTTTTACATTACGCATTCATAATTAAGAGCAGAGGATTTTTAGAGCTTTTGGGGCTGATCTGAACCTGATTCATCATCTGTATTTGGAGAAGATTTCGAACCCCTTTTACTCTTATTCTTTTATGCAATTTACTTATCATATGATCATGTTTTCATTATCTATGTCTGAGTAGATTCCTAGTTAGGCTTAGGGTTTCTCACATAGGATTTCATGACTTGCTAGACTTGTTCAATTTCAGTTAAGGATTCAAACTATATCTGTTCTTCAATTTAATTGTGCTTAAAGCTAGCTCTAACCTGATCAATTAGAATCTAGATCTTAGGTTGCTAAATACGTCACGGAAGTGGGGTTTAGGAATCTGAACTAATTAAATTGGGCAATTAAACTTTGCGCAAACGAAAGTTTGGTTTAGGATAATTGTGAACATATCAAACTTGAACTTATTGCTAGTTTAATCTGTTAGTTCTCGCAAACGGAAGTTTGGTTTGCTGCACTTAGACTTAGAGAATTATCGCAAAGGAATTTGGTTAATTCTATATCTGTGTTTTGAGTTCTAGAACTGTGCTTAATTAGATCCTTGCTGAATGAACTGTTTGCTAGTCTGATTTCCTGAGAATACCCTAGGTTTGACGCTTTTAATTACTTGCTTTTACAACCGATAATCTCTGCTACTGATTTACTTTCTCGCACGCTTTTAATTCAATCACATTGCTTATTTCTAGTATTAATCTCTACCGTTCTGATCTATTGAGACCAAGTGTCCATGTGGATTCGATAACCCTATATACTACTTTGACATTGCTGTTCACTTGCAGTTTAGTATAGGGATTAATTCTTGACCTATCAAGTTTTTGGCGCCGTTGCCGAGGACTCTTAGAGTCTTCGATAGAACCGAACTTAGGGTTTTTACTAGAAATTTTTCTTTTTGTTCTTGCTTTTTCGTTTTTTTTTTATTTTTTTTTATTTTTGATTTTGCTAACTTTTTCTCTGTTTCTCTCTGTCGCAGGTACGAATTTCGCCTTGCGTCGATCGTTGCACCCTTGCATCGATCGTCACTAAGCGATTTGAGATTGAATCGATCGTTGCACTGATAGCATCGATCGTTGCTGGACGATTACAGACAGTTTATGCCAACGCAGAACACTCGAAGTAATCCGAACTCGAGCTTAGTTAATCTCAACTTAGAGGAACTTGGACGTCTTGAGAGGACTATCAGAAGAGAAAAGAGAGAGAGAATGGTTCGAGAACGTCTGATCTTGATACCAGATGCTGAAGGTACCCTGAGGGACCAAGATAATAACCAATACAATGCTGCTGGGCATCGGGTTGATGCTGAGGGAAATGTAATCCCTGACCCCCCTGAACCTGAGCAACAACCGCAAGGTCGAGCTCAAAGTAGAGAGATGGTAGTTCATGAGAGGACACTAGCTGACTACAATAGACCTGATGAGTTTCATGCAAACCGAGCAGCTCTAGTGCTTCCTGCTTTTGAGAGGAATGATTTTGAGGTAAAAACCATCTACTACCAACTGATGAGGCAGATTGCTTTTCATGGTCTTCAATCAGAGCAGCCTATGGATCACATTGACAAGTTTGAGGACATAGTCACTGGCATGAAGTATGAAGGAGTATGCCCGGACTACCTGTTCCTTAAGCTATTTCCGCACAGTCTTGCTGGAGACGCTAGTGCATGGCTGAGACAACTGGCACCTGGTCAGTACACTACTTGGACAGCCTTAAAGAGTGAGTTCCTGCGTCACTTCTATGATGCTGCACGCTCAGATCAGTCCAGACAGGACATACTCACTTTTTCCCAAGGAGCTGTGGAGCCTTTGACAACCGCATGGATGAGATTTAAGCAGTATCAGCGTGACTGTCCACACCATGGATTCACAGAAGTACAGCTGATTGGTATCTTCTTCAGAGGCATAGATCTCCCTTATCAGACTGCGCTGGATAATTCCAGTGATGCCAATTTCAACACCAGAACTCCTACACAAGCTAAGCAGTTGATAGAGAACCTGATTGGCAGCAATAGTTGCAAAACAATGGATGAAAGGAGGAAGAAATCTGGTGGAACTGTAGAGAATTCTGATATAGCTAATATCAAATCCAGATTGGACACAGTTTACAACCTCCTGACAAATAAGAAAGCTGTCCACTTTGCCCAAGATGAAGAGGTGATTCAGACTGAGGGGGATACTCAGGAAGAAGATGTGAATTTCATAGGAGGTTCCGGTTTCCAAGGTAATAGATTTAATAATCAACAGGGGAACAGATTCTCAAATGGAGGACAAGCTGGTGGTTTTCAAAAGACCTATGGACAGGGTACTCAGAGAACCTATGGATCTACATCTTATCAGACCCCTCCTGCACCTACAACCCATGAGAGCAAAATGGAAGCTATGATGGAACAACTGATAGAGAGTCAAACCAAGCTTTCTGTAGACAACAACAAGAAGCTGGACGCTGTCTATCAAGACCTCAATGGGAAGTTTGAGACATTGAGCACTCACATGAAGCAGTTGGACACTCAGGTGAATCAGATGTCCAGCTCACTGAAGGGAAAAGGAGTTGCAGACACTCATATTAAGGCCTGGTCTGTAATGATTAACGATGGATCTTATCTAGGGGAGAAATTTGAGCTAAGTACAGCTGAGTTGGTAACTGAGGCTGAATTTTCGGATTTCTGTGAAAAACTCTCGGGTACAAACTGCAGAGATGCAACGATCGACGCAGAGCTGGCATCGATCGATGCAGGTCGTGAACAAGCAGAAAATCCGTGGGATGAGAGTGAGATTGATGCAGAACAAGCTCGCCTATTCCCTGATATATCTGAAATCACTCAAGAGGATGTTTATGCACAAGTTATTTGGCACTATCCCAAAGTCTCTGAAGTGATTAAACAAGAGATTGAAGAGCTGAAAAGGCTAGAAGAAAGTGGTGAGGACTTGGAGGAAATTACCCCTTCTGATGATCCACCTTATCATCCATGTGTTCAGAGATATTTGAACAAGATGTTGCCTTTAGATGAGGAGCTGAGAGAATGGGTGATAGTAGTTCCTCAGCATATTAGTGATGTTCAGCTAACTAAGGTCCCAAAGAAACTGCCTGATCCTGGAGTTTTTGTGCTGGATTGTTCTATCTTTGAGGATAGCTTTAGGCGTTCTCTGTGAAATTTAGGAGCTGCTGGAAGCATAATGCCTTACTATGTGGCCGAGAAGTTGGGGTTGCTGGACTTTACTCCTACTAGGACTTCTCTTGTCCTAGCTGATCAGTCCATACGAGTTCCTGAAGGACTCCTTATGGACATTCCGGTGAGAGTTGGAAACTACTTAGTTCCAACGGACTTCCTTGTGCTGAAATACGCCTGTGATCCGAATGAAGCTTTATTGCTTGGGAGACCATTCTTGGCTACAGCAGGAGCTGTGATTGATGTTAGACAGAGTCTAATAGACCTCCACCTGGGAGATGAACAGCTGCGGTATGAGATGGAGAAGCTGCGAAAGCCATTGATAGATGGACAGACTTTCACAATCATGGAAGCAGATAATGAGCAGCCAGATGAGACTGTGATAATAGATCCTGGAGCACATTTTACCCCATCTTTTCTTGGACTGAAGCATTCTGCAGCAGCTTATTCTCCACCATGGATGAGAAGACTTGAACAGAGACAAAAATGGTCTCTGTCAGGATCTTCCGGAGCCTGAAAGATCTTGCGCGTCCGGTCAAGCTATTGACCTTAAACAAGCGCTGGGTGGGAGGCAACCCACCATTAGGTACTGGTGTTTTTCTTTTTCATTTTTGGTGTTTTTATTAGGATTTTACGTTTGTTTTTGTTTCTGGTGAGTTTATGTTTGCAGGTCTCGGATAAATCGCAGTGCAGCGATCGATGCATTTCTGCATCGATCGTCACAACACGAAAGGAATCGCATTGCAGCGATCATTGCGGTCCTGAGCAACGATCGACTATACACGAAAATCGCCAAGTAACGGTCGATGCACATAGTGCAACGGTCGATGCTCGTGCGACAGAGGTAACCCGACAGACATAATTTCACCTTTTCAAATTTATTTTCTTTTACCGATCCTTCGCTGGACACTACTGGGGACAGTGTGTCTTAAGTGTGGGGGAGGTGCTACTGACGTTTATCTTTCTGTTTTCTTAAGAGTCAGTCCGTTTTTCACGTTTTTCAAAAAAATTTTGTTTTATTGAGTCAAAATTGTTTATAAGAAACTATGATTTTCTGAGAAGATTTACAAGACTTGCAGGAACTTAAGTAACCATTGGGATGAAGTTGCAGGATCTATCTCTGACTATTAGAAAACCCATCACGGATCAACCTACTGGGAACACCCATATCACTTCAGGTATCAGAGGATCCTTTACTGACTTCAACCTAATACTGACTTAGATTTTCTCACCTAAGGGCTTGGTATACTTTATGTCGGATTCCCTGTTAGTTCTGACACAGCCTGTAAACCTGTCCTATTTAGTTCCCTTCTCCCCTTCTATAAAGTAAAAAAAAAAAAAAGATAATAAACTGAGGATGAGTTAGTAACTCCGAAGTGGTCATGGGAGTGGTAGCTAAAACTATTACCTCCTGTGCGATCCATGGAATGTGTCCAAAGTACACCCCATAACGGGAAGAACACTGATAAAAAAAATAAAATGATACCCAATGTGGGAAAAATCAGTTGTTAAAGAAGGGAAAGAGAAGAAAGGGACTAGAGAAAGATAGTATGGTGGTCTCGAGCTGATAAGGTAAGAATCCATGTGCCTTTAGATCGATACTCCTTAGGTGAGACCGCACTTAAATACTTGGAGAAGTCAGTAGGGAGAATTTGAATGCTTGAATGTGATTGTGGAGTTTACCTAGGACAGTTGCTAAGTGTGGGGGAAGTACATGTTGGTCTTGATATCCTGTGATTGATTCTTTCAGTGGTTTACTAAGGGGAATCTGAGTATTGTAGCTTCTAAGATGAAATGAGTTTCTGAAGAGTTTTCAAACCTCTTCACCATGTTTTAGTTCTATGTTTTGCTTGAGGGCAAGCAAAAGCTAAGTGTGGGGGAGTTGATATATCATGGTTTTTACTAGTTTTAGGCCATGATATAAGTGTGTTTTTAGTGTCTTTTGTGTTCTTTTAGAGTCTTTTACAGGTATAATCAGGTTGGGAGCTAAATTGGAGATTATGGAGCATTTTGGAGATTTTTGGAGTGTTTGGCCGAGAGATAGAGTTCACTGTCCGAAACAGAGAAAGGTGTCGATCGTTGCACTTTAGCAACGATCGTTGCACCAGCGAGATGGGCCAAGACTCGGCGGTTTAGAAGAATCAAGATATTGCACTTTGATCCAGAAGTTCCTGATATTTACAAAGAAGCCCCTGGCCGAGATTATGCCTATATAATAGAGTTTTTAGTGTTTTAATGAGAAAGGCTTTTTACTTTTTACATTACGCATTCATAATTAAGAGCAGAGGATTTTTAGAGCTTTTGGGGCTGATCTGAACCTGATTCATCATCTGTATTTGGAGAAGATTTCGAACCCCTTTTACTCTTATTCTTTTATGCAATTTACTTATCATATGATCATGTTTTCATTATCTATGTCTGAGTAGATTCCTAGTTAGGCTTAGGGTTTCTCACATAGGATTTCATGACTTGCTAGACTTGTTCAATTTCAGTTAAGGATTCAAACTATATCTGTTCTTCAATTTAATTGTGCTTAAAGCTAGCTCTAACCTGATCAATTAGAATCTAGATCTTAGGTTGCTAAATACGTCACGGAAGTGGGGTTTAGGAATCTGAATTAATTAAATTGGGCAATTAAACTTTGCGCAAACGAAAGTTTGGTTTAGGATAATTGTGAACATATCAAACTTGAACTTATTGCTAGTTTAATCTGTTAGTTCTCGCAAACGGAAGTTTGGTTTGCTGCACTTAGACTTAGAGAATTATCGCAAAGGAATTTGGTTAATTCTATATCTGTGTTTTGAGTTCTAGAACTGTGCTTAATTAGATCCTTGCTGAATGAACTGTTTGCTAGTCTGATTTCCTGAGAATACCCTAGGTTTGACGCTTTTAATTACTTGCTTTTACAACCGATAATCTCTGCTACTGATTTACTTTCTCGCACGCTTTTAATTCAATCACATTGCTTATTTCTAGTATTAATCTCTACCGTTCTGATATATTGAGACCAAGTGTCCCTGTGGATTCGATAACCCTATATACTACTTTGACATTGCTGTTCACTTGCAGTTTAGTATAGGGATTAATTCTTGACCTATCACTAATCCCTTCTGCAGTAGCCATAACACATGCCTCAGGATCTAAATCTCCAATGTCTTCTTCCCACTTAAACTCTTCTGAATTTTCGGTGTTTTCTGTTGATGAAGAACCTTCACCTTGAGCTGAGAATTCCCTTTTCTCAAAGCCAAATGGAGTAGGACCTTGAATCAGATTCACATCAAAAGTCACCTTCTTTGACTTTTTCTTTCGTACTTCTTTCACCGCTGAAGAAGCATTTATTCCAGCCTTAGCAACTGTCCCTTGAAGATAATACAGCCCTTCATGATATTTTCCAGATATCACTTTCTTATTTCCCTTGTAGAAGTGAACCTTAAAGTGATTTCCTTCATATCTGCAACCTGAATTTTCCAACATCCCATAAGAAATCAGATTCCTATTTACTTCAGGCATGTATTTAACATCCTTTAGTATCACTTCAGAACCGTCTGGATTCTGAATCTGAATCTTTCCCATTCCTCTGATGTTTCCATAGGTGTTGTTAGCCATAAGAACCCTTCCTCCATTGTACTCCTTAAAGTCAAACAAGACTTCCTTGTCTGATGTACTGTGGAATGAAGAACCCGAATCCATTACCCAATTCTTCATTGTGTCTTGGCTGCTCACACTCAACACTATAGGCTGTATAGGTGATGTAGCCCCGGAGCAGAAGCTTGAGTGATGGTTGATGGAGATCGAACCACTGACTTAGAAGTTCTCTTGGTTTGATCGACTTGGATGGATGGTGAGTAGAGATGGGATTATTTCTGCTGGCTTAAGAGCTCTCTCAGAAACAATCAGTGGATGGAATGGATTGAGGTCGCCACAAGATCCTATGAGTCTGAATCTTGATAAGACAAAAGCCTTCTCTTTGTTTGAATCACACAAAACAATAGAGAAAACAAGTTGCGGTTTCTTTGCTTGAAGAAAACACTCGGTGTACTTTATTGATCTAGGGTAAATGATACACGGCTGTGAGAGGGGACTTTATAAACAGTCCAAACAGCTATGCCCTTCTAGGGGACTTGAAGCAAATAAAACATAAAAAGGAAAGTACTGACTCAATTCGGACCTAATGAAATAAAGACTACAACGGCTACTTTTATGATTGAAACTACTAAGGGAAACAAAGATTTGATCCTGCAAAACAAAGAGACAACGGTCATATAATGTGTATAAATGAAACTCATACCTTAGCTTATGTTTGGTATGTCCTTGGCCGTTGATCAGAAGCATTCTTCAATCGTAGCATGCTGGCCTCGGAAGCTTGAGCTAGTGTCGATGCTACTTCCTGAGCTAGTGCCGATGCTACTTCCTGAGCTAGTCGTGATTCTATAGATTGTCAGTCCTTTTTGAGCTGAGCTGAATAGTGTTGAGCTATCCATCCTGATGAAGACTTGTTCCTGCTCTTGGTCAGTAGCTTGACTCAGTAGACTTTGTACAGCTTCATTGACTTGGTTCCTCAAAGCCTTTGTTGCTGACCTTGTCAATGGACCTTTCCTTATGATGGGCATTGGATCTTTGGCTTCTGGTTCTATGGCCTCATCATACCCTCCCCCTTGAAGAGGTTCTGTCCTCAGAACTGATTGACCTGCATCATAAGGAGCTAAATCAGAAACATTGAACGTTGGAGAAATGTTTAACTCACCTGGCAGCTCAAGCTTGTATGCGTTGTCATTGATCTTCTCCAAGACTCGGAATGGCCCATCTCCTCTTGGTGTTAGCTTTGACTTCCTCTGATTGGGAAACCTTTCTTGCCTCATGTGTAGCCAGACCCAATCTCCTGGTTCAAATATCACCTCCTTTCTTCCCTGGTTAGCTTTCAGTCTATGCTTCTCGGTTTTCTTCTCTACATTCTCCTTAACTCTTTGGTGTAGCTTCTTGACAAAGCTTGCTTTTGCTTCTCCTTCTGTACTTGTATAGATAGCTTGAGGCAAAGGGGCAAGGTCTAAAGGAGCTAAAGGATTAAACCCGTACACAACTTCAAAAGGAGAGTGGTTAGTAATCGAATGCTTAGCGTGATTATAAGCAAACTCAATGAATGGCAAGCAAGATAACCAGTTGTTTATATTCTTACCAACCGTGGCTCTTAGGAGTGTTGAGAGAGTCCGGTTTACTACCTCAGTTTGTCCATCTGTTTGGGGATGACAAGTGGTGGAATAGAGCAGATTGGTGCCCAACTTCCTCCAAAGTACCCTCCAAAAGTGGCTCAAGAACTTTGTGTCCCTGTCCGAAACAATAGTCCTTGGAATTCCATGCAACTTGACCACTTCCTTAAAGAATAGATCAGCTATCTGCACAGCATCGTTAGTCTTGTTGCAAGCAATAAAATGAGCCATTTTAGAAAACCTATCAACAACTACAAAGATGGAGTCCTTGTTGTTGATCTTGGGCAATCCTAAAACAAAATCCATTGAAATGTCCACCCATGGTGTGTTAGGAATTGGTAAAGGCATATATAAACCATGTGGATGTAACCTGGACTTGGCCTTTAGGCATGTGATGCATTTGGCACAGAACCTTTCCACATCTCTCTTCAAGTGTGGCCAAAAGAAATGCTCCTTCAAGACACTATAAGTCTTGTCTCTGCCAAAATGTCCCATCAAACCTCCTCCATGAGCCTCTCTGGTGATCAACTCCCTCATGGAACCTTGTGGAATGCACAGCCTTTTCTCCTTGAACAGAAAACCATCTTGTTGATAGAACACCCCAAATGCTTCCTTAGATGTCTCCTGGTACACGTCCTTGAAGTCTGGATCATCAGCATACATGTCTTTGATGTGCTCAAATCCCATGATCTTAGACTCCATGGTGGTTATGAGAGCATGGCGCCTTGATAGTGCATCTGCTACAATGTTTTCTTTCCCCTTCTTGTACTTGATCACATAGGGAAAAGTTTCTATGAACTCCAACCACTTTGCATGCCTTTTCTTAAGAGTAGTCTGCCCTCTTAAGTGCTTTAGAGTCTCATGATCTGTATGTATCACAAACTCTTTAGAAAGCAAGTAATGTTGCCAAGTTTCCAGTGACCTCACCAGAGCATACAACTCCTTGTCATATGTTGGGTAGTTGAGTGTTGCACCACTCAGCTTCTCACTAAAGTAAGCTACGGGTCTGCCTCCTTGTATCAGTACTGCACCTATTCCTGTACCAGAAGCATCACACTCAATCTCAAACATTTTATCAAAGTTAGGAAGTACCAATACTGGTGCATTGGTGAGACTGGTTTTGAGCCGTGTGAATGCTTGCTCCTGAGCCTCTCCCCATTCAAAAGCTTTGTCCTTCTTGATCACTGAGGTAAGAGGTGCTGCTATGGTGCTGAAGTCTTTGACAAACCTCCTGTAGAAGCTTGCTAGACCATGGAAGCTCCGAACATGTCCTATTGTTGTAGGTGTCGGCCAATCTTGTATAGCCTTGATCTTCTCATCATCCACCTTAAGTCCCTGTGAACTTACAACAAATCCTAGGAAAACCAATTGATCAGTGCAAAAGATGCATTTCTTTAAGTTTGCATAAAGACCTTCTGATCTAAGTGTTTGCATAACCTGTTCTAGATGCTTAACATGATCATCTAAGCAGTGGCTATAAATCAGTATGTCATCAAAATATACTACCACAAACTTAGAAATAAAAGCTCTTAGAACCTGGTTCATTAGCCTCATGAATGTGCTGGGAGCATTGGTGAGACCAAATGGCATGACAAGCCATTCATACAGCCCTTGCTTGGTTTTGAAAGCTGTTTTCCACTCATCTCCTTCTTTCATCCTGACTTGGTGATATCCACTCTTCAAGTCTATCTTTGAGAAGATGGTTGCTCCACTTAGCTCATCAAGCATGTCATCAAGTCTTGGGATAGGATGTCTGTACTTGATTGTGATGTTGTTTATGGCCCTGCAATCAACACACATTCTCCATGTACCATCCTTCTTTGGGACGAGTAGAACTGGTACAGCACATGGACTCAAGCTTTCCCGGATATATCCCTTTGACATCAGCTCTTGAACTTGCTTTTCCAGCTCCTTAGCCTCTTCTGGATTCACTCTATAAGCTGGCCGGTTGGGCAATGGAGCTCCTGGTACCAAGTCAATTTGGTGTTCAATGCCTCTTAGTGGTGGAAGTCCAGCTGGTATATCTTCCGGGAACACATCCTTGAATCTGTCCAATAGCTCAGTCACGGCTAAGGGATGCTCCTGCTCTTCTGAACCTGAAATATACCCTTCTCTAAAGATCATGAGTAGCACATGTTCTTTATGTTCCAAAGATTTCAGTACATTAGAAGGTGTCACAAAAAGATTGGTCTTACTTACCTTGGAACCTTTGTCCATTGCCTTCTGCATTTCATACACTTCTTGTGGTGTTAATGGAGCTAGGTTGTGCTTCTTGTTCTGGTGTGTGAAGCTGTAGACGTTGGTCCTTCCATTGTGCACAGTTTCTTTATCAAATTGCCAGGGTCTCCCTAAGAGTAGATGACCTGCTTGCATTGGCACAACATCGCATTTCACTTGATCATTGTACTTGCCTATGCTGAAGGGTACCATGACTTGCTCAGCTATCCTCATCTCAGTCTCATCATTGAGCCACCTTAACTTGTATGGTCTTGGATGCTTGGTCTTTTGCAGCTTCAGTTTTTCTACTAGATAAGCACTAGCAACATTAGTACAAGATCCTCCATCTATGATCAGGCTACATACCTTGGCATCAATGGTGCATCTGGAATGAAAGATATTCTCTCTTTGGATTGTTTCTGGCTCAAACAATGCACTAAGAGCTCTTCTGGTCACAAGTATCTCTCCCACATCTGGATAATCCGTCACCTCTTCTTCGGATTCCGCTAGCTCAAGCTCTGCCTCATCTTGTGACTCAATGTCTCCATTGTCCCTTAACACCATCACCCGCTGGTTTGGACAATCTCTAGCATAGTGACCTTTCCCTTGGCACTTGAAACATGTAATGTCTCTGGACCTTTGAGGAGGAGCCTTGCTGGTGTCGGGTTTGTTACCCTTGGGCTGCTCATAGTTAGATTTCTTGATCTTTGAGTCAGCTTCTGTCGCTTTGCCTTTGTCTTGGTTCCGTTGAGGCTGAGTCCAAGTTGTCCTGCTTCGACTGGTTGCAGCAACCTTCCTCTTGATGTGTTGCTCAGCTTGGACAGCTAAATGCAACAATCCTTCAAGATCCTCATAAGGCTGTCGCTCTACCTTGCGTGCAATCCTATCCTGAAGACCGTCTAGAAACTGAGCCATCAAAGTTTCTTCTGAGTCATCTACCTCCAGCCTGTTCTTCATGGTTTCAAACTCCTCAAAATAATCTTCAACTGACTTGTTTCCTTGAGAGAGTTTCCTGAACCTCTTCTGAAGATCTCTATGGTAGTAAGCTGGTACATATCTCTTCCTTAGAGCATACTTCATGTCATCCCAATTGCTTAACTGACCATGTCTTAACCTCCTTCTCTCTGATACTTCTCTGTCCCACCATGCCAATGCATTATCAGTGAGTTGAGCTGCAGCTAAGGAGACTTTTCTTGCTTCAGAGTATTGGTAGTACTCATAGATGTACTCCATTCTTCTTTCCCAATCCAGATAAGCTTCCGGATTCACCTTTCCAGCAAAAGTAGGAGCCGTGAGCTTCAAGTCTTTGCCTCCACGTCTCTGATCATCATCCTCATGGCCTCTGCCTCTATCCCCACGCCTAGGCTGGTGATAGTTTCTCCTTCCTCTACCCCTGCCATGGAGGTTAAATCCTCTTCCTCCCTGATTTGGATCAGGAGGTAACTCATCTTCCTCTAACTCAGGCATCTCGTCATCGGTTGTTTCTTCTTCTTGCTGCCTATGATTTCTATTCAAGTTGCGGATTGGTTCTCGTTGAATAGGCCTCTGTTCCAGCTGAGTGAGCCTGCCACTGATGTCTCTCATGGTTTCAAGCAATTGATTCATGGTGAGTTGATCTTGTCCAACTTCTTCTCCCATTAGTACCTGAAACTGACACAAGCGAGTATCAAGGTCTAACAAAGAAGTTTAACGAGAGATAAATGGTAAAACTCAAATGGTAACAATGAAAAATTTCTTCTTTTTTTTTTGTTTTTGTGTAAATAAAAAGGGAAATTTCGAAATTTGAACCTAAGGATGCAAGATTAATGAGACAATATAGAGTTTCCTTTTTGGAGAAACCGATGAAAACAAAAATGGAAATAGGTATATTTTTTTTTTGATTTTTTGATTATGATTTCGAAAACTATTGAAACAAAAGAAGTAACTAATAAAAACAAACAAATCTTTTTGGTTTTTATGCAAGGAATTCGAATTAAACAAAGAATCAAAAGGAAAGATGAAGATGAACACTTTTTTTTTTTTTTTTGAAATTAAGATGCAATGAAATGGAAAATATGAATCTAGATGCAAATGAAAACAAAGTAATGGATAGATAACACCTGTTAGGAGCCTTTCGGCTCTGATACCAGATGATGTAGCCCCGGAGCAGAAGCTTGAGTGATGGTTGATGGAGATCGAACCACTGACTTAGAAGTTCTCTTGGTTTGATCGACTTGGATGGATGGTGAGTAGAGATGGGATTATTTCTGCTGGCTTAAGAGCTCTCTCAGAAACAATCAGTGGATGGAATGGATTGAGGTCGCCACAAGATCCTATGAGTCTGAATCTTGATAAGACAAAAGCCTTCTCTTTGTTTGAATCACACAAAACAATAGAGAAAACAAGTTGCGGTTTCTTTGCTTGAAGAAAACACTCGGTGTACTTTATTGATCTAGGGTAAATGATACACGGCTGTGAGAGGGGACTTTATAAACAGTCCAAACAGCTATGCCCTTCTAGGGGACTTGAAGCAAATAAAACATAAAAGGAAAGTACTGACTCAATTCGGACCTAATGAAATAAAGACTACAACGGCTACTTTTATGATTGAAACTACTAAGGGAAACAAAGATTTGATCCTGCAAAACAAAGAGACAACGGTCATATAATGTGTATAAATGAAACTCATACCTTAGCTTATGTTTGGTATGTCCTTGGCCGTTGATCAGAAGCATTCTTCAATCGTAGCATGCTGGCCTCGGAAGCTTGAGCTAGTGTCGATGCTACTTCCTGAGCTAGTGCCGATGCTACTTCCTGAGCTAGTCGTGATTCTATAGATTGTCAGTCCTTTTTGAGCTGAGCTGAATAGTGTTGAGCTATCCATCCTGATGAAGACTTGTTCCTGCTCTTGGTCAGTAGCTTGACTCAGTAGACTTTGTACAGCTTCATTGACTTGGTTCCTCAAAGCCTTTGTTGCTGACCTTGTCAATGGACCTTTCCTTATGATGGGCATTGGATCTTTGGCTTCTGGTTCTATGGCCTCATCAATAGGTGCTGCTGCAATATTTGCTGCTTCTTTGTTTTTATTTCTCTCAGGGCATTCTCTTTTCCAATGCCCTTCATCTCCACATATGAAGCACTCGCTCTGATTTTTCTTGTTGAACCTTGGCTGTGACTTAGACCTGTTGTCTCTTGACTTTGATCTCCCTCTGCCATTATTATTCTTCTGAGATCTGTTATTCGTTCTTCCTCTTGATTCAACAATTAATCCTTCAGAGTTAGATCTAGATTTGTTCAAAAGCCCCTTCTGCTTCAGCTCAATCTCCTTAGAATATGCAGAAGTGACTACCTCATGAACTGTTAGAGTCTCTTTTCCTGTACCATACTTGAGAGTATGTACTAGAGGCTCATACGGTGGAGGTAAGCTGGTAAGAAGCTGTATAGCCTGATCCTCATCACTTACATTGATGTTTAAGCTAGCAAGATCTGCAATAAGCTTAAGAAAACTGTCCAAGTTCTCTTCTATACTTCTGCCTTCATCCATCTTGTAACTAGCAAACTGTTGCTTAAGATAAATCCTATTAGGAAGTGACTTGGTCTGATAATCCCTTTCTAGAGCCTTCCACATTAGCAAAGCTGTAGGCTCATGCATCACCTTCCTAAGAATCATGTCACTTAGACATGTACCAAGCAAATTCTTTACTCTGGTGTCTCTAGCAACTTTGAGAGAATCAATCTTCGGTTTCTCTCCATCCTCTAGCTTAGCAGATTCATCAACCAATGTAGCACCCTCCTCCAATACTGATGCTAAACCCTGAATCTCTAGCTGTCCTAGAAGCTTGTATTTCCACATACCAAAATCACCTTTTCCATCAAATTTATCCATCTCAAACTTACCCCTAGTTGGCTCCATTGTTGCCGTGAGTTGCGGAATACTCGGTAGGTAACTTCTGCTTTAGATGGATCACAATAACCCCTGCTCCTTCCTGGAAGCTCTGATACCACTTGTTGAGATTTGAACTTTATACTTTGCACTTTAGGTTATCTTGATCTTGATGTGAGTTTGGTTTGTATGCAGGAAATATAAAGACACAAAGATGTTTACCCTGTGTTCACCGGAATGGCTACGTCACAGGGGTGGGATCTGTCTCCCACAAAGATTGCACTATATAGCTTTTGAATACAACTGAAGATAAGTTTCCTTCTGCTTAAACTTATCTATGAAACAAAAGCCTGCAACCTATCTAAGCTCTTGATAGAACCTTAGCTATTTAGAAACAATAAGTTTCTCTTAGCTCTCAACTATCCTTAGCTTGTTTCTTGCTTAATGAATTCACGTATGCACTCTGATCTCGTGTTGCTCTCGTCTCGATTCACCTTGCGTAGCTCTTCTATTATTAGGTTAAAGACTTAACCTAATTTTTGTATTGTCGCAGGTTATTGGAGGAGGCTGCACTTGGGCCATAATCAGCATATTTGGCCCAATCACAAGAAAGAGATTAAGCCCATAGTCCACAATTGGGTTACTTTAATTTATTTTTGTATATATTCCGATCTTTCGTGTCGGATTTCATTTTTTGTGTTTTGAATAAATGTTGGATCACTACAAGAAAATCTGTATTTAGCCGCGAACTAGCCACGAACAGTTCGTGGCTAAGAATTTTCTAGCCACAAATAGCTACTAACCAGCCACGACTGCCAAAAAACAGGGTTCGTGGCTAATTCGTAGATATTTGTGGTTATATAGCCACGAATTATGCTTTGTAGCTATTGGTGGGAAATTAGCCACGAATAGCCACGTAGCCATTCGTGGCTATCTTAGCCACAAACATTTTTGTGGCTATCCGTGGCTTTTCAATACCCTAAACCCTAAATATACCATAAAATCCCAAACTCAAAACATTAAACTCTTAATCATAAACTATAAAATAAAAATACAAACCATTAATTATATATACATAAAACTATTATTTTCAAATTAAATACCACAATATTCATATCCTAAATTAAAAAAACTATATATTATATATAACCTTAAACTATAAACAAAAAATCTAATATACCCTAAAACCCCAAACTCTAAACTTTAAACTCTAAATCATAAAAATAAAATCAAAATACAAACCTTTAATTATATATACATAAAACTATTATTTACCACAATTGTATAACATGTATATATATATATATATATATATATATATATATATATATATATATAAAAACTAAACCCTAACTCTTAATAAACCCCAAACTCCTAAAATATAAACAAGAATATAACATTTCAATTAATATAACATATCGAAAACTAAAATTATTAATTAGTATAAACAAAACAAA
Organism: Orychophragmus violaceus; assembly: GCA_030180135.1. Classification (NCBI taxonomy): domain Eukaryota; kingdom Viridiplantae; phylum Streptophyta; class Magnoliopsida; order Brassicales; family Brassicaceae; genus Orychophragmus; species Orychophragmus violaceus. The sequence goes on from CM058230.1 coordinate 7,789,810, forward strand.
CTAACACATAAAACTCTAAACCCTAAACAAACCCCAAAAGTCTAAAGTATAACCAAAACTTATTAGTAACATTTTGAATACTATAATCTATTCAAAACTAATATTCAACTCTTATAAACCTTAAAACCCTATACCTTAAACTATAATCAAACTCTAAACTTTAGATTTTTTTAATCATAAACTATAAATTTAAACTCTTACCCTTCAAACCCTAATTTATATCAAAAAATAATTATTATTATAAACAAAAATCTAAATAAACCCTAAATTATAAACAAGAATCTAATTAATAAACCTCTAATTATTTTAAACTCTAAACATAAATCACAAACCCTATATCTCAAACACTAACCTTAAATTGTAAACCTTATATATATATATATATATATATTTATTTATAAACTAAAATCTTCTTATTTAAATATTAATTAATTTGATATTTTATTTAAAAAGTTTTTACAGTATTAATTTTTTTCATTAAAATTTTTGTTGGTTGTAAAATGATTTTATAAAAAGATTTTATAAATACTTATTTCTTATTGGTGGTTAGAAAATGGCAAGGATTGAGATCTTCTTTAATCCTAGCCATTGGTATATCCTAGATCTAATGGTCATAAAGTTTCTTTCTTAACCTAGCACCTCTTCATCACCTTCAACCCACGCAGCCGTTCAACGAAAGTTTCTCTTCCTCTTCATTTTTTTTTCTTTATCAGATCATGAAAGAGAGAGCCATGGAAATCCGATCTCGTCGCTGTGAGGGTTTGCACAGAGGAGGAGCCGTCGTAGCTTCACCGCTCTCTTCTCCGTATATCTCACTCTTCTGTCACTCTTCCGTAACAGTCCGAGGGAGTCTCTGAGGAACAAAACCATCCAAGCAAGTCACCAAGGAGCAGTGACAAACCATCACCGAGAAGACACGTATTCCTAAGCGTTTTGAAGCCGCCGTAGCTTCACCGCTCGATGAGGTTGAAGACGAAACAGTAAGCCATCAGCCGCAATATGATACCACCGGAAAAGATGTGCTCCTCCGGAGAAGAAGACACACGGACTCGCCGAGAAGACGAAGCGACGGCGGTGTGGAGCATGGAGCAGTCCGATCTTCTTTTTTTTTTTTTTTTAGATTTATGTATATTTATGAATGTTTATCTTTATTAAATTTATGTATTTAATTTTTTTTTTTTAATTTTTAAATTTGTTTTTAATAATTATTAAATTATATTAAATTATTTTTTGTATTTTTTTTTAATAAAGCCACGGATATATTTGTAGCATTTCGTAGCCTTATCTACGGATAGGATCGTGTCTATTCTTAGCTATATTGCTACGAATTTAGTTTAAGGCTATTTATGGCTAATAGCCACAAAACATTTCATGGCTATGTTGTGGCCACGAATAGCCACAAATGTACAATAGCAACGAGCTCATAGCTACCAAAAAGATTTGTGGCTATTCACAGCTAAATGCAAAATAGCCACGAATAATCGGTCATAGCCACGAAAAATTTTGTGGCTATGGCCGAGATTTCTTGTAGTGGATGTTGTCCGGTTAGGATTCCGACCTTTTGTCGGATTTTCTCCAGGTTTTTCCCGGTTTTGATTATCTCTCCTGTGTTTTCATGTTAGTCATTGCTGATTTTTTTGATCTTCGATGTATCTTTCAGGTTGGAAGGATTTAATATCTGTTAGCCTCATCTCCTTACTCGAACTTCACCGCGATGTTAAGGTGTAATAGAAGGACCGTTTTCTGGATTCGATTGGCGATGGATCTCCTTGAAATTGACAGTGCTCGACGTTTCTTTGAAACTAGATTTTCTCGATATGCGTCTCTTTCTGGCATCATGTTCCATAGGCAGATAATCGGCAAAGGGTAAGTAGTTACTTGGGTTCATGCTTCGTTGTCGGTGATCGGCGATAAATTCTAACACTGGAGTTGCATGGCGGTATCAACGGCGTTGAAGACGCGTGTCCTTTCTCTTCACCGTGTGGCAGTTTCTCCCTCTTCTAAAACTGACTGGACTGGAGATCCGACCCATTTATTGGCCTGTTTACGTTTTGAATTTCCCTTGTAATTCAATTTTTTATTTGTAATTTCAGTCGAGTTGAACATGTAGTGTCTAGTCCTTTATGAACCTTATCAATATAGTTACAACAACAACAACAAAAAAGATATTTTGGCTAAAACATAGATATTTTGCGTTTGTTAACGAGAAGTCTCTAAAAACATAATAGATATTTTGGCTCAAAAATAGATATTTTGCGGGTCGTCAAAGAAAAAGAAGTTATTTTGCGCTTGTTGGCGAGAAATATATTTTGAAAAAAAGATAGTTGGATCAACTGTTTAGGCGAAACCCAAAACGTTTTCTCATTAATTTTCTGGAAGAGAGTAGAATCTGAAATGTTTTATATCCGCAAAGGAAAACAGGAAGAACAACAATAAGACATATGACGAGGTCGTTGTACATAAAAGAAAAAGCATACGAGTCGACAAAGAAACCAAACAAGCATGATGAGATGTGGCGACTCTCCTCCGAAACTGCATCGTCCGGACACAAATCTAACAAACACACACACTAGAAAACCCATGAGCTAAAATGACGACATACTTAGAGTTCCTTGGTACTCTCCCACAGCTGCTGTGTCGTCTCGCTTCCGGAAACACTCCTCTTCACCTCACTTCCGCTGCAGATCTGGCAGTTTCCTCCACCGTATCTTTACTATGCCCGAAGCTCCTTGTGATCGCCTCTTTCATCTTTTCTCCTGTTTCCATCGATGCATCATCCTTTCCTCTAAAACTACACAAAGGGAAAGATAAAAGAACCAGAGTTAGATAAATATGTTCCGACCAAGAAGCTATGAGCCTTTGGTCCAATATCTCCTTTGGACTCGAAACCATATTAAACTACATTTTCTAGCTAAGATCTATAATATCGTATGATGGAAGATCAGAGCTTTCTTCATGTTAGAATTCGTGATATGGAAGACTTCATTTTGGATAACCAGCTAATAAAACAACTGAGTTTAAGAACATTCGATCATTCAATAAAGGTCATAACTTTAGTTTAGGTAAACAACAACTCACCCAAACGCCGGTTGATTCTTCTGAGTAGTGCGGTTTTACCCTTCCTCATCCTCGGAGTGAGACTCAGTATTTGAAGTCGTCTTGGTCTTAGTCTCCACCAATTGAGCTTGTACACTAAACCCACCGACCAAAACAATATGTTAATGAGAACAACGTCTGTATTATTGATACTGCCTCAAAACGTTATGACATCGATTTTCAGTTATTTTTAAGGCTTCCTTTTTAGTTTTTTTTTGTATCATGTTGATAGCTAGACTTTTCTATTTCGTCTATCTAATTAACTTTGGATTACATTTTTTAAGTTTTGAAAAATATTATTGATAATCATCTACTATATTAAGACTTTATCTTACAAAGTAACACCAGAAGGCATCTTACAAAATTACATATTAAGACTTTATCTTCCAGTTAAGCACGTGCCCTGGCGGAGCTCCATACCTTCTTGTAAACCAAATTCCATCAGTTTTAGCAATCCATGAACGTAGCTGAGTACATCGCTGAAAATTAGAATGATATGCTTCAAAATCATAATAAAACTTATCATTAGGCCCATATCTAAAAATGCAACTCCATCGTGTTTCTTTTGGCCAACTATAGTCGACGAAAGAAATGATATGTGGAGTTTGATTGAAGCTTAAGGTATATGTATCTATCTTTCCATGGTTATCTTTACAATCGATCTTCAAAGTAGCACCAGGAACGAGTTGATTATAAAATTCTATATGATTTCTATCGCAATCGGCTTCAATTGACCCTAAACACACAGCAGCAACTAACATAAAAACTATCAAATGATTCATGTTTTGGATCTGTGATATTTTTTTGGAATGATAATGACATCAAACATGTTGAGTGTTATATATTTCTTTGAGATATCCTTTCTTTAATTAGTAGATCATCTATTTATTGCTTTAGCTAAATTTAAACACACAAAATGGATGACAAAAAAAAAACACAGCACACGCAAAATGAACTAACTAAACATCTGGTTTGGGAGTTTAGCTTCTAAAAGTAAGGTTGCTATTAGGGATATACATTAGCTATTAAGATATACATTAACTTTGGATAGATTTACTCTACATTCTTGTATTTGTCTATAGCAATATCTTTCCTATCTCTTCTTGAAATTTTAGTGGTCAATATTAAGATATATATTAGCTATTAAAATATACATTAGTTTTGTAAAGATATTGCTATAGATAAATACAAGAAATATAATATCTATCCGAAGATAATATAAATCTTAATAGCTAATGTATATCCTAATATTGACCACTAAAATTTCAAAAATAGTTAGATATTGCTATAGATAAATACAAGAATATAGAATATATCTATATGAAACTAATGTATATTTTAAAGTTAATGTATATCCTAATATTGACCACTAAAATTTCATAAATAGTTAGAAAAGATATTTATATAGATAAATACAAGAATGTAGAGTAAATATATTCAAAACTAATGTATATCTTAATAGCTAATGTATATCTTAATATTGACCAATAAATTTCAAGAATAGTTAGAAAATATATTGCTATGGATAAATACAAAAATGTAGAGTATATCTATCCGAATCTAAAGTATATCTTAATAGCTAATTTATATCGGGAAAATGTCAAACAATACATGAACTATTTTATTATAACCAAAACATACATGGACTATACAGCTAGCAAAAAAAAAATTAACTTTGATAGACTTTTTTGATAATCAACAAATATGTGGTTGTCTCGGCCAAAATAACAAACCGTCATCTCATATGTTAAGACGAAACGACGAACCGTTAACAGTTCCGTTAAAACAAAACGACATCGTTTTGTCCAAAGTTTTTGTTTGGGAATTGCCAAAAAAATACCTGAACTTTTAAATTTTGGCCAAAAATATATGAATTTTTTTTTCTTTTGGGCAAAAACATACATGAACTATACCGAGATCCAATTACGATCAAAGTCCGTATTGAGACCCGATTAACCCGGCCCGCCCCCAAAAATGGGTTAGAAAATAATCTCAAAGACCCATATTCGAACTTGGGTTGATGATGGTTCTTATTGGCCCATGGCCATCTCGAACCGAATCCTACTTTAGGACCGGTAATAAACCCTTTTTTGGGCCATCCTACTTGGGTTAAAAAGAGGCTCTGATTACCTCTTCGAAGAAAACCGAACATACCCAATTTGCTCAACTAAATCGAAAAACGAATAAGAAAAGAGATAATAACCACACTTATGGACAAAAAAATATGTCTTGAGAACCATCTTTTCAACAATCAAGAAGTTAAATATAGACATGGTACGTTCCGGTTCAGTTTAAATTTTTCAAGTTTTTGGATTTTCGGATATAGGCATATAAGATATATTCGAGTATTTTATAATTTTGATTCGGGTTCGGTTCAATTACTTTCAAATTCGGTTTGATTCTGAATATCCAAAAAATTATAAAACAAAAACAAAATTAGTTAATTTGAATAACAATTTGTTAAATTTAGATAAATATAACAAGAGATTTCGTACATTTCATTTATTTTGGATATTTTAGTTATTTTGATCTAAAACTAACTAATATATTTGAGTTTGTAATTATGATTTTGGATTATTCTGTTATATTAAGTATGAATATAATTTATATTTTAGGTATATAATTGTAGTTCAGATATTTCGGGTACCATTCGGTTCTCTGTTTGGGTTAGGATCGGTCGGTTTTTTGAATATAGAAGTTTAAAACCCATTCGGATATTTTGTCGGTTTGAATTCGATTCATTTTTTCGGTTCGGGTTCGTTTCAGTACATCGGTTCCAAATTTTTTGCCCAAACCTATTTAAGAAGAGTTTAGTTACATATAATATAACACAACATTAACGTAGCTAAAAGTTCCGGACGGTGGGGTTGGACCTAGCGCCTAACGAAAAAAATCAAAGAGTATACGGGATTTACGCTGACCAGAATTTTAGGCTATTTAATTTAAATTAATCATATATATTATTAATTGTTCCTAAATTTAGTAATATTTTCATATATTAAGGGTGTATAATACAAAAAACTTCCAAATTCTAGTCACACAGATATATAAAAAAATTAAAGTGTCTTGGTATTAAACAAAAAAAAAATTCAAAAATTTTATTATGCTTCAATAGCTTCGTCTATTAATGATTAAGTAGTCAAATGTCATTGGTTTTGTAGGGTATATTCTTGACCTCTGACTTTTTTCAAGAAAAGCATAAAAAGCCATGTGGATTGATCCTGTAAAAATTCATTGGCGTGTGGACTATTGTTAAATGAGCCAACTTTTTTTTGATGCGGCATATTTTAATTAGTCGTCGGTTTACCGATTAATCGGACAATCCACAATCAATTTCGGCCGTTGACTTTCAGAACCGACTAACTCCACCTCGCCTCGTTGGACCACCATCGAGCGATTACTCGGCCAACTATTTGACTACACGGGCGATTTTTTGAACAAAGGTTAAAAGTGACATAAAATACCAAAATCCAATGAGGAAAAATCTCAGCACAAGAGAAACAAATCACAAGCTTCAGAAAAGAAAGGGGGGGGGGGGGGGGGGGGGGGGGGCTAACATAATAAATTCATATATTTTTCAAGTGAAAATTTTGAAAAAAAATTAATGTGAATAATCATAAAATTTTCGTTCTATTTTTGTTTATGTTGTTACAAACCGAAAATAAAGAAACATTGATGACTTGTGCCCCTCGATTCGCAAGAAGAACGTTTGCTAAAACAATTTGTAATACATGTAGATTTTAGAATAGAAAGACCAACTAAATTTTACAAGAATTAGGTGGAAAGAAGTTTGGGAATTCGGCCCAAAAAAACTCCAACTTTGCAAGAATTACCAAAAGAAACACGAATTTTAGGCTAACCAAATAAACACTGAACTTTTCGTTGACTTTTAAATATATTAACAATCTTTTCGTTGACTTGCTAATTTAGCACACCGTTAACTGAATAATAAGACATCGTTAGCTTAACGTTAACTGCTGACGTTAAGTGAAACGACATCGTTTCGTCACTCTTAAAACGACGTCGTCTTACATGTTTTTATTTTACCATTGGGCTAATAACACTTTTGATGTAATCTCTAACGTATATTGTTTTATTGAGTATCTAAAAATCTCTAACCTAAAAAAAAAAATTCAAAAAATCAAAATTCAAAAATTCAAGTAAAATTCTGAAAAATAAATTTAAAATCAGAATTTGAAATATATATTTTTGTTAAAAATAAAAAGTAAAAATCCTAAAAAAAATATATCTAAAAATCTATAAGATTCCAAAATGCTAAAATTAAAATTAATTACTAAACCATTTGAAACCTATTTTTATATAACTTAGTGTATTTAAGATCAAAATATATAAATGATATTTATCACACTATATATTTTGTACAATTTTATTTTGATAAAAACACTAAAACAATTATTGATAAAATATGATATCGAACGAGCATACCCCAGAAACTACAATTGTGTGTCATTTAATTACTGTCTTTTAATGTATAGTCTATAATTTTTTGTCTTTGTTCGGTTGGTATCATATTTTAGCAACAATTTGTGTGATAAGATCATTTGTGTATTTTATTTTAAATACATTAATCATATAAGAATATATAGTGTGATTTCAAAATTTTATTTGTGTATTTTATCTTAAATACATTTCAAATTATTTTAACCATTAATTTTAATTTTAGTATTTTAGTATTTTTTAATTTTTAACGAAAACTAAAATTTATTTGTAATTTAAATTTTATTTTTATTTTTTCAGAGTATTCTTAATTTTTTGAAATTTTTAAGATTTTGAAATTTTTATAGATTTTTTATATTTAATAAAAGAAAACATGTTTGAGATATTTTTAAAAGAACCACTAGCCCAGTAGCAAAAAATCTCTTTACCGTCAGAGGTCTTGAGTTCGAGTCTAGAAATAAACATTTCTTTGAAAAAAAAAATGTAAAACGACGTCGTTTCGTCACATCTCAAAACGACGTCGTTTTAGTTAACAAACGATGTAAATGACTTTTAAAATTTCTGTTAAATTTGTTAACGGCGTGCTTAATTAACAAGTTAGCGAAAAGTTTAGTGTTTTTTTAGTCGATCTACAAATTCGTGTTTTTTTTGTAAGTCTTACAAAATGGGGGATTTTGTTGGCCGAATTCCCAAAGAAGATTACATAGACATGTTACATTTTCTTATTTTCGTTGAAAACATTATTTTCGAATTTCCATTTTGTTTTATTCGCTTGTAAAAAAATGAGAGAACAGTGTGTTTCTTCTTCCTTCTCTCAGTTTGGTGGACAATAATAATAAAAATCTTCGCCTAAAAACCTTTTAGAGAGAGGAGAGAGAGAGGCAACTCATCAGTTGTTACGGCTCAAAAGAGAGATATAGAGATCGAGATCCAAGACGACGGAGGAGCAGAGAGCTCAGACGGATATGTGATCTCGGCTTGCTTCCGTCCGTTTCTGTGAGTACCAGAATAGCTTACTGATAATTTCTCTTGGCGTGGACTACATTTTCTCTCTCAGTTACGAATCGACCCCTTTCATTTCATTTTCCTAGATTCGATTTGTCTTGTGTGATCGTTTAGGTTTTATCCTTACTTGGAAATGATCATCTAGATTTTGCGATTGTTCTAATCGGCTGGGAAATTTCTCTATCTATGATCTTGCTTCCTGGGCACTCGATTTATATTTACACTTTTAGGGCTTGAATGGTATACCACTTATTCACGTTTTCACGTTTTGAAAACGTGATTCCGTTATTTTTTACCATTCATAACATTCATCACTTATTCACGTTTTCACGTTTTGAAAACGTGATTCCGCTATATACAACTAGCGTGTTAAAAATATAACTATAGAAAACAACACGTGATTAATCTACTAAAACTAGCTTTTCGGCGTTTTGTAATTTTTCTGCAGAAACTTGATTCAGTTCAGTTCATCCCGCCAACAGTTAATCAGTTATTCCGTTATTCTGCTATTCATCTGGCATACCATTCAAGCCCTTAGATTTCAACTATAGTCAGTCATACCTGGTCACCGGAAAAATCGCTGGTAGCTACTTAGAGATCTGAGCCTATAGTTAGTGGTCCACTATGATGGTTTACAAATGGCTATTCTCGTTTCTAATTAACTCAGTTCTGGGCGGCTAGCTTGTCGGCGATAGGTCTCTGAAACTTTTTTCTTTTTTTGGATTTTTAATTGTGGTATTGCCCATTGTTTCTATCGTCACAATCTCAATCCGACGCTCTATTATTTTATTGGTATAATGTGTATACATGTGAAGCAGTATGCATTTGGGGGTCATCTCTCACTTCTTCCCTTTCTTGTTTCTCTAGGATTTGAAACTTCTTACGTTTCAACATAGTGTCTGTGTGGGTGCACATTTGGTCAACTTACTCTGGTTTTTCTCTAAGTAACCGAAATGGGTTCGAGATACCCATCTCACCAGCTCGGCAATGGGCTGTTCGTCTCTGGACGGCCTGAGCAACCCAAAGAAAGGCCTCCAACAATGAGCTCAGTAGCCATGCCTTACACTGGTGGTGATATCAAGAAATCAGGAGAATTGGGGAAGATGTTTGATATTTCAACAGATGGGACTAAGTCAAGGAAGTCTGGTCCAATACCCGGTGCTCCTTCAAGGTCTGGTTCATTTGCAGGGATTGCACAATCAGGTCCAGGGGCTCCTAATGCTACTGGTCGTATGTCTGGGTCTTTAGCTTCTGCTGGGTCAGTTTCGATGAAGAAAACGAATTCTGGACCTTTATCTAAGCACGGAGAGCCTTTAAAGAAATCATCTGGCCCGCAATCTGGTGGTGTAACGCGGCAAAATTCTGGTCCTATTCCTGTTCTTCCAGCCACAGGTCTTATAACATCTGGGCCTATTACATCAGGTCCTCTGAATTCATCTGGCGCCCCCAGAAAGGTTTCTGGTCCTCTAGACTCTTCTGGTTCGTTGAAGACACATATGCCTTCTGTTGTCCACAACCAAGCGGTAACTACCCTTGGTCCTCAAGATGACTTTTCCTGCCTGAAGAGCTTCCCAAAGCCTGTGTTGTGGCTGGTTGTTCTAATATTTGTAATGGGGTTCCTTGCCGGAGGCTTCATTCTTGGTGCAGTTCACAATCCAGTGCTCCTCATCACTGTTGCCATATTCTTTATAGTTGTTGCCGCACTTTTTATATGGAATATCTGCTGGGGGAGACGTGGTACCACAGATTTCATTGCTTGTTATCCTGATGCAGACCTTAGAACTGCCAAAAATGGTCAATACGTGAAGGTCACTGGGGTAAGTACGCATTGGTCCCTTAGTTGATTAATTTGTGTGTTTTTCTTCTGCTGCGTCTTTGCTTGCCCGAAATGTAAATCCGGTAAGTATATGGTTGCATACTGAGAGCACGCTGTAGCTTTTTTTGCTCTGGGTAGCTACTAAAATGGTGCAAGACCGAGTACTAGTTAGTTGAAGAATGGCATTAGCAAATGGATGCATCTATAGTCATGGTTTTCTATTTTTATGAGTTTGATTCACTTTTTATTATTTGAAGGTGGTTACTTGTGGTAATGTGCCGCTTGAGTCATCCTTTCACAGAGTTCCCAGATGTGTGTACACATCCACATGTCTATATGAGTATCGTGGATGGGGTTCGAAACCAGCCAATTCTTCACATCGTTGCTTCACATGGGGACTAAGATCATCCGAGGTTAGTGATTCTCCAATATACTCATATTCGCAGAAGAAATATTATGTTATCTGGCTCAACCCCATCAAAACACTTTCTTGTAAAGTTGTACCATTATGTGGCAGAGACATGTGGTGGATTTTTACATATCTGATTTCCAATCTGGGCTCAGAGCCTTAGTCAAAACCGGGAACGGTGCAAAGGTGACACCTCTTGTAGATGATTCTGTTATCTTAGATTTTAAGCATGGAAGTGAGCAAGTGTCTCCAGATTTTGTTCGGTGGTTAAGGCAGAAGAATATATCAAGTGATGATCGAATACTGCGGCTTAAAGAAGGGTAACAAACAATCATTTTTCATAAACGACTGTTAAAGTATTAATAGAAGCTTCGATTCTGAATCTGTTGGGGTTTCAATATCAGGTATATAAAAGAAGGAAGCACAGTTAGTGTGATTGGAGTGGTGCAGAGAAACGATAATGTGTTAATGATAGTGCCATCATCTGAGCCACTTGCAGCTGGTTGGCAATGGAGGAGATGTACATTCCCAACTAGCCTTGAAGGAATCATATTGAGATGTGAAGACTCTTCGAACGTTGATGCAATACCGGTTTAAGTCCATCATTATCATCATCAACATCAAAGTGTCGTCGATTCTTTAAATATTCTTGGTCTGTTTGGTGGTTAATGTGTTTTTTTCTCTCTATTTCGTTCTTTAAATTCATTATTTTGTTCTCCAAGTTATTACTGTCTGTTAGGTTGATGTTGATGGTGATGAGATGGCTACGGTGGTGGGTGTGGTTTCATATTCCGAGCTAATTGTATTCTTATTCGTTGTCTTTTGGTTTGTATAGTTTTTAAGTAAATCTTCTGTGGTAGAACTTGTATCCTTTACTCAAGCTGTTATATGTATGTTATGAAAATCTTTTCTTTTGTGAAACGAAATTCACTTTGATATACTTCTGAAATCCAATTGTTTTATATTCATTTATGTTATGTTTTATGCTATCTGGTATAATCTTGACATTTTTCTTTCATCATGAGCAACATATGGTCTAACTTGTATTCCACAGAATAATTATGCGATGTGAATTTGTGATCAATAGGGAGTTAGTAATAAATGAGAGGCACTGATCTTATTATGAAGAAATTTAGGTCCAAAACACAAGTCTTTTACAAACAAAGACAAAAACCTAAACTAACCAAACTCAAATAACAAGAAATCTTCCTTTTAATTCAGAAAGGTCGCTGAAAAAGAGTTTCTTTCCCAAACTAATGGGACAACTTAAAACAGCAGCAAAGACGACATTAGAAGTAAACAACATAACAATCTGTTTTGTTTGTTTTCTTAACGCATGAAAGGGACTAACCAACGCATCTCTGCTCCATTTCCATTAGCCAAATAGTATATTTTCTTCCAGTTTTCTTCTGAGAATACTTCACGCCTAATTAGTCTTTGTCTGCAACGTATAGAGCGTTCATGACATCAATATCCGCTTTAGTTCGGTTTATTGTACTCAAGCAGATAAACTTAGTGATATGTGACTTGATAGCTATGATCGGTAAGAGTATTAGAGAGTTGAAACTGTTTCGTGAAACTCACCGAAGGTAGTAATAGCAGACAGCTTCTGCTTCTTCTAAACTATAACGAGGGAATTCCTGACGAGCATCGGCTGGAACATCTGGCAAGTCTTTACGTAGTTTTCCTACTGCTGTTGAATGTGAGAATGCACCCACCATCATATCATCATGGATCATGCTTCTAAAAGCATTTACCTGCCAAATGAATTGTATGAGTTGGGTTTTTTGTTTGTTTGTTTGTCTCAGTGTAGATAGAATTTCAGAAGAGAAATTTTACCGTAGTAAGTTCTCTGGCATGTATAGGCCGGCAAGAACGTGGTGTTACGGGCTCTTCAAACTCACTGAATGTAAACCAATTGTTATACTGAAAGACAAGCAAACAATCAGCAGTAACATTAGTGCTTTAAAACAATAGAAGACGAATGTAGCATAAATGGGAAACTTGGGGGCTAACTTGATCAATTGCAATCAGGACTGGTACATCTTTTACGAATGAGAGTTCTTTTCTAAGTCGCACCACGACACTAACAGCTGCATGAGTACTCTTGATCCCCATTTGCACAAGGTCATACAGAGTTGAATCCTCGGGAACCGGCATAGTATCTGCTCCTTTCAAGTATCCTACACCCGCACCCTCTCCAAGCACGATGGGATCATAGATGTGGCACCGTAACTCTCTTAAACGGGGTTCATTGAACTTGATAAAATCCTACAGAATCAAGTTTATTAAGAAATGCTCTTAACTAGGAAGAATTCCATTTCTAGAGAGGGTGCATGTGAGATCTTGCCTTAAGAATATTCTCAGCTTGTAGAGGAGTATCCCAAAAACCTGTATGTGGATTCTTGTAGAAGTATCCTCCATGAGTCCAGTCACGACCTTTGGGTGCATATAAAACTAGCCAGCCTTCGTCACGTGCCCAGTGAACAAGCATCGCCAAAGCAATACTCTTTCCACTTTTAACAGGACCATCCAAGATAATCTGTTTCTTAGGCTTGACACCTTTTCAGAACAAAGTATGGTGTTACAAATCCTGGCTAAGGCGAAATGACAAGCTAAGACTTAACCATCTCCTAACGCTTATAAGGAAAAAAACATAACTTGCTGACCATAGAAGAGATCAGTATTCTTATAGTTAAGACATAAACTTGAAGGCAAAAAAGGATGATGAACAAAGAACACACCTTTACCCTCACTTGGCCACATGGGAGGATCAGCAATGCGTCTGAAATTATCCCTCAGCTCTAAGAAACTTTTCCTCACAAGCAATGCAGGTCTCCATGATTCTTTAAACTCATCTTCAATTCCAGAAGCCAATCCCTCCGGCAGAACTGCTTTCAGTGCTGCCTCACTATCATCCCCACATTAACATCAACATACAAATTATGCACAACAAGATTCTAACACAAGACCATATAGAATAAGTCAAGAGAAAAAGAGATACTCGAATTTGAAGTAGGAGCCGATATCCTTGTGAGATAGCTGCGAAAGGTTAACATCTCTGGGAGTAAAGAGTGGCCGACCATTAGGACCTATATCTAGAGAAGGAACCTTCTCATCATCAGCTAGCCTCTTAGCGCGACCTGCCTCGAGTTCATCTCCACCGGAACCACCAAACTCTCCGTCCTCGGCTCCCGCGGCACCTGATTCGCCGCCTTTAGGTTTGGATTTTTTGCCTTCAGCTTTCTTCGTCTTGGTAATAGTAGATTTCGTGCTTTTGGAAGATGAGAAGCAGCGATGAATGTGATCTAAACCCGGGATAACTGTTCCAGCGGCTGCTGAAGTCGGCGACGGGAAATGACAAACGGTGTCGTTTTTTAGAATCAAAGATCTCCGATTGAATTTGAAATTACCGGAGACGTTTCTTACGACGGACCTCAACATTTCTCTGGTTCGTGAACTCTCTCACTGTCTCCGGCGTTAAGGTTTTAGGGAGGGATTTTGGATGCAAATCTGACGAACCAACGAAAGGGTTGAGCAGAGAGGAAGTGGCAAACTTGTAATTTCACTTCAATCGGGCCTATTAAACTACTGGGCCTTAGTGTCAGCATATTTGGGATAGAAAGTTAGGCCCATTACTTAAATTGATGACGTTACTATAAACGTCAACTAAACCTAATTTTAGTTGACTCCGTAAAGACTTTAGTGATTAAATTAAACCAAAGAAGTTTTGTCGTATTTGAAATAATAATAATATAAAAATGTATTTTTTTGTCGAATATTAATAAAATTTGGAAGAGTGGGGAAGGAAAAGGAAAGCAAGAGAGGTGGCGATCTAACGTTGAAGATAATTTGTTTTTGTATCTTTTTTTATTATCCTCTCATGGCGGATAACACGAGAGCTGTCCAACGGCTCTTGTTAGTCTTCATCTTCTACACTTTTACTCTCTAACGTTTTCTCATTCTTCTTATTTTTTCCGAATTTTGTTTCGGATTCAAGTCAATTATGGTGACTATGGCCTCTGCTTCTGGTTCTGCTCTTTGCTTCACTGATGCTTCTAGTTCTCGCTCTATCAGACGCGAGTTTGGAGCTTTATGTCTTGCTCCTAGGACAGTCACGTTCGGATTTGTCGATAAATCTATTATCAATCTCGAGCGACTAAGGTTTCCTTTTTTCCGGTTGTGTATCGATTTCAAATTCAATTATTTGGCAGATTTGATGTTTCTTTACTTGATTTTTCTGAGTTTTCTGTTTGGAGTTTCTAAGCTAATTCAATGGAATGTTAGCTAATCTGGTTGATTTACCAGATGATCATATTGTTCCCTTTTTTCTTTTCTTTTTTGGTCGACAAATCATATTGTTCCTTATGAACTCGATTTCTAAGCACAGATTGTTTGAGCTTAACCATGTTCTGTATTTTGTGTTTTGGAAAATTATGTCTTTTTTTTACTGATCCAACTTATTCGATCAATTCCGGTTTTCTTTTTTTCTGCGTCAGATTATCGAGTTTGAAGACTCGAGCATCAAATGCTACGGCTGTTGAGGTATGAAATGATTTGATAACACAAGAAGAATATACCAAGGATCAGAGAAAGTTTTTACGTTCAATTTGTTTTGTTTTTTGTTTTTTAATTTTGAAGAATGGAAAGCAAGATGGAAGTGCAGCTGATTCAGACAAAGTTCCAACTCCAGTGGTGATAATCGACCAAGATTCAGACCCTGATGCAACCGTTGTCGAAGTCACTTTTGGAGATCGTCTCGGAGCTCTACTTGACACTGTAATGAGATCGTTTTTCTTACTTACTTTGCTGCTTAGTCACGCCCTCCCTTCTTATCTGATCAAACGTTTTCTCCAGATGAATGCACTCAAAAACTTGGGTCTGAATGTCGTCAAGGCAAATGTCTACCTCGACTCTTCTGGCAAGCACAACAAATTTGCCATTACTAAAGCGTATGTCTTTATTAAGACACTCTGAATCAAGCCATAGAGTTGAATTTTAGATTGACTCTTGTGGGACTGTATTGTTCACAAACAGGGATAGTGGAAGAAAAGTGGAAGACCCTGAATTGCTCGAGGCCATCCGTCTCACAGTCATAAACAATATGCTTGAGTTCCATCCTGTAAAACTACTTGTATCCTAATATGAAAGTTTCTATTTTGCATCATTTCTCAACTCACACATTGGCTTGTTGATTATTTGGATCAGGAATCAAGTTCTCAACTGGCAATGGGAGCAGCTTTTGGTGTTCTTCCACCGACTGAACAGGTAAAAAGAAAACTTAAGGCTTGATGGCGTTGGTATAATATTTGTTCGATAAGTTTATGTAAAGGCCAAGAATGCAACTTCGAAGTTAGCCTCAAGATCATTTTCTTTTTTGGATTGGAATGTTAACAGGTTGATGTGGACATCGCAACACATATAAGCATCGAAGATGATGGACCAGACCGCAGGTAAAGAAAACATATCTTCTTCACTCATCTCAACATACTATATTCCTAATACATGATGTGATGATCATTGAACTGTTGTTGCAGTTTACTATACATAGAAACAGCGGACAGGCCTGGACTATTAGTTGAGCTGGTGAAGATCATTTCAGATATTAGCGTAGCTGTCGAATCTGGAGAATTCGACACCGAGGTAATCCTGAGTTTTTAAAACCTAATTCTTGTAAAGATATGATCACTCCCTTTTTGCTCATCATGTTGCTTCTTTGTTTTGAATGTGAAACAAACAAACAAAAAGGGTTTGTTGGCTAAGGCAAAGTTCCACGTAAACTACAGAAACAAAGCCCTAATCAAGCCTCTCCAACAGGTAAACAAATTCAGAAATCAGAGTATGTTCTTTCAGAGATGCCAATCACATTTTGTTTGTATGTAGGTTCTTGCCAATAGTATGAGGTACTTCTTGAGGCGTCCATCAACTGACGAGTCCAGTTTCTGAAAGGCCACTTAAAAGAAAAAACAAATTGAAATCTCATTCCACATGACTACTTTGTACACCTTTTTTTGTTTACATTTGACTTTGTTTTAGTAGACTGCTCATACATCTGTAATAGTAACATTTCTCTACTTCAATCATTCATCAAATTTTACCTTCATTCACAGCCTGACAAATCCTATTATCTACATTAACTTAATGATTATAGAGGACTTTTAAACCCAGTGAAAGCACATACGAAGAAAGTTAGTTTGCAAATATGGGGTAACCAAGTCTTACAGATTCAGAGAGTACAAATTTTTTTTCCATGTTTTAGGAAAAAAGAGTCAGATAAAACGTAGAGATAGAGTTTCACCATACATAATGTTATTTAAAATGACAATATTTTTTTTCTCCTTTTGCACTCCCCATCAAGCGCCACTTGCATACAGACGAGTCCATTCCTTAGCTGCATATGTTCACAATTGATATCAGGAACAAAGAATTACCAAACTTTTGAGTTTTTAGATCATATTTTATCACCTGTCTCCACAGCTTCTGCTTCATCACTCTTCCAATGCTTAGCTATGTTCTCAGACAGCGGATCATCTGGGTTTGGTGCACTTAGAAGAGCTTGAATACTTTTTTTTAACACCGGCATTGATGAACCATAAAGTTTGAATAACTGATATTAATAACTGATATAATGTACTTGGTTTAGTAGAGACTAGAGAGAGTGAATTCTATTGAATATTAACTATACCTCAAGAGCACAGTTCTTATTTGTAGCGCAGGACTCCACTTGTCTTTCAGTATGTCGAGGCAAATTCTTCCAAGCTATATATGCATAAATAAAAGCATCCAAAACATGATTGATAAGGATATAATATATAAGAAAGTGTATGATTATTTATCTTGATGGTAAGGAAAAACTAGTATAGATTTTACAACAAACCTTGTCAATGTTAGGATGGTATATCTTTGTAAGAAACCTAACCTGTGTTACAAATGAAATCATCAGTAAGACCCCCAAACTCTATATCAATATTGAAACTTGTGTACCTTGTCTAATCTTACAAGTGAAAATGAATTTGAAGTAGTCATAACAAACCACAATCAAGAATCTCATAAACCCATTAGGTACAAAAGTCAAAATATTAAAGAGTAAAGACAATCACCTTAACAGCCATTTACAATGTGTTCACTTAATATTGTTGTGTTGAACTAATTTCACTCAAGTTACCACGGAATGTAATGAATGGAGTCAAACATCAGAAACATGAAATGAAAAATGAGTAAAACACACAAAAGTTGAAGCAACTTACCTTGGGAGCTGCCATAGGATATTCTTCAGGCAAAAAGAGCTCCAACTTGAAAACTCCTCCTAGATTTTGAGGATGAAAAAAAATGATTGGTAAACAAATATCAACTAATAGAATTGATTCTGGAAGAAATTATATATATGAAAAAAAGAGCATAGAGGAACAAACAAAACGTGCCGATGATGAAATCAATGGTAGCTTATAGATTCATACCACAACAATCCAGAAACCAAAAAATCTATAACCAACAGATATCATCTGACCGTAGACAAACATATATGTATGTAAGTCCAAATAAAGATACAGCAGAATTTCATTACTCACATAATGAAATTGGTAAGTAGCATGAACTGAGCAAGTGCTTATACACATTCACAAGAGGCAACGATAATGGTTGCAGTATTTAAGAAGAAGAATAAGGAAGAAGCAATCAATGAGCCTCCTGTAGACTCTTAAAAAAATTGACTACCTTCATAAGGAGACTGTGTAGGACCAAGAATCATAACATTGAAATAGCGCATGTTTTCCTCTGACGGAGACGCACTTATCCCGGGAGCTGCAAGAAAATCACCAATAAAAACTGAAATTTCGAATCGAAATCCACACTAGCAGCTAGATCAAAATCAGCTAAAATCTACTCTAAAAGTCAACAAGAACCGATGAGCTTACCTGGTTCACTAAGTAGACGTTGAGTTTCCTACCAGATCGAAGAAAAATAGTCAGATCATAAGTTGAACAAAAGTAGAGAGGATACATATCAAACAAATTATAAAATTCTCCCAGTCTGATGAGCTACGAGCAGGTGGTTGCTCCTCCGGATTTCAGATTAAATCCCTTTAAAGAAAGTAACCAAGAGAAATTGAGATCGGAGGAGTTTGAAAAGGATCGGGAAAACGCACCTTGATGATTCTTCGCGGAAGATTACTATTCGCCATTATCGCGGGCTATAGGATTCGATCGATCTCACAGAAATTAGGGCTTTTTTAGAGAGAACGAAGCTAGCAAAGGACGCACACGGTGATAATCGAGGAGGACGCTGCGTCGTCTCTCGTCTCGTGCCCCCTTGATGCTTTTAATTCTTTCTTTTTTTTCCTTTTTTGTGGAAAATAGAACAATGTTTTCATATAATATAGTAATTCATTTGTGAAAATCATTTTTTGGCATCTGAAACATCAAAATGTCTTCAACTTTGTATTATTCGCTTCCATCCAATACAAAATTCAGTTCATATTTAATAAAAGTCAATTCATATTTATGTCTTCTAAACCATGATTAAAAGTATGTTGAAAATTTTATTATTATTTTTGGTATTTAATAAAAGGTCAACTCATATTTATCTGGTAATAAAATTAATTAATAGATAATTTCAGAAAACATTTAGGAACTCTATTTGTAAAATAAAATTATGTTTTTTATTATTATTTTTGCTGAATAGTCTTATTCCCAAGTGCCCATCATTTGTTTATTTATTTGCCTTTTACAGTTTTACGACGCGTTGGTCGAACGCCAACTTAAAGAGCCCCAATAGTGCTCTTCAATGGTCCAGATTGTAATAGAAAAATCAAGAGAAGGATAAGAAAGATAATGACACTGCAGAATCATAATCCATTAGTGTCAACATCAACATGTTCTTCCAACCATTTTAAAATTTAATACAAAACTACCAAGTCTATCTCCCACTAGGAACCGTGAACGTTAAGTTTAAAGACGATACTGATCAGTTATTAGTTATTACATTCGGCTCAAAACTGGACAATGAACTGAGGTGAAGTTATCGGTCTACAGAGTGACGATATCATTTTGGTACTCTTCTAAGTATTACGTATTTGCCGAACACATTTTTCTCCTGCCACTTGTAAGGGATGAAGAACGATCTATACTTAGCTGGCGAAAGCTCTCTGTCCAGATAAGGTAACACTGCGATAGTCTGAACCAAAAGCAGGAGAGAAAAAACGATTGAACTAGAGAAAGTGAAATTAAGGTTTACAGGAAGATGGTTTGATTCTTATACCTCCCATGTCGATAAGTCGCTGCCTCGATATGGATACGGTCTACTAAGCTGCAGCTCAATGAGGAATGTGCAACTTTCAATATTCTTTAACTGAAAGAACGAAAGAAAGAAAAAGATGGAGAAAATCAAGCAATGATCGAGTTTTATGGTTTAGAGACTCTTTGAAGAATTTCATGAGAAGGAAGAGTGTGAGTTTTACAAATTGTTCATCAGATGCTTGGTTCTTGTTGTTGAAGTATGGAGGTGATGCTGCAGTGCCTCCAAGTGTAGTGTTAAATGGGAATGGAAGAAGACCGCGGAATCCATCATCGATCCACCGTACTTCGATAATGTAGTCAGGCACGAAAAATGATGATGGGTATCGATGCCATTCGCTTCCCACACACAGAACAGAACCTGACATACCAATAAAACCAACCAAAACACTTAACAGTATTCAGGAAACTTTTGACAAAAAGACTTTGTCCTCTTCGTCCAACGTCCAATAGAAAATTACTATTCTAGAAGTAAAAGTGAGATGTGATCTTAAAATGTGTTTGCATTGTAATGATTCAAGAGTTCTGTCTATACCTGGTCCTGCATCATCATGGTGCTCCAGCAGTTTGTAGACCTCTAAGGGAGCGGAATAGCCATTAATCAGAGAAAATGTGCGAGCATGTGAAGCACATAAGATAAGACCAAGGATCACAGGTCGGAGGTATTTGGTTATCTGCATATTGACAAAAAAGTGAGAATCGTACAATCTAGTTCTTTTCAATTTGAGGGGAAAAAAACAGGGAGACTGATTTATTGCAAGTTAGAACTTACTGTCACCAGAAGATTTTCGCGTGTGCTATACTTTTCCCGGAAGAGCTCAGGGATGCTTTCAATAACAGCAGAAGCCGAAACACATATAAGAGGGTATATTGGATAAAGGAACCTGCAGCAAAAAAAACATTGTTGGTTGAATATCAGGATAAGCTAAACATATCATATAATCGGTTTCCTCCAGATCGAGAAGTAACTTTTAAGGTGGCTCAAAGACTACAAGATAGAAGATATAGAAGACCACCTTTCTTCTTTGTGGGGCTGAAGTGACATGAAGGCCAGCCAAATATACATTGGCGAAATCACAACAAGCAGGCAACGGTCATACTTTCTTCTGATAATAGGATATAGTGCGATGAACAAAATTGCCAAAACAAAACACAAGTTGAAGTTGTTGAAACCATTTCTTATATAAAATAACGGTCCTTCGGTCCCATAGAGATGGCTTTCTCCACCCCCTAAGACATTGTATATCAAGAGATTGAAAACCGAAGATGTCCATCTCTTGTAATAATAGTAATCCACAAGTACCGAGAGTCCCTGGAAAAGAGGCAAAACTATCAATAATAAAAAAACAGTAACTTAAAACTACAGATGCGAAGGAAACTCATCAACATGCCATAACTCCAATAAAATACACACAGAGAAAGCACCTAGGATTGGTGTTGACTTACAAGGACAAAAATAGAGGTGACAGCGCCAGAGATAAATGCTTGCTTGAATCTCTTAACCAGAGCGTAAATAACGACAGGTAAAAAGGCCAGGATAGAAAATGGCCAGCCAAGAATCACCCCGACAACCGAAACTGCAACAGCCATGGCATACTTCTCGAAAAGTAATAAACCAGATGAGAGACTCATTGCATACATAGAGAACGAGCTCGGGAGGAAACCTGACCAATATTAGGGAAACCTGAATCAATAACAAATCTGAAGATAATGCCTAATTCGGATCACGGAAAAGGAAAACTGCTATCAGAATAACTTATAAAATCAGTTGAACGTAATATCTAAAGATTGAAAGAATAACTTCGAAAAACCTGTATATAACATAAGGAAACATGAAACTAGCTTAAGCAAGTACCAGAGAGGCATACTAAAACAGAACACTTACTGGTGCTAGCAAAGAAGCAGCCACTGGTTAAGCAGAGCATTGCAACTGAGTATGTAGCAAGACGTTTCCCGTACTTTCTGGAGAGTGCAACAACCAGGACAGTGTCTGACACTGCAGAAACCAGTCCGAGAAAGAGTCTCACCGCATAGAAAACTCTAACCTATCCACATGGTATACACAAGCAAATAAAGAGGTATGCACCAATCAGAATACACATGAGAAAATCAGCAATATTTACCTTGTCATCACCAAACCACCAAGCAGCAGGTCTACCAGCCATTTCGTGGAACAGAATGTATAAGTATGAACGAAGAGCAAAGTTGGAACTGCAAAAAGAAACTAATCTCATGAATATGATTTCACATAAAACTCAAATTTATTACAAAATTTTGTCCGAAAATTTTCTTAACATCGTGTCTGTTACTCACTACAATCATCAGTAATGCTTATTATACAATAAATGTAGGCGAAATGAAACCTGTATTCCCAGGTCTGAAATCCCGACTTGTATAGTAGATAATGGAGAGGCTCCCAGTAGTTGAACACTTCATCGCAGTCATGAACGATGTTAGAAGTCGCGCTCATGTAACGAAGGTAACATAGGGCTATAAACGGCAAGAACCACCGGAGACCGCGATCTTCCGCATCCCCGCCGTCAGATCGGCCGGGCTTGTCAGTCTTCGAGTATGGCTTCGTAGAAGATGATGAAGAACCAGTTATAAGTGGACGCCTCTGGCGCGTCGTCGTTAGATCCATCGGAGCTTTGTGAATTTCACTCAGCACCAGTGCGAAAATGAGCGTGGAGAGTGCAGATTTCAGAACGTCTTCCCTTCTCGGCGAAGCAATGAAAGCTGAAAAGTATCTGTTCGAGTCAGAGGGTTAGAATGGGGAAGCTAAATTTGTAATATTGATCTAAGGCCCATGAAATATTATATGAATCAGAATGTTTGATCGTGGGCTAGTTATTCTTTGGCCCATTATAGATATAAGCGAACAATTAATCACTAAACACGTAAATTATGTGGAGCATAGCTAATCAACTAAAGTTTTCACATGAATTAATATGCTTCAACCCAATAACCATCTCCAGATCGTCATTTCCAGAATTCCAGGTAGCCTAAGAGCTTCACTGATATAAATGTGTGTTCAAACGTTAAGAACATTAGTTGGCCAAAAAAAAAACGTTAAGAACATTTCGTTCAGATTTGCATGATAGGATTGCAAGGCTAAGTGTGAACACGATTGCAAGTGTTTAGTGTTCTTGTTTAAGGAGAAAACTAGAAAGTGTTTGCTTGCTCATTTACTACTGATCAAAGATGTCGAGACTTCCATTGGTTACATCAAATATTAAGAGTTTAAATGATACTCAAGTAAAGCTATAAAACTGGCCAATCTTCAATCTATTTTGTTGGATACTGAAAGCCAACTAAAATTTTGTTTTTAAGTTGAGAAACTTAAAAAAATCCGAACACTAAAATTGTTGATAAACAGGTAGAAAACTTGTTTTTCACTTAGCTCTCAAAGCAACAATCTTTAAACTGGGTGCACAATCCCCAGAAAACCAATGTATCAAAATCTCACAATTGCAGAGGTTTATATGAATTCATCAGAGGCAAAGTCTTCTCTGAGGGAAAATAAAAATCCAAACTTTTAGGTCAAAGATAGTAGAGTTGTAATATATCTTTTGCATCTGGATCAATAACAATACAGATCAACTTACAAAAAACTATAGAAAAGAGTTCATTCATTTCAGTGCTTTCTGAACCGAATCTGCAGGGGTTTGATGCAATAAACCTCCATCTCCATGTTGTTTCTTCTCCTGCTGTTTCAGAACTGAATTTTTCTCCATCTCACGCCATTTGTTGATCGCGTAAGTACATAAAACTGCCAAATCGCTCTTGTCAAAATGTTGGATTTAATCGATCAAACATAAAGCATGTAAGAGTTTCGGATACAGAAAACAAATAGTCAACTTACATCCGGCGCCGACGAAGTAGACCATACGGAGAACCTTCGGAGCCGGTGGACCTTCCTCTATCATTCTTTCTTCTTCTTCTTCTCCTTCTCTGATCTTCTCTGTCAGAGACAAGAGCTCGTGTGCCCCTATATCTCAACTTAAAATCTCAAATGCCCCCTTGATTTATTAGAACATTTTTTCTTTTTTTTTTTTAAATTCGGAATATGAGCAAGTTACGATTTTGCCCAGCCATTTTAATCTAAATTACACTCAAAACCAACCCGACCCATAGATCCTGACCCGATATCCATTTTAGTCGGATCTCTCTCTCCCTTAAAATCAAATTCGACCCAAATTAAAAAAAACCTAACTCTCCTCCGAATCTCGTCCGACAACGATCTCCGACGGTCCGATTCGACCTAACTCCGACGAAATCGAAACGAAATCTTGCATCGCGACACCGTCGATCTCGAATTCCGAGCACCTCCATCGTCTCTCCATCATCGCTTCGAACGCCGTGAAAGGTATGCTCATGAATACTATTTATGTGAAACCGAGATGATGAGATGATGAGATGATGATGATGTTTGTAGATAGTGTTTCCATTTTAGATTTCCCGAGAAAAGAAAGGATTTTGCTTCGATTAGGTTGAGAAAATGGGATTGAATGCCGATGAGATGATGTGAGAGGTTTGTATGGGAGATTTCTTTGTATGGTTTGTAGGAGGCTCGGTCTTTGTAGTTTGGATTGGCTTTGGATTGTAACCCTCTCTCTTTGTTGTCTCTATCAGTTTCTGAAGATCGATCCGAGATGGTGGTTACAACAAGGCGAGGGACAAAGAAGAACAAGAATTCGGAATCCGTCTCTTCAAAGAGTTCAAAGAAGAAGAGGAAGAGAGAGAATGATAATAAGGGAGAGTCTTCACAGAAGAGGGAAACGAAAACTACTATAGCTCTTCCTCGAGGGAAGAAGATAAGGATTAAATATGCATCTCCTCATGAAGAAGATCCAACACAAAAGACAGTTGATGATCTTGACAGAACCGAGGATCGGGGAGATCAAAGTGAAGGAGGAGTAAAAGGAAATGAAACATCTCTGGTAGTTGCGGATGAGGTAGAAGAAGACAAAGAAGAAGAAAAAGAACAAGAACAAGAAGATGAAGATCAAGAAGATGAAGATCAAGAAGATGAAGATCAAGAAGATGAAGATCAAGGAGATGAAGATCAAGAAGATGAAGATCAAGGAGATGAGGAGGAATCAGAAGAAGCACATAGCCGCACTTTGGAAACATCCGAGGTAAAATTGGGATGATTAAATATGTAATATTGATAGAAATATTTATGTAAAATTATAATTATTAAGTTGGGTATCATGACCTCAACTGTTTTTGTTGTTGCAGGATTCAGAGAAAACGACAGATCAACATCATGATATATCGTCTCAACATCCTGAAGAAGCTCGAGAAGATGAGGTTCGAATGTAGTTTTTGTATGTAATATTGATAGTACTATGTAACACTTTTAGTAATACTGGTTTTACTAAGTAAAACTACTAGAAATACTAGTAATACTAAGTAATACTTTTTGAAATACTGGTGATACTAAGTAATACTTTCAGAATACTGGGTTATACTAAGTAATATTCGGTTCTTTTTTCAGGGTTTATCTCAGAATCTAGGGGAAACAGAAGCGCTACGACCGATGGATATGTACTTCCCTCCAAGCGAGTATAGGAAGAGATTCAAGATCGGGACTAGATGCTTTATGGATGAGTTTTTGACTACGCTTAAGAATTTGGATCCTCCGGCCAGTGACAAGGAGAAGAAATGGTTTGAGCAGCATCCTCAGTTTAAACACCTTTTCCACATGCCTTTGGACAAAAACCACAAAGTTCAGGGCATGTGGATGCTTATTCTACGTACGACAAAAATTGAGAGGAAATGGGAAGCATGGTTTGTTGTTAATGGTGTCCCCATTCAATACGGTCTGACAGAACACGCCCTCATCTCCGGTCTAGACTGCAGGAACTACCCACCGTATTATAAAAAGCTTGGTGGTACGAAGTTTGTGACTAAGTATTTTGGTAAAGGTGTTGTTCGATTCGAAGACGTCAAAGCGAAGCTAGATGAGATGGAGGAAGCAGGTCGGGATAGGCTGAAGATGTTGGTCCTGTTGTTCTTGTGCAGCGTTCTCATAACGCAGACCAAGTGTAGTGGTAAAAAAGCAACCCCTGTGAGTCCATTCCTTCTGAGAGCAGTGGATGATCTCAAGCTCTGTAAGACGTTCCCTTGGGGGAGACTGTCTTTTGATTATATGCTTAGTCAGATCAAGCACACAGTAGAGCATTTTGGAGGGGTTGTGAAAGAGGGAGGGCAATGGCCGATTCCCGGATTCTGTCTTCCATTAGAGGTTAGTGAAACACTTTTATTTGATTTGTGTATAACTGGAAATACTAGGTAATATTATGTTCTTAGCATGGCGTAATACTGGAAATACTAAGTAATACTATGTTCTTAGTATGGTGTAATACTGGAAATACTAAGTAAAACTATGTTCTTAGTATGGTGTAATACTGGAAATACTAAGTTATACTCTTCATTTGTTGTCTTATTTAGCTTTTACCATTCGAGGCGATCCCGGATTTGAGGAATAAATTCAGAGAAGATGTAGCAGACGCAGATGAAGATTGTCCAAGGATGTGCCAGACAAGATTCAAGAGTTGTGAAATGAAAGGCTTCCCTCTGTCGAAGATTAACGAGGAACTTGGAACAACTAAGGTACGTTTTCATTATTTTCAAATTAGTTTGTTTGGTTAAAATAATTAATAATAGTGTTTTTGTTTTCCGTGAAACAGGACATAGACAGTATTATGTTAGCTAGGAATGATGGGGAAAAAGCTCTTCTGCTTCGACTCACGGAGGAAAACGATGACGTTGATACGCATGATATCGTTGTGGAAAGCTGGATGAAGCGTTTGGGACAAGGATTGACCGTTTGCTTTGAAGATATGCACCAGGCGGATGTCGCTGCCCGAAGACCAGATCCCGAGCCACTTGGTGAGCCAGAAACGGAGCCAGTTGCCGCCATTCTCCCTACCGGACCGGGACACAGCGCAATCGAGCAGATCCTAAACAAGTTCCAGAAAGAAATGGAGGAGCAGATGAAGACAGTTGTGACCACGGTTAAAGGATTTGATGGAAGACTTGCCACAGTGGAAGCCTCCGTGAAGGAATTGAAGGAGAAAACCGTGTAGATTTGTGTCCTCTCTTTGTGTTTTCAGTTGTTTTGTTTTTGGTTTTAAAAACAAGTCACTCTTTTAGTTCATTTTGGTTCCTTTAAAAAAAACCAGCTCATGTCTCTATTTATCCTTTTGTCTTCAATACTCTAAATTTGTGTTCTTTTCTTGTGTAAGGTCTTGTCTCTTTTATATGGTTTAAGGTTTTAAGATCACATCAAGCTTAAGAAAGAATAAAAAAGAAAAAGAAAACATAGCAAAATAGAAGGGAGAAGGTTTTAATTAGATAATGCCATAAACAAAGTAGATAGAGTCATAAAGCAAACATAAAGTCAACAACAAGCAACAATTCAGACAACATCTGGAACAACGATCCAATAACTTAAAACTTAGAAAGTAGATAGAAAGATATAAAGCAAGGTTTTAAACATTTTTCAGTTTTGCAATCTCCTCGCGCATTTGCTTGATCTGAAACTCATGGTGTGCCATGTCCCGGATTTTCTGGCTAAGCTCATCGACCTCCTTCCTCAACAATGTCACCTCTTCTTGTACGGCCAAATCACATGGTTTTTTGATGTGAGAATAATCATCCTACAAACAAATATTAATACTCAGTACAACCAGTGTTACCAATATAACATTGTATGCTTACTAGTATCACCAGTATGACAGCGTTTTACACTTCCAGTATTACGAGTATAACCTAGTATGACTTCAACAGTTTTACTAGTATCACAAAGTATTACCAGTATAACTAGCAGTATGACATTGTATTACTAAACCAGTATTACCAATATAACCTAGTATGACTTCCACAGTTTTACTAAACAAGATCAAAAAATCAATACGAAACAATACACATAGTTTAGATATAAACCTCGAAATCCTTGCATATGTAGTATTTTTTTCCTATAACCGGTTCAGTTATGGAAACGTGCTCGACGAATCTTTTCTCGGTTATACCTCCTCCACAAGGACAATGCTTCGGGACTCCATAGTCACCATCAGCGATAAGCCATATCCTATCATACATCTTCTTGTGTCTCTTTTCATCGCTGTAACTTGGGTCCATAGTTGTGTAAAGGGAGAGAATTTCGAGAGGATTTGGTCACGGTTTGGAGGGTTTGGAGAGAAAGGGAGGAGACTAAAGGGAGAGAATTTCGAGAGAAATGGTGAGAGGTGAGAGGTGAGAGGTGAGATGGGAGATTCGTGATATGGAGAGAGATGAGACATAAAGTTTCACATAAAGGAGACATAAAGGAGACATAATGGAGCCAAAATGCAAAAACCTAAAAAATGGAGGGAAATTAGAAAAAAATTGGCGCCAAAATTTTAATAGTAAAAAGTACACCTAGTATTACCCAAGATACTAGTATTACACATGTTCCACATAGTTTTACTTTTGCTGTTTTTCGATTTTACTAGTATTACCAGTGTTTAATTTGTGTTTTTGTAGTTTAACACGTAATATAAGAAGATAAATATGTATTTTGGGTGGGTTTATGCAATAAATTTACGAATTTAAGAATTTATGTAGCTTTACCTTCTAAGGTGGGTTGTAATCTACAAAGTGTTCCTAAATGTATAAGGACTACATTGATGGAATATTGTTTTGATTTCTTCTAGTAGTAGTCATTCTTAGTGGTTAATTTATAATTACATTAAATTACGATTCTAGTACTTTATTCATTAACACCATGGCTAGTTTGGAATTCATTAACACTATATTCGGAATTAGAAACAACAATCATAGGATAATCGCTTAGTATAACAGAGTATTACCAGTATTACCACCAGAAGAAAAAACTGAAATATAGTCAATAGTTTCAATAGAAAAAGCCTGTCATGCAAGTCACAATAGAAAAAGCCTGTCATGCAAGTCACAATAGAAATGCTAATATTACATTCTTCCAAACATCAACCACTGAAGTGATTGTCTCGGCCGACTCTTGTTCTGAGTCCTCTTCTTCTTTCTTCTTTCTCCTGCTGATGGGAACCGGTTAGTTCTCTTCCTTCCCCTCGTTTTTGCTTTCTCGGGAGGTAGTATCTTCTGGTTTCTGATTTCCTCCGGGACATCCCACTCTGACATATCTGGCACTAAATAAATAGTCCTGTAATACGCCAAAGCCCATAACTCTGTCCAATAATATTTCGAAGACAACTCATGCAGTTCCATATCTCTATCCTTAGGTCTATTGGGATCCTTTTTGAGTTTAATGAAAGCGGCAAGTGCATGGACACAAGGGTACCTTTCAATATCAAAGAACCTGCAACTGCACGACTTCGACATCAAGTTCACCATATAAGGCTTCCCATCGCTACCGGTGACATCATATAGAAGCTCGAAACTGTTTAACACCGTGACAATTAATGCTTCAGCTTGTATCCAGAGATCATGAACATGGTTCTCCACTAAAGGCACTACCTTGTTATCATCTGTTCCGGCCACTGTCTCCTTCCGATGTTCGTTAAACCATTTCGAAAGTCTCTTTAAAATCGCATCTAGCAAGGGTATTAATGCGTACCTCCTGGCCTCTTTAAAAGTTTTGTTCAAAGACTCAACAGTGTTACTTGTCTCTAAGTTGTACCTTTCTCCTGGAAAATAACACTTAGCCCATTTTTCTTTCACGGTAGTCTTTTCCAGATACTCGGTAGCACTAGGGAATCTCGCCTTGAAAGAGCTATAAGCGGCTTCGAACTCAACCACCGTGTAAAGAGCACTCATTTCCATAAATCTTTCATAAACTGTGTCTTTGTTCACATTAGAAGCATGGGCTTTCACATTTTGCGACAAATGCCAAACACAGTACCCATGATGAGCTTGAGGATACACATTAGCTATGGCATCAATGAGGCTAGCATTCCTGTCACTCACGAACACCAATTCAGAAGAGTCTGCAATCACGGTTTTCAGCACCTCAAAAAACCAAGTCCAACTCTCAGTTTTCTCACCATCAATTATAGCAAAGGCTATGGGATAATTATGGCGATTAGGATCCTGAGCTGAAGCGAAAACTAGGCAACCACCATAACCATTTTTAAGAAATGTTGCATCCACGACTAGAACTTTCCTCATCACTTGAAACCCTTCAATGCTAGCTCCGAGAGCTACGAATAGGTACTTGAATTTATTCAGCTCATCCAACTTCACACACGTTACTGTACCTGGATTCACCTTCTCTAACATGTACAAATAACAGTACATCATCTCATAGCTTCCTTCAGAACTACCACGCAAATCACGAACAGCCTCGTTTTTCCCCCTCAAGGCTGTGGAGTACGATACGTCAACACCAATTTTTGTCTTAACAAGGTCCATGATAATCTTTGGAGCGGGAGTTTCCATTTGTCTCGGGTAATCATCATGCAAAATAGATGCAACCAACTGAGGTGTGCCTTTCCTCTTCGCGTTGCTTTCACTCTGACTACTTCGACTGCATGAATGCATATTAGTGTACGTTCTAATTGAGAAAATATGAGTCTCTCCAACCTTTGCAGCTCGTATTCTCCATTTGCAGCTTGGTACACGACATTTTAACACTAACCGCATCCTATCCGACTTCTTTACTACATAACCAAAACACTCATTAAATGCGCCTCTATCCACCAAATCTTGCAAAAACGCTTTGCTTGGAAACTCTTGACGTACATAAAAACCCAAACCGTCTTCCCATGCCTCTATAAACTGACTGGGTTTAACAACAGGTGGCGGCTCGACATATCTATCATAGCTATCCGATATATCCACACCCACATCACGTGGTAAACCATCCTCGACCTCAACCTCTACTACCTCCTGTTGTGGTTCTTGTACTGCGTTTTCCTTTTCTACGTACAAAGTTATGGCTTGAGCTTCGATTTCAACATCTTTTGACTGCAACTCCTCATAGTTCATACCAATAGAACTTTTCTCCACTCTCGACACTTGCTCGGGCAGTTCCGATAAATTGATGACCTCCACATACAAAACACATCTACGGTTATCTTTATCCATAGACGTTAGGTAAACACAAAGATCCTCATCATCAGAAATAGTAAACTCTTCCTCACAACCCACCAGCAATGGAAAGTAACTCAAACGCAGCTTAACCTTACTTACATCTAGCCTAAGCTTCTTATATATCCTGTCTTCCATCATCAACAATGTCATCTCCTCCACTGATATCTTCAACAACAAACTATACATCCGACTTTGACATTTAAAATGTATGATGGCGTTGTTGCTCATTGTATACTGCAAACAATTAAAAAAAAAAACAGAATCAGTTTTAGTAGTATTACCAGTATCACCCAATATTATCACCAGTATTACCAGTATCACCCAATATTATCACCAGTATTACCTAGTAATATTACCAGTGTCAGTTAATTGTATTACCAGTGTTACGTAGTTATCCACTACCTAGTATTACCTAGTACTACTAATGGTACCCAATATCGCCACATTCTCCAATATTTAGGCGGTTTCGATTTTTGATTCATCCACCGAGAAATTGGCTTCTAATCTACAAACCCACGACACAATATGATTCAATCACGAACCTACCACCCACCAAAGTACATAGAACTGTAATGTGCAAACAAATTGAATCCGAGAATCCCTAGATTTTCTATTACCAATTTATTCACAAATTTGAGCTGAAATCAATCCAAAACAGCTTCTATTAGCTTAATTAGTAACTTACAATGATTTAGGAGTGGAATGCAGCTTGAATTGGAGGTTTCTGGCGAGTTTCTGGCCGCCGGCGACGGTAATGGAGATCCCGGAGGAGCAATGGCGAGGTCGGCAAGGTGAGAGGTGAGTTTCCGATTTCTTTTTTTTTTCCCTCGAATATTTTTTTTTTTTTTTTAATGAAAACATAAATTAAATTAAAATTGGGAGGGTAAAATGGTCAGCACAGCATTTCATTAAAAGGCTGAGGGGTATGTGGATTAGGGAGGGGCATAAGAGATTAGTTTTTAAAAAAAAGGGGCATACCAGCCATTGTTTCAGCATAACGCAACCCGACCCGATTTGACCCGGTTCTGAAATTTTGCTTTTGAATCTTTTGATTTTTAGTCAAAGAAATCTGAAACAAAATTGAGAGAAAACGACGATCGAAGATGAACATCGCGATAATACATTCATTACGTTTCATCGAATTGCTCACTACAAAAAAATTGGATGAATAAGCGTAATTGAGAGTTCATGAGCGAATCAAGGAGGCTATAATTCGATACTCATTTAAGCATCTTCTGCTGTCGCAAAAGTCACTAGTATGCAGGTCGAGCTGAAAGAATGACTGTGGATGCGGTGGTTGAGCTGGCTTCTCACGCTCATAAAGTTCATGGCTTTATTTCTCACACACGATAAATTCAGATGCTTTGAGGCAACTCTCTCCGGTGAGCTAAGATTTTTCGTATGGAAAATGATCTTAAGAATATGATCCTCTCATTTCTGCCTCTGATGCTGTTACTACCGTTCCAGAAACGTTCCAATTAGGGATTTTAGATTCATGACTCTCACTTCACATTGACGCCCCATTGTTGTGTTATACTCAATGTGATTAATTAGGTAAGCTTGATTCAGATTTTTGTTCTACAGTTTAGAGTAATGTGTCAGATTTACAAGCGTTTTCCAGAGGATTCATGATCCATATCTAAATGAATAATATTCAGGTATCTTTCGAGTTACTGGTGTATGGTTCTGTCTTGCCGTGGCGTATTTTCTACCGTCTCCACGCTGTGTGTGCGTATCTGAGATGCTTATTTCTCGCTCTCTGTTTGATTTTGGAGTGGTCATCGTTTGATATGATAGTAGCGGACCAGGTCTGTTGCTGAACTCTAAAGGTCAACAGAGGTGTCTACTTACTTACTGGTGGTTATACAATTCTGAGTAATGAATCTCAACATCATTTGATTATTTTTTAGCGTAATCAAATGTGAAACATTTTGGGGTCACAGGTTGTCTTCTATTGCCATTTCCCTGATCTTTTACTTGCAAGTCTGGAGGCGTGAAGTCTAGAAACATGAAGTCTGGTGGTCCGAGTCATTTGAAGTCTGGAAAGAAGAGTCGTTTTCTTTTAGCTAATTTGTTGGAGTTATTTATTTAATAAAATGACCAAGTCATCCTAGTATGTAGGAGACGTTAGTAGTGTGCGAGATTTTAGGAAGTAGCTTTCGTTTAAGTTCTATTTAATGATTCTGCAATTGTTATTTTCATTTCAAGCAATAAGAAAACTCTTATGTATTTTGTCTCTGTTCTAACATGAACACACTACTACACTCAGTCGAATGTATCGGTGACGATATCAAATGGCAATGGCTAAATTCATCGGAAATTCTTAGTTAGCTAACCGAATGGGTAATGAAGCCAGGAAAACCATGTCGTCGAGTCTGAATTGATGTCTCGTATCCTAAACAAGATTGAGATTACTACTCTGAAAACACACTGGCTCAGTTGCTGCTGTAGTCTGGAACTGGTTGACCAACAATACTTTGAAATAAAGTCAAAGAAACATTATATCATGTATAGTCTACAACTCATATAGATGTCGATATTGTTACAAAACAAGAACATAACCAAACAATGGAACTTAGGGTTATAATTCTCTCTCAACAGTAAAATGAAAAAGCCTTCAATTTGAGCAGCAACCTAGTTTCTTCAGAGCAGAAACATCATTTTTAACTTCGATTTTCTCCCCTTTTGGAACTGATCCGTTCCCATCTTCAGCAGCTTCGACCTGCTTCTTGCTTGTAATACGGTAAATCTGTGTCAAAACCTCTGCAAACGCGTCCTCGACGTTGGTGGCTTCAAGGGCAGATGTTTCCATGAAGCAAAGCGATTCTTGCTCAGCATAGGATTTACCATCTTCTGTCGGAACAGCTAGTAAATGGCGCAGATCAGATTTGTTACCAACGAGCATCACCACAATGTTTGGGTCTGTGTGGTTCTTGAGCTCCTTTAACCACCGGTCTACGTTCTCAAATGTTGCACGGCGGGTTACATCATATACTAGGAGTGCGCCCACGGCTCCACGGTAGTATGCACTGGTGATGGCACGGTACCTGTGACGAGAATCAAACTGAGTCTTAAGATTGTGCTGAGAATCAGTGATAAATTTAGCAAAAGTAATAATCAAGCGATAGGTTTCATAATTATTTGTCACAGAAGAAAATTCTTATAGGCTTTTAACTTTCAGTATCCTAATCTCAGGCCAATCCCCAATCTAGATCCAGGGCTTGCCATAATTAGTACACAAATTGACCTGATACAATCGTTTCAATGGAGGCAGCTCAACTACTAAAGAGAGCAAGTTCTTTACTTACATTCTAACCATAGTCTATTATAGTGTTCCCGATTCTACTGATTCATTAACCAGAAAGAATCAGATGCTCTTGTTCATCCATCCAATTACGATTCAACTCACGGAAATCATGGTCGTCAAACTCAGCCTAATTTCCAGAACAGATGCTATTATTTAATCGATATTTACATTATTAGCTACCTCCATAATCTATCCTTCAATGGTGGTCAAATACAGTCAACTCAGACAATTGTAATATTCGAGTCCAAAAAGTCAACGTAGAGACTCTCTAGTAAAATACTGCTCAACACATTCACTACTCCAAAGACACATCTCTCTAAAAAGCCAAGCAAATATATTGGTTGAACATATAGTTTAGGTTGATAGATTCAATTCCAATGTAGTCTCATGAGCTCAAATTATGCCAGACAAACGGATCAAAAGCTAGCTTCCCCGATCCAAGTTACGAAAATGATAGATCTGTGCAAAGGAGCTATGACTGTAAGAGTGATCTTCGGGACAGTGGCTCGTATTTTAGATGTACTCCAGACCAATTCAAAACACGGCAACAAACTCAAAACGCAATACAATCATCGAGCAAGATCTCGCTTGACGGCCGATTCACATACACAAATCGACGAAATTAAAAACGAAGAAGGAAATGGAGAGAAAAAAACGAACCTCTCTTGACCAGCAGTGTCCCAAATCTGAGCTTTGATGACCTTACCATCGACTTTTAAGGTCCGAGTGGCGAACTCGACCCCAATGGTGGATTTAGACTCGAGATTAAACTCGTTTTTAGTGAATCTGGAAAGGAGATTAGATTTTCCTACTCCGGAATCGCCTATAAGAACAACTTTGAAGAGGTAATCATAGTCATCTTCCACTCTATACCCTGCCATCTCCCCCGTCTCAGCGTAGTTGCTTGCTTCTCCTCGGCGATTACTCTGAAAGAGAAGAGAGAGAGAAAGAGACGACGCAGTGTAAACTGAGATTTGAAATCTCAGAGAAAATGGTAACAGATAACGTGACTGGCGGTGATAGTCTGTGATTATAAGCTGAGATCTGGTCCGTTGATCTGTCCGTGCGCGTAGGTGACTGTAAGAATTCCCATATGCTTTTGACAGTTTTACCCTCGACGTTTTTTACTGATAGTTCTTCTTCGTTCACACCGAGAAAACCTATCTGTGGTTTACCCGGAGAACTTACGGCGGTTTCGTCTTATTCTACCTCACTCGCCGTCATCTCTGGTGTGAAAAAAAACACTCAAAAGGTAATTTCAGCAACTCATTTCTGTTTGAATTTTCTTTTTCTGAGCCACATTGAAGACAATCGAGAGAGGATCTGACTCTTCTTCCATTCTTTATCACCAACTTTTTGCAGATTTCTGCTAGATTCATGGTCACCATAAAATCCCACTCGAAAATGAAGAGGCCAAGAAGATCAACTTCAACACAGAGCAGGCGCAGGCCAGGTAAAAAACCGTGCAATCTCGAACGGGATGATAACACAAGTGTGGAGAGTGAGGACTGGGATGATAACACAAGTGTGGAGGGAGAGGACTGGGATGATGATCTTCCCCAGAGGTTATACGCGACAGACAGGTTCCCATACGGCCGGCTTAATGTGTATTCAAAACCAGATATATTGTCGTTTATTCGAACTCATTTTGAGGGGAAACCGGAGTGGAAGACAATCCGGGAATCATGCTTCGGGAAGCTGTTCGACATTCAGGTAAACATGTGTCCCATCTCCTGCAAGCTTCTTCACGCCTTGTTGTGTAGACAACTGGTGACCAAACAGAAGTATGTGTTGTGGATGGTATATGGCGGTCATCCATTCCGCTTCTCTCTGTCTGAGTTTTGTGAGGTCACAGGGTTGCCAGGCACTGATTTCGTTTACAACTACAAGCCGGTAATAGGGAGACAGACACGAGATGATGAAACGGCAAAAGATCCAGCTTGGCGTGAGGTAGTTGGAGGGAGCTCAGAGACAACCTTAGCTGATTTGGCAAATTTGCTTAGGGACAATCCAGACATGCCTACCCGAAGAAAGCTGCAGATTGCGTTTATACTGATAGTTGATGGAGTGTTGATAGCAAGGGATCAGATTCACAAACCAACTCTGGCTTATGTGAGACTGGTTACAGACCTTGATGCATTTCTAGCTTTCCCATGGGGAAGAGAATCTTTTTTGAATTTGATGGAGTCTTTGATCCCAACTCCTAGAACTCCGGGGAAGCTACCTAATCCAGAAGATAGATTGAGAGCTAAGCTGCAGCAGACATCATACCTTCTGAAGGGATTTCCCCTTGCGTTGCAGCTTGTGGCATTCAAGTCAATCAGTAGGCTAACACAGCTATTAGATGTCGGGGATGTTAGAACATTCATGACGAAGGACTTTGTAGGGACAACACATAATACAACGTTATATCTAGACAAGGTTTTAGAAGTTGAGCACGGACCTAATGTGAGTTATATATATGTTGTTTCGGCGGTTTAAAAAGTTGAATATGTAGAGTATCCAGCTAGCTAACTGTTTATTTGTGCAGCTATATGTGAAACCTATCATTGGAAGCGTTGAGTATGAATGGGACGATGAAGTGCGAGACAAGAAGGTTAATTACATGCTACAGTTGATAAGGGAAGAGCATATGTTCAACAAGTGGGCTTGGCCTGGAGGATCAGTGGAATTTAACAAGTACGAGCATAAAGCAAAGAAGGTCGCGGCTGACAAACCCGAGCATGAAAAACACGTTGTAGCTAGAGGTCTTGCAAACAAGAAGAACGCAGTGCTGAAACCTGAAAGGACAATGGAGACAAAGAGATCATTTCGACAGAATAAAGGAAAGATGTTTGAAGAAGTCCTGCAGCCACCTCCTGGAGATACTGCTGAGAAACTGCAAGAATGGATGCGACCGAGATTGACAGCTGTAAAGTGCAAGTTAGATAACCTGTGGGATCATATTGGGCGCCTAGAGAGGCAGCTGAGGCATCGTAATGTATCTCGGTTTCATAAAACAGGCGTGAAGCTCTTCAGAAATGGCCAGAGCTTTAGGGGCACGCCAACGCCCTGTGAAGGCGAAATCCAAAGTGGTGGATCGCCCGGCTATGGAGGAAATGAGTGGCGACAACAATGATGATGCTAATGGATATGAAGAGAATACAATGGGGGCAGACAGAACTGCCGTGAATGATAATCCGATTGAGGAAAATAATGATTTTGACCAAGATCATGGGGACACAGCTAACATCATTCATGAGTTGAACAATGAGGACCCATTGACTACTGATAACAATCGAGGTGAGCCATCTTGTGCTGTTGAGGGAAATATAGACGGGGAAGCAGTGGACCGAGCAGGTTTGGATGTAATACTCAATGTTGCAGCATCTAATCTGGAGAGTAATAAGGATGGTGATTATGTGGATGGTGGCACCGTTCCTAAAGATACAAATGATAAAGAGCTGGGGGAAGTTAAAGAGTACGCAGCGATACTTTTTTCAATGTGTGGCTATACACAGGCAGAGATACTTGGATTGGGATTACAAATTGAAGCTGCCAATGGGGTGCCTGAATTACAACCAGAGGTAGCTGAAAACAAAGTTGCTGAGGATGCAAACACAAACTGTTGCGGTGATGGTCATGGTTGGGTTGTCAAGGATTCTGCAGAGGCTGTGAATGCTGTAACTGAACATCCTGTTCTCCCCGAATTTGGAACAGAGGCTGAATCTGAAAGTGTGTTGCCAAGTTGTGTTGACAAACCAGCAGAACAGAAGAGGTTTAGTAAGCGGGAAAGAAGAGGAGTAGATAGGTGGTCCCCGAGTCGAAATCAACAACCGAAAGCAAAAAAGTTCAAGAAACAGAAAGGGAAAAAGAAAAAGTTCAAGAAACAGAAAGTTGAGCCAAGTTACGAGGTCTGTCATGGATTAGCTGAGCCAAGTTACGATGTCGTCTCTGATAAACCCAGTTTTATGTACAATGATCTACAGGGAAATCTCAAGGTTTGTTTCCAGCCAATTAGCTAACCAGTATTCCCGAGGAAACATTTTGAGCTTTTTGGGACCACTTTTGTTTCTGTGTAATGTGGAATCGTTACATGAGCTGCTTAATTTAGGAGTCTTAAACTAATCTCCAAGTCGGAACCAAAAAAACTCTATTTTTAAATTTGTGTTTCCGCTTAATTATATATGATGATGGCTCAGTGAAATTCCCTTACAGTAACAGACTAGGTTTCTACTTATACCACTCTGTGTTTTAACAGTAAGAATATAAGCATGAGAAGTGACAGACAATGTGTTACCTTATGCGCTCTGGTAAGCAGAAAACTTAACATTTAGATGTTGGGGGTAAGACGCCAAGCTTTCGTGCTGACGGTTTCCGGTGAGTGTAATTTAATATTTGCGTTTTGAATGATTTGGTGTAATTAGGCTTCGTTAAGTAACCCATTGAATCAAATTTTGAGCTTTTTCAGATCAATTTGTGTTCTATATAATGTGAAATCGTAAGAGGGGCTGCTTAATTAGGAGTCTCAGTGAAATAATCTCCAAGGCAGAAAAAAATACTATGCTCAATCATATACGTTGATGGCTCAATGAAATCCCTTCTTGTAGACTAGGTTGCTACTTATACCACGCTCTTTGATACAATTTAAGAATATTAAGAGTTAGAGAGAAAGAGATATTGATCATGGAGTATCACTGTGCAAAATCTGAATTATATGTGTCATCGATGATGTCGGCTACATAGATGCTAAACTGAAGTCTAAACTATATGTGTCATCGAGGATGTTGCCGACATGGATGTTGAAGTCTGAACTAGATGTGTCATCGACGATTCAGCGTCGATGTCATATATTGAGATGAACAAATCATGTGTCACCGACACACACAGACACAAATTGTTCAGGAAAATCATGTGTCACCGACACAGACACAGACACAGAGTGTTCAGGAAAATTTTGTGTCACCGACACACACAGACACAAATTGTTCAGGAAAATCATGTGTCACCGACACAGACACAGACACAGAGTGTTCAGAAAAATTTTGTGTCACCGACACACACAGACACAGAGTGTTCAGGAAAATCTTGTGTCACCGACACAGACACAGAGTGTTCAGGAAAATCTTGTGTCACCGACACAGACACAGACACAGAATGTTCAGGAAAATTTTGTGTCACCGACACAGACACAAGCACCATAGCCGTGGATGAACAGTAAAGCAGACTAATCAAAACTTCTCTTAAAAGCCTAATTCAAATTCAAATGGTTTTCTTTATCTCCTAAAAGCTTATTTTGAAATGTAAACCCCAATGATTTGTCTACTTAAGTCTTGTAACCACCAATTAATGAAACTAAGACTTTGGAAAATAATTCTCCCAATTTTCTCTTGCACAAACACTTTCATCTCTCTAATCTCTTAAGCTTAATTTCTCAAAATCTAACAAGAGATTAGAGAGATTTAGAGAAGATAGAGAGAATAAGTTTTCAAAATGTATTCTTGACGGGTATTTCTTTTTATATGGTTACAAAGTGATTGATAGGGGAAAATATAGCCGTTGGACGAAATAGATCCGTTGGGAGAAAGTTTAATTACGTCGAGACTTCGGTTTTTCTCTCCAGACTTCACTCTGCTTCTCCAAACTTCACTCTTTCACTCTAGACTTGACTTTTCCACTTTGGATTTTACTTCATTGATATAGACTTGATCAATACTATTGTTTTAGCATAACAAGAAAACTACATTTCCAAACCCTAATCTAGACCTCTTATTGGTATTGTATAGTTCAATATTTTTAATAAACTAAAATAATGTTAATTAATCCATAATTATCTATTCAATCAAATGCTGATGTACCCTTTTACTTTTGTTCAATCACATTTATGTTTTCATTATATCTTTCAGTTGTAGAGAGGTATGTAAAGTAATGTTTTTTTAAACGTATAATTGTGTCTCAAGGATAAGATTTAGTTATAAACACCCAAAAGTCCAAGAATAAGAAGTAGTCACATAATAAATAATAGTAATGAACCACACTTGTAAT
Source organism: Orychophragmus violaceus (assembly GCA_030180135.1). NCBI lineage: Eukaryota > Viridiplantae > Streptophyta > Magnoliopsida > Brassicales > Brassicaceae > Orychophragmus > Orychophragmus violaceus. The sequence continues at coordinate 7,830,291 of CM058230.1, forward strand.
AAGCCATACAAATAACTGTTCAACTATGTATTTGAAGAAAACAACACTCCTTTGGTCTCTTACGGAACGTATTTTCTCAGTCAGGAACTTAAAAAGACACTTATTGAACTGAATAATACAAAACAAACTTGTTTCGCTTTTTTATGTTTATATAATGTTGAAAGTAAAAACAATAACTGAATGTTTTTTATCGTTGAAATATACATTTCTGTGTTATAAACTCAATTTTGCTTTTCTTATATTGTTACAAAATTATATAGCAACAAATGTCAAAAATGTTTGAATACATTTTCTTTTTTTTCATTGAATATCGTATAAATTTCAGGTTTTACGTTCCTACAAGCCCAGAGTTAGCATTTAGGTATTTCGATTTTTAAAAATATCTTTCTATACTAAAAAGATTTGAATCCGATACACAAATGAACCCATTCTTATATTATATATCTTTTCTTTGAAAATGATAATTACGTTTATAGATTACCAATCGGAAGCATGTAACGTGAGAGCTGATCTTGGAGTTATAAACACAAACCCTTATATATGCATTACTGAGCTATATATAAGTTGCAATCATAACGACTGTATATATAAGAGCTCACCAATTTATAAATTAGTTCATATGTACCTAACCCAAATTGCCATTGACCTCCACTCTCATTTTGCTTCTCTATCTCTTTATATATAGATCCACTCTATCAAGTATTCATTCACACAAAAACACACGAAAAATCCAAAAAATAAAGCCTTTTCTTGCTACATGAAATACTCCATAGTCTCAATATTATAAAATCAATTATATGAAATGGCTAGTCCAAGGATCTCAATTTCCACTATTTGCTTTTTACTAAACTATATGTATTTGTGTGTGTGATCCGTAATTGAGTAATAAAAATCAATATTTTATTGTATAATTTAATTGTCTTTTGTGTGTTTAACATACGGTATGAATATGTATGTAACTACATGCAGCTATGTTAGTGTAATCCTGGTTCATGTCGGATTTAGGTGTGTTAGTGAATACATCGTTTAGGTGATGAGGGCAATCAATGATCGGCTTTCTCTGTCATCGTTGAGAAATGATTCTTTGCTCAGGTTACTGAATGAAACCACTTCCTAATTCCTTTTAAACAAGTTTCATCCTTTTTCGGTTTCGTTTTTTGTCGTGCTTTTTGTCACCAGTCTTCAAAGTTTCAAGAGTGTATCGTTATTTGAATATAATGCTACTAACTAGATATACTAAAAATACCAATTGATTTTGCTTTCATGTTTTTTAATCTTTTTTTTTTTACCATGAAACCAATTATTTGATGATGCATTTAGAATAATCCAAACTTCATTTTATAATCATATTTACAATTTGGCAAAAAGAAAATTTCATGCAACTACTCTTTTCCGCGTTCAACGTCAACAGACTTAAAACTGAGAAAAAATACATTTTTAAAATGATATTATATGAATTTTGTATTTCTAGTGATTTTTTCTCTTAATTATGTATAAGAATAAAACAAAATCCATTAGGGGCATTATTATATTATATATTTCATTTCTAATAGGCTAGCTAACAGTTAAACGCATATTATAATTAAGTTCATAAATTGAAGTAACTCCAAAGACTAAACCTTGTTACAAAAAAATAAACTCCAAAGACTATTAGTTTATTACTATAGATTTCAAGGACAAATTTCTGGATATACATTAGCAAAAGAAAGAAAAAACATTGTGGATCATAAAACACTGGAGATAATGTCAATAGATTGGAGAAAATGGTCATTCAATTCACGAATTTTTCGGTCAAAGCCAAAATATACACGAACTTTAAAACGCACCAAAAAAAGCATGAACAAAATTTGACTTTCTAAATTAAATACAAACTTATCGTTGACTGACCGTTTTATATACATCGTTTTGGTGCAAGGTTAAAAAAAGAAAAAATGACGTTGGTAGGAATCGAACCTAAGATCCTTAGGTTAAAATAGACCTTAACTCGCCACTGTGCCACCAAGCTCTCTTCAGATATAAATAAATAATAATGTTATTTATACCGAGTGCGTTTATGAGTTAAAATATTAATTGCAATTAATAATTTAAATGGTAATCATTATAATAATTAAGAAATTACGATTTTAAAAATAGCTTTGAAAAAGAAAAAAAAATTTATATAACTTTTTTTTATTTGAAGGATACTTATAATAAACATTAAACAAAATCAAATCATATATTAGCCAAAATCAAATCTATATTTGGCTCCAATTTATTTGGCTATGATGTGTTTTTGTTTAATGTTTATTATAAGTATCCTTCAAATAAAAAAAAGTTATATAAAACAATCTTTTCTTTTTCAAAGTTATATTTGGCTCCAATTTATTTGGCTATTGTATGATGTGAATTTGTTTAATGTTTATTATAAGTATCCTTTAAATAAAAAAAAGTTATATAAAACAATTTTTTTTTCAAAGATATCTTTAAAATCTTACTTTCTTAATTATTATAATGATTACCATTTAAATTATTAATTACAATTAGCATTTTAACTCATAAACGCACTCGGTATAAGTTAAATAACATTATTATTTATTTATATCTGAAGAGAGCTTGGTGGCACAGTGGCGAGTTAAGGTCTATTTTAAGGTAAGGATCTTAGGTTCGATTCCTACCAACGTCATTTATTTCTTTTTTTAACCTTGCACCAAAACGACGTATATAAAACGGTCAGTCAACGATAAGTTCGTATTTAATTTAGAAAGTCAAATTTTGTTCATGCTTATTTTGGTGCGTTTTAAAGTTCGTGTATATTTTGGCTTTGACCGAAAAGTTCGTGAATTGAATGACCATTTTCTCCAATAAATTGCGTACGTAAAGTTATGAACTTAATTATAAGCGTGTAACTTTAAAAGTGAATAATAATTCAACAAAAGTTTTATCTCTCTGGCACTGTTGTAGCAAAAGTTGATGAATTGACAATAAATCTATGATTATTTGTGTATTTACGTAAGAGACGTCTTCCTCTGTCCTGTTGACGTTTATTGCTTCTGTGAATAGATTCAGAGTTTAGGACAAAAGAGAAGAAAAAATGGAAATGAAAATAGACATACAATAATATAAGGAACACCATTATAGCTTATCTCCGGGATTATACTATTTAAGGACTAGCTTTTTGTCACTTTTTTCGTATTTTCTTGATATGTTTAACTAACCCAAAATAGATGCAAAGTTCTAAATTTAAACTCTTTTGGAAGAAGATTAGGCGGATAGGAGTTAGATTCTTGATATTTGCTTATTAAATTCTAGTTAATTGTTTTGTTTTGGGTTTTACCGGATCTTCTTCATTTGTAATGCTAGTGCTAGGTCCATTATTGACCTTAGTAGTTTATTTTTCTTATTCTCCTCCGACTCTTCTGATATTTTCGAGTTCTATTATTGACTTTAATATTTTGTATTTCTATTGTATTTGGTTTAAGTTTAGAAAAAAAAAAGTTTAGAAAATTTTCATTTTCTAACCAATTGTGTGTATCAATTTTTTTTTTTAACGCTGATACAGATTATGAGAACTATTACAAGGACAATTTAACAGATAATACTACCTCCGTTCTACGAGAATCCATCAACGGTCACGATCAACGGTTCCACCTGCTCCTGAAAACTTCCTTATAAGCTTGCCTCCATTAATCTTGTAAAACTGCGTCTTTGGGGATTCAAACCCAGTACCTGCCGGTGTAAAGCATTAACCACTTGACCACTAGACCACGGTTGCTTCACTTGTGTGTATCAATTTTGTATACCAAAATTGTATTTCGGTTTTGTATTATATAATGAAACGAGCGTAAAAAATAAAGTAAGATGGAGCCACTTATTATTGTTAAACAATGTTTATACTCCTTTTTAGCGCCGGCAAATTGATAGTTGTGCTTTTTCCCCACCGAGAAAACTTATTTGTGATTTTCCCGGAGAACTTACGGCGGTTTCGTCTTATTCTTCCTCACTCGCCGTCATCTCTTGTGTGAAAAAACACTCAAAAAGGTAATTTCTTCTGGAGATCTTGACAGTCTGCTAACTTTGCAATCTCCGATTTGGGTAGTAGATTTGTGAGAAATTCTTTTGATTTACATGTTAAATCTCAGACTTATTCCTCTGAAATTCATGAACTTTAGGCATTAGAAATGGATGATGAAACCGCTGTCAAAGAGAACCGAAGGAACTTCGATAGGATAAGCAATTTACCTGATTCATTGTTATGTCAGATACTCTCTGACCTCTCCACGAAGGAATCAGTTAGCACCAGCGTTTTATCAAAACGATGGAGGAACCTTTGGGTACATGTTCCTGCATTTGAGTTAGATTCCAACCAATTCCGAGAGGATGATGTCTTTGTGAGTTTCGTAGATAGGTTTCTGGGTTCCGACAATGAGCAACACTTGAATAGATTCAAGTTGATCTATGGTTCACATGAGCATGATGCTTCTCGTTTCGAGTATTGGATGGATGCTGTGATTAGGCGTAGAATTTGTCATCTTACTATTCGTGCCGTGGTGTACGCGGATGAGTTTGTTATGCCTCCATCTATCTATTCATGTGAGAGATTGGTGAACTTAAATCTATTCCGCGTGTTCTTGGAGCATCCTGAATCTGTATCGTTGCCTTGTCTCAAGATTATGCATCTTGAGATGGTCGAGTATGATGCTGATTCGACTCTGGAGATCTTAATATCAAGTTGTCCTGTTCTCGAAGAGTTCACCATAACTCGTGATCCCAATGATTCTATAGAAGCTTTGTGTGTGCGTTCCAAGTCACTAAAAAAGTTCAAATTGGAGTATGACTATGACGAAGGTATAGAATTCACAGATGATGTTGTTGCAATCGACGCCCCAAGACTTGAGTGTATGACTCTTAGAGATCACCTATCTGACAGCTTCATAATACACAGTATTGGTCCCTCCGCAAAGGTAGACATTGATGTTAGGTTTAATGTGGAATATGGTGATTCATTGGAACCAGTTGATTCTTCCAAGATAGCTATGCTTGGTCAATTTCTCACCGGGTTGTCGACAGTAAGCGACATGAACATCTCTGCTACTACTCTAGAGGTATATACATGATTGATTCAATAGAATTAAGCTTGTATAATTTATTTCATCACATTTCTTACTGAACCTATGTTTTCTTTTATTTCTGTCTACGCAGGTTATTCATGATTACTGCAAGATGGAACAACTACCTCAGTTCTCTAACTTGTCTCGCTTGGATGCTTGCTTCCAAGAAACTTCGTGGGAAATGTTACCATCCTTCCTTGAAAGCTGTCCAAATCTACACTCTGTCGTCCTGGTGCGTCTCATTTACCCATGCTCTCATGCAAATCACATTGAGATCTATGATGACGAAAACTCAAACTTCTCTCGGTCATTTTTTTTTTATCAGGAATTTCATTGTCTTCCAGAGACGGAGCAGGTTATTCTTTCATCAGTGCCACAGTGTTTCCAATCATCTCTTGAGTTTGTTCACCTGAAGACACCTTACGATGTATTTTTACACAAGAAAGGGATGCCACTCAGGGGAACATCAAGTAAGATGAAATTAGCAAAATACTTCCTAGAGAATGGCGCAGCTCTCAAGAAACTGACACTAAGTGCGAGTTTCTATAACATCATCAACGAAATCAAATCATTCCCAAGAAGCTCTACGAGGTGTGAAGTTGTCATGGATTAGTTGAGCCAAGTTACGAGGCCGTCTCTGATAAATCTAGTTTAATATCCAGTGATCTGCAGGGAAATCAAGGTTTGTTTTCAGCCATTAGCTAACCAGTATTCCCGAGGAAACATTTTGAGTTATTTTGGGACCACTTTTGTTTCTGTGTAATGTGAAATCGTTACATGAGCTGCCCAATTTAGGAGTCTTAAGTAAACTAATCTCCAAGGCAGAACAAAAAAAAAAAGCTCTGCATTCTAATTTCTGTTTCGTCTCAATTATATATGTTGATGGCTCGCTCAATGAAATTCCTTCTTACAGTAACAGACCAGGTTTCTACTTATACCACACTCTGTTTTAGCAGTAAGAATATAGCATGAGAAGTGACAGACAATGTGTTACTTTATCAATTTTGAGTTTACTTTATGATTAAGCTACATTATGTTGGATATGAGTACAGTTCTTGTAACGAGACCACGTTAGCTTTCAACATTTAGATGTTGGTGGTAAGACAAGGTCCGATAGAGTTAAGATACCTCCAACCATTTTACACATCATGTAAGAGGTTGGTCTCTTTGAAACTCTATCGCCCAATTCTAGCCTACACCTCCCAACTCAGTTTTTTTGCCTTGTTTCAAGATCATGGAATCTCTAACAAATCCGGTTTGCTGGCAGTTTGGCAATGGAGATGTTGATCTCAGTCTTCCCAGCTTTAGAAACCCTAACTGTGGACATGATGTATGGGAATCATCTCTGTCTCTTTTGAGCTTCTGTCTTACCGTAAATGAACAGAAGTTGTAATGCAAACCCCAAGGCTCAAGTATCTAAAGCTCTGTATTGAAAGAATCTTTATATGAATGACGGTTTCTGCTGAGAGAAAGTGTAATTTAGCCTAAATTATTTTGGCTTTGAGAGTTTTGAATGATTTGGTCTAAGTAGACGGCTTCCATTGAATCAAATTTTGAGCTTTTTCAGATCAATTTTGTGTTCAATGAAATAATTAGGAGTCTAAAATGAAATAATATCCAAGGCAGAAAAAAAAACTCTGCTTTTAAAATGTTGATGGCTCAATGAAGTGTCTTCTTAGCAAACAAAAAAAAAATACATTTCCGAACCCTAAATCTAGGCTTCTTATTGGTATTTATAGTTATATATTTTTAATAAACTAAAATACTGTGAATCTGTAATTATCTATTCAACCAACAAATTCTCATGTGCCCTTTTTATTCAACTAAATAATTATGTTTTCATCACTAGATATTTCAGTTGTTGAGGTATGTAAAGTAGTGTTTTTAAACATATAATTGTGTCCCAAAGATAAGAATTAGCTATAAACACACAAAAGTCCAACAATAAAAAGCAGACACATCATAAATAATAGTCATGAACCACACTTATAATAAGCCATAGAAAAAACTGTTCAACTATGTATTTGAAGAAAATAGCACTCCTTTAAGTTTTCTGGTCGGGTCAACTTCTCTTATAGCCTTATGGCTCTGGAAAAAATCTACACTACCCCCAACTAATCTCACATACCCTTCCTTGTTTAATGAAATGTTGTTTGACCCTTTTATCCTTGGTTTACGGATCCTGGTTTAATTGAATTGGGTCTTGAATGGATTTAGTTGGTTGGGATTTAAATCCATTTAATTGGATTGATTTGGTTTATGAAAAAAAAAAAAATTCCGAGCCTCGCCTCCGAACCTCGCCTCGCCTCCGAGCCTTGCATCCTCGTCTCGCCTCAACCGGGTTTTGCTCGTCGGCGCCGTCGCCTCGCGTCTCCGACGACCATTTGCCGGGTCCGTCGTTTCTCGTCACCATTGGGACTACCAATTGAGTAGAATCAGAGGCAATATTGGCGGATGGCCGCGGAAATCGAATCAAATTGGAATTTGTGTTGAAGGTGAACTGACAACCAGTACAACTAGTATAACTGGTACAACTTGTAAAACTGGTATAACCGGTAAAACTAGTATAACTGGTAAAACTAAGAATCGTTGTGTGTAACTGGTACAACCTGTAAAACGCTGTAAAACTGGTATTTTTGGCACAACAAATCCGTAAAAGAAAACTAGTCATAAATCGATATGACGTTTACGCTTCTCTAAATTTTATCAAATCAAGTTAATGGAGGATCTGTTTAATGCCCTATTTGATGCATGCGCATTTGATGCATGCGCATGCAGGGGACAAATTGATATGACGTTTACGCACCTCGAGTCTCTTCAAAGCCGGCGAACAGTCACGTCTCATCATTACAAATCCTTTATGAACGCTACCCATCAAACGAGATTCCACTCTATAAATACAGAGTTATGCTTCTCTCTCTCACAAGAGTAATTCGTTAAAACAGTGAGAAGTTATAAAAAACAGAGAGAAGTTTGAGAAAAAACAGAGACTCACCATGGCGAACAGGAAATCGATTGTCTCTCTTCAACAATTTCCGATTTCGATCCTCACCAAGATTGTTCAAATCACCGGCAAAGCTTCCTCCGCCGATTACTGCAATCTCAGAGCAACCTGCAAAATTATGCGACGAGCCTCAGAGAAACCTGAAGTCCTGCAATCTCTCTGTCTCTCTCCGCTGGTGAATAAGCCTATCCGTGCGATGCTGCACGACCGGATTCTCCGTAAATGCTTATATTGGAAGAACACCGCTGCATTCTTCATTGAAGGTATTCTCACTTACTTTGTAGAAAACAAGGTAGCAGACGGATTTGCGTATTTACGCATTGCAGCGCTTGGGGAGGGTGACGATGAGATTCTCGAAGCTTGTTATCTGTATGGTGTTCTGCGCTACCTCCACGGCGATCCTCTGACCTCTCCTTATGACGAAATGCCCTTCATGTACTGGCAGGAAGATGAGGAGGTTTTGGTAAACCGAGTTTTGAAGAACCTGAGGAAGATGCTGCATGGAATCCCTGTCGATAAGAAGAAGGTTTTTACGCAAACGATGCGGAACGAAAGGCCCACTAGATGTTGCCATCTTTACGATATGGAAATCGACTGTTCTAAGTGCTTCATGTACAAACGGGGCATGAAGTTGTCCTACATGACTTATTTTGTTCCTTATATGTATTAATTTACTTTCTCGTACTCTGTATTTGGTTTTAAATTTATCGGCTATGTACTACTCTTTTTGGAATGTTTATGTCTATATCATTTTTAATTTCTCTTCACTGTGTAAAATCGTGTAAAACTGTGTAAAACTAAGTGATCACTAAACATATGTTTCACGTTTTAAACATAAGTTACACTCCCACACAAAGCCAACGAAAACATACAAAGACGACAACAATAATCAACAACAATACAGCCACGAACTACATAGAACGACCAAACTCAATTATATGCTTATTTGCCTTAACAACCATTGTTCCCATCACAATGACAATGATAGTAACACAGATGAACCCAACACAACAACATTTGATCATCACTCTCCCCTTGTTAAGGTCTCTTTTTGTCACTAATGCGTCTTCCTCCAAGTCATGGATCCTACACTTTAAGGCTTCAATTTCGAAACCAATCTCGGATTTGGCTTTCTCAATCTCAATATCAATACTCGAAATTTTGTGCAACGCATCATTGACTTCCTCATACATGCTATCGTCCACCCATTTGAACAAATGTTTCTGGGTTTAAAAACAAAAGCAATATGTAATGAATCATAAACAAAAAAACAGAGCATAAAATCATTATCATCAAATTATTTGACAATATGCTTACATCTTTCATGGTTGAACATCTGAAGAATTGTCTTCCTGGGTTGTCTTTCGTCTTAGACGTGAGAATGACGACGCCTTTACCACAGTGACACTTCGCCGGAAACCCTCGGTATCCATCTTCAACAGTCGACGAAGATGTATCGCAGCTCATGGAGGAACGAAATCAATTGAGAAGAGATGGAGAATTATTTTTCGATTTCTAGGGTTTTGAATGATTTGGGATTTTTTAATTGAAAGAATCCGTGTGGATCCGGGTCATGTATCCGGGAGGCCCGAAAGTTGATGGTTGATGGTTTAAATAATATTTTTCCCCAATTTTCCTCATAATTAATATCATTGGATAAAAAATATTTAACATATAACCTTATGAAATTTGAACTTGTAAAATCACTCTAATCATAACTATGGCCAATGGGTGACATTACATCAAATAAGATTGGGAAAATTCGATCGACTAAGTAATTCCACCAACAATGTTTATACACCAATTCCACCAACAATGTTCATACACTTTCAAGATCATTTTAATAATACGAGTATAAATTTACAATAATCGAAAGTTGTTACATAATAATATGCAAAAGCATTATATTCATAGATTAATTGAGTAAAATCAACTGTAAAACTATAAAATCGAATTTTAAGTTCCAGTAAAACTGATTATATTGAAAACAGCCAAAGTACAACTATTAAGAAAATTTGTACAACTAACAACTCCTGTAAAACTATGTCTTAAGTTTTGGCGCCAAAATTTAACACTCTTTTACATATGTTTTCTCTGTATTAATAAATCGATATGACATGGACGTTTACCCATTTATGCCTTTAATGACCTAATTCATGTATTAATAAATCGATATGACGTTTACACTTCTCGAAACACTTCTCGATATGTTTTTGGCGCCAAAATTCTATTGTTTCGTATACTAGTATAACCGAGAAAAACTTGTGTAAAATTGTGTGATTCTCTGTTTTTCGAAGAGCGTTGTAATGATGAGCATCTTTCTTGCTTTTTTGTCCCCTGCATTAAACGGAGCATTATTACAAGCCGGCGAACCGTCACATCGCGTTCCCCTGCATTAAACGGAGCATTATTAAACGGAGCATTATTACACGGATGACAACCCGTCGCTTGACAAACCCAAGAAAGATGCTCATTATTACAAGCTTGCGAACCGTCACATATCTGTCTGCGTCTTATGGACGGAACCCGTCACATATGGGTCTATAAATAGAGAGAACTTCTTCGTCTCTCTCATAACCGTTTTCCACACAAAACAAACAGAGAGAAGTTAGAGAAAAAACAGAGACTCACCATGGCCAACAGGAGGGTGATCCGATTTCAACAGTTTCCGATCTCGATCCTCACCAATGTCTTACTGAAAGCCGAGAAAAATTCGCCGGTCGATTACTTCAACCTGCGAAAAACATGCAAAATTATGAACGAAACAGGCAAGAGTGAAGGAGTCCTCTGTTATCTCTCTCTATCAACCATGGTGAAGAATCCCCTCAGTGCGTATGAAAACATGGATTTTCTGGACGAATGCGTAGTTCATTCCAACTGCACGGCAAACTTCGTGAAAGGTACATCGATAGTTTTACTCAGTTTTATTTAGTTTTACGTAAATAATTTTACTAAGTTATGCCGGTTTTACATCAGGTATCCTCACATACTTCCATCAGGGTGATGTGGAATTCGGATTGTTACATATACACAATTCCGCCATGGGAGAGGGGAAGGAAGAGATTCTGGAAGCTGCTTACCTCTGGGGTGTTCTGCGCTTCCTCCATGACGATCCTCTAGGTCCATATGATAATGTTGCTTTCCGTGACTGGCGGGAAGATGAGGAGGATTTGGTGGCCAGCGTTTGGAAGAACTTGAGGAGGATACTTCATGGAATCACTATAAATAAGATACCGGTTTATAGTGAAACATTGCGGAACCGAAAGCCCCCTTCATCTTGCCATCTTCTGGATATGGAAATCAATTGTCCGGAATGCTTCATGTACAAACGGTGCATGAAGTTATTCTTCATGAATCAATTTGTTCCTTATCTCAATTAATTTTTTTCTCGTACTCTGGTTTTTTTGTTTTTAATTTCTCGGTTATGTAGTAGGATCCCTATGTAGTACTCTTTTTTTGTTTTAAATTTCTCGGCTATGTCTCCATCATTTTCCAAGTAAAAATCCAAAATTGTTCATATTAATATACTGAAGTATTAGTTTCATAGATTAATTGAGTATAACCAGTTGTACAACTGTAAAATCAAATTTAAAGTTCCAGTAAAACTGACTATACTGAAAACAGTTGTACTCAGTTTTACCGGTTTTACGACAATAGTTTTACTTAGTTTTACCCGTTTTTCATAGTTTTACCAGTTTTCATAGTTTTACCAGTTTAACATACCCTATTAATATATCCTATATCCGCGTTATTTTTAAAATTTTAAATAAAAATGGAACAGTTTAAAAACATAATAAAATATTGTTTTTGGTTTATTTATACAAAAAAATAGATTTAATTTTGGGATACCCTTTTGTTTTGAATTGATCACTTCTCCCCAAATCACTTTATAAGTAATATAGCTTGAGTAAATTAACAATATAACACGATAGTTCAGTGGCTCTGGTCTGTTTTTATCAGTTTAGCCACCCGAGTTCGAATCCGATCGGTGTCACATTTTTCCCTCTTTGTGTTCAGTAAGGTTAAAATCGTAATTTCAAATATCTTTGAGTTGGGCGGATTATCCGATTTGTGGGTTACCCGACCCGGGTAAATCGGGTGAACCACCGATTTTTTGATTTCTTTGGTTTATTTACGGTTCAAAATTGGATTGCGGTTTGGTCGAGAAAACCGGCTGGTTTGCCATGTAATTCAACGAAAATCATAAGGTTTTTTGGTAACTTCACAAGTTTTCAATTAAAAGAAAATGTTAATAAAAAGTCTAATAAATAAAGGGGTATACGGGATTTGTTTCGTGTACGGAGGGTCTCTGGAGACAATAATCCTTTCTGGTCTCTTACGGAACATATTGTCTCAGTCAGGAACTCAATAAGACACATATTGACCTCAATAAGACAAAAAAAAAAAAAAAATTGTTTCATTTTTTATGTTTAAATAATATTGAAAGTAAAAACAATAATTGAATGTTTTTATCGCTGAAGTATACATTTCAGTGTCATAAAACTTAATTTTGCTTTTCTTATATTATATACCAAAATGCTGGAATATTCTGTGTGTGAATATCCTACAAGTTTTGGATTTTACTTTCATAATCTCATACGAACTTGAAAATCAAATTTTAGATATTTTTATTTAAAAATGTTGTTTATATCAAATAGGATTTGAATCTGAGACAAACGAATCAATCATTTTATGTTATATATTTTTCTTTTGAAATGATTTAGTACATTACCAATCACAAACATGTAAAGGTGAGAACTGTTGTTGGAGTTGTAAACACAAACACTTATATATATGCATTACTGAGTTATATATAAGTTAAAATCATAAACACTGTATATATAAGAGCTCACCATTTAGTTCATATGTACCTAACCCAAATTGCCATTGACCTAGATCCACACCCTTTTTGCTCTCTCTCTCTCTCTCTCTCTCTCTCTCTCTCTCTCTCTCTCTCTCTCTCTCTCTCTCTCTCTCTCTCTCTCTCTCTCTCTCTATGTGTATATATAGATCCACTCTGTCAAGTATTCATTCACACGAAAACACACTAAAAATCCAAAAAATAAAGCCAAAACTTTTCTTCCTACATGAAATATTAATTAATTCTCCAATATTATATAACCGATTATACGAAATGGCTCGTCCAATGATCTCCATTTCGAATATTTGCTTATTGCTGTTTATTGTAGGTTTTGTCTCTAAGTCTTGTGAAGCAAGAAAGGTTCTAATGCCTTACGGTGCAAGCAAGGGATTGTTTCTTAGTGCCCTACCAAAGGGCAGTGTGCCACCTTCGGGTCCAAGCGACAAGGGTCACACTTCTCCGCCAGAGGATTATTCAGATCAGCATATGCTGCCGGAAAATTCGCCGGATATTCATCGTCAACTAGGATCGGTCCCTAGCCCCGGCGTTGGTCATTAGGCACATTAATTGATTACAGACTTTTTATATATATTTGATTTCATCTCATCATATGATCATATATATCACGTCGTCTTATGAAAATGTTTGTGTCTGTGTGTCTTCATATATGATATGGTACCGACTATTAAAATAGATGTATTTGTGTGTGATCCGTCATTGAGTAATAAAAATCACTAATTTACAGTATACTTTTTTTTTTTGAACAAAATTTACAGTATACTTTTGATTGTATTTTTGTGTTTTAATTTAATTAACATATGGCATGATTTTGAATATGTATATAACTACATGCAGCCCTTAAGTTCAAATTACAAAAAAAAAAAAAAACTACATGCAGCCTTTCTTCTTCTTCTTTTTTGCGTTCAAAAAGACTTTAAAACTGAGGGAGAAAAAAATAAATGATTTTCTTGATGAATTCTGTATTTTAATTTTTTTGGTGTATTTTTAATTACATAAGAAAAAGAAAAAAATCCATTTGTGGGTGGCCGTATAATATATTTCATTGCTAGTGGGGTAATTAATAGTTAAGGGCACATTATAAATTCATACTTTAAGTCAATTACTATAGATTGTAAGGGACAAATTTCTCGATCATACATTAACAAAAGAAATTAAAAAAAAAAAAATCATTCTGGATCATAAACATTCGAGATAACTTAAGTAGGTTGCGTACGTAAATGTATGAACTTAATTATAAGCCTATTAAAAGTGAATAATAATTCAACAAAAGTTTTATCTCTCTGGCACTGTTGTAGCAAAAGTTGATGAATTGACAATAATCTATAATATTATTTGTGTATTTACGTAAGAGACGTCGTCTTCCTCTGTCCTGTTGATGTTTTTTCTTCTCTGAATAGATTCAGAGTTTTAAGACAAAACAGAAGAAAAAAAAGAGATGGAAATAGACATGCAATAATATAAGGAACACCCATTATTGCTTATCTTCGGTATTATACTATTTAAGGACTAACTTTTGTCACGATGCTTCTTCTCCCAATTTCCTTTTTTTGTATTAATAAGTTTAACTAACCAACTAGTAAGATGGAGCCACTTATTACACATTCAATGCATGTTAAATATATACTCCCTCCGTTTTGAATTACTTGACGTTTTAGACATTTTGTTTTGTTTCAAATTAGATGTCGTTTTCGATTTTCAATGTAAAATTTATTAACTTTTTAAGTTTTGTGATTATTTGTATTCTACGGTTTATTTTATCATTTGTTGAATTGTGTTTACGCAGATAATTAATAATGTTTTTGTTTAGAAAAAATAAAAATTAAATGAATTTTTAATTTGTGTGCCTGAACCTTAAACGATAAATAATAAAAAACGGAGGGAGTATGCAATATGGTTAATCCGAGTTTCTTACATATCCTGTTTGAAAAATCAAGCAAATGTTATGAATTTCAAATTATCTAGATGATATTAAGGCATTAGTGAATGAGTTTACTTTGATTTCTTTCTGATTTGTACCAAGATCAACAAATGATGAGGCAGATTCTTTAGCTAAAAAAAAAACATATACGAATTTCATATGTAACATCATGCATGTAAGATTAACGTGCAATCAAAGTTGCAGAAAACCGTGTATTTTAATTTGGACTTGGTAAATTTTTAAAACTCATATAACTATATATCTGTCGAGTTAGGTATAATATAATCCAAAGTTAGTAGGAATCAATTTAGATTCTATAACACGCTAGTGTTACATCAAAGGTTGAATTATGTTGTCAGATAAACGTGGTTGCAAATCTGTTTAAAAGACGTTTTATAATTGTGTTTTACTTCAAAACCAAAAGCAGACGAGTTTAAATTGTTCAGTTGGGTCATTATCATACATTAGACATTAGTATATACATGTAAAAAGATCTTGGTAAATTTGCATTATTCTAGATTTGTTTTGAAACTTGTGAACCACGTTAATTTCACTGTCAGCATGTGGATCTTACTTAGAACAAACCCATTAATTCATTTCACTTCATTTTTCTTGATACTGATGTATCAAAGCTTCCTTTACTTTACTTGGTAGAGTTAATTAAGACATCGGCCATCTTTATTTGACATGACTACACACACACAAATATCGTCTCGAAAGAGTTTTTAATTTAATTTGATGTTTTAAATATAAAATTCAAACATCATAAACAATAGTTAAGGATAGTATCTGAGCTTCACAAGACCCGACTAACCATGAGCGCGTTTCACCACGGTCAGTCTCAATGGTTAGGATATTTTTGTTTTAAAGAAAAACACGACTTTTCATTTGTGGTACGTAGTCATTGAGGAAAAAAACAAATTTCGAAAATTTATGCTTTACATATCGGGTGCTACATATGTTATATATATATATATATATATAGTATGGAAAATTCAATAACATTGTATAGTAAACGTATGATCTTATCTTTTGACCATAATTATTAATTAGGTTGATAATGAAACTCTAAATTACAACACCTTTGTGGCAGGACAGGGCCGGCTCGTTTTTATTTGGCGCTTAAAGTCCAAATATGTCAACTACTAGATCATAATGAATATTTTGTTATATGATACCTTTAAATACATAATATTTTTTTGGCGCTTAAAACGTGGGCTTTACCCAGTGCCGGCCCAATATTTTCGGATGCCCTATTCAAAACTAAAATATTATTTAATATAATTTTTATTAAAATTTTTATTTGAATATCTTAACAAAAAAAATATATTTTAAAATGCCTATATTATAAAAAAAATATTTAGAAATGCCCTTTTTAATATATACTAATGAAGAAAATATATAGAAACATGCCCTTTTTAGTCGGATGCCCTAATTCGTCGCTTATGTGGCTTATGCTCGAGGCCGGCTCTGGCTTTACCAACTTTAGCTCTGGGCCAGCTCTGGGCAGAAGAGTTTATCAATCTGAACAACCCAAATATTATGGAAGGAAAAAAAGAAAAAGAATTTCTTCAAAGTTTTAAAAAGATTTTTTATGTTTGCCTAGATCATCAAGGCGATCTCCACCAAGTGAGAACCAGTAGACTACAACCACTTAGTTAAGATTTGTTAAGTTCGTTGCTGGTTATTTAGGGAAGACAAATGGGTTGCTCTAGTTCGAGAAGCATGACAAAAGGTACTCTCTCACTCTCTCTTGCCTAAATACGTTCTAAGGGATCCTTCAAACTTGATCAGAACCAAATAAAGGAATTTACAAAAGTAAGAAGAAAAGACGAGACAAGGCTTGTTTGTGTATGCTTGTGTCCTAAGAAATCATGGATCATGGTGTTGTAACTTAGTTATGTTTTACAATGAACTGGAAGTTAACCAGGTCCGAATCTCATTAAAAAAAAAACTGACAAACTTTTTCACACAAGAAATTTCTCTGCCCGGAGTTATAAGTAACGGCTAAGTTTTTCTACCAAGGTGAGTCATAATCCGATCGATCAGAACGTCTTTCTTCCCGCCGACGTGAAGATTGTTGGCATTCAAATATGTCTTCAGTTCGGCCACCGTCAAGTCCTTGAGCTAAAACAGAACATTGAAATCACTAAGCAGAGATCTATAAACAAAATCAATGTTAAAGATGTTGTTTTCACCTTTCCAGATTTTGCAAGAGCTATAAAGTCATAGTCTCTTGCATCTGCATTACCGGCTTTTCGCTTTCTTGGTTTCTCCTTTGCCTCTGAGTCACTTTCTTCACTAGATTCATCGCCGTAAATCGACTGCTTAAATTCTTCTATTGCTTTCACAACTCCAGGTCTACAAGAAACGAGCTCACTAGATAAGATCCCAGCATTTTTTAAGTTTTTTTTGTTGCTCATGTATGAAATAATAAACCAGATAGTTTAAAAAACTTTGTTGCAACCTATTCAATCCTTCTTCGTCAGGAAGGGTCTCGTCTCTAGTTTCTCCAGGCTCGTCTTCATCTAGTGCAATGGCTTGCAAGATCGCGTAGTGTCTCTGTAAAGCTGTAACAAAGAGATACTTCAATTTCTATATATGAATGGTTAGAACAACTAATAGAATCCAGACTAATACTGAGTACAACATACCTGGATTAGCAAATTGGCAAACAGAAAAGTCTTTTAACTCTAGACGTCGTATTAGAGCTGATGCCTTTTTATGCTGATCATCTGATGCTCGAGGAGCAGCTACACCAGGTTTTGTATTCAACTGACCAAATATCCACCAACTAGTCAGAATTTAACATACAATGAATAATGTTGGAACCAAGTAAGGTTTTCTTTCTTCTTGCCTCTTCGATATCTCTTATATCATTAGTATATGGAAGATATATCATGTTCATCCCTGGTGGCTCCACTTGACCACCATCACTCTCTATTTCATCCTGTTCGGGTTTAAGAAAAAGATATCTGAGTAGGTTGTTGAACAACGCAACAAATCATAATGAAAATAAAGGTATAATAATAGTTTTCTCACCTGAGCAACAAGCGCAACCAATCTTGGAGGTGTTGTGCCACCATAAAATGCAACCGCAAAACTGTAACGCAGGAGGATACAGTGTTTATAGGGTTAGTATACCACATAAAGTTCTAGAGTTTAAACGACTGTAAAAAATGTAGAAGTTATATTCAAGTTCATAGAATTATATATCTAATGTGCTCACCGTCCAAGCTGTATCATGGATCTATGCAAGCCAATGAATGCACGAGTGCTCCCAATAACTTCCTGCATCAGTTAGATTATCAAAAGTTAAGAGTTCCCACGTTACACACTGTAATAACAAGATCATTGCGGAAAAAAACTCTGAAACTTAATAATATGATAAACATGGGTTGATATCTGAAACTACCTACTGATATGACACTATTCTGAGAGGAGAAATGAGTGTAACTAAAAAGAACTGAAATTTTTGCAGGTAACAAGAAAGGATTTAAACATAAGCTATAAGAAGCGGGTAACCTTATCACTTGGATAGAGAAATGTAGAAGGCTTCATATTGTGATAATCTTTGAGGCAACTAAGAGGCTTGAACCCCAGCAGTCTCAAGTGTCCAGTTGATATTTTTTTCAGTTGGGACAGCTCTGCGGCTGTAAACATGACATTCTGACTACAAAGGAGAGGGAAAAATTAGAGCCAACTCCTACCATACAAGAAAGAGAGGGGGCACAAATAATATCTCAAAGAGCAATTTAAACTTCATGATCACTTCCTATGAAATTTATTTTTGTAATGATATTGTATGGTAACAACCGTCGCTTCATTGGTTAGCGGAAACCAGAAACAAATCAGGGTGCTATCCAGATGCTTACTTTGTGTAAGGCTGAAACCGTTGTATAGGTTCTTGCATTATCGCTCCAGTGTCCGCACAAACATATGATCTTTCCACCTGTAGACAAGCCAGCACATGGTGTTTAAAACCCATAACATACATCTAGGAAAGATAGGTTTAATCAAAAAACCTGTTCACTTGTAATGGAGACTGAAAAAAAAACAGAGAAAGACGAGTAAAGGCATATACTCCCAATTCAACTGGAGCATATCCGTCAAATTACCTTCAAAGGAAGATTAGTAGTAGAGTCGAGCCAGGTTATGGTTCCAGGACTAGCCGGACGGAGTAACGCATAACCATTCAATTCTATAGACAGACCATCACATATCACAAATGTAATTCTTTTTGCTATTCTCTTGGCAAGTACACGCTTCTTCAGTTGGTCCTTCATGTCCTCTAACCTGACAATAGATACATTTCAGCATTAAAATACAACTAATAGCATTGAACTCTCTCTATGAAGCCAAATTCACAATAAAGAAACAAAAAATTGCTTATATCTGAATGTAATACTACGATGCTATATATATATATATAAGCAACGGAATAACACAAATACATAAGGAATTTCAACAAGCAATAGAGAATGAAAAAACATACTTCTGTCCAACTGATGGCATGAACTCCGTAAGTTCATTACTGTTTAATCCAATTAAATCCTGAAAATATGTTGAAAAAAGTTAAATTCTTATATTTAAAGACAGCACCCAGGTTTATGAGGTCAAGTCAAGAATTAGATGGTTAAAGATTAACCTTGTAGAAGAGAGATATATTGAATTGCTTATCAGGGTGACTGAGGGGAAGAAGTTCGATTGAGATGCCAAGGTCTTGTGCATCCTTAAGACATCATCAAAAAACAGAAAAGGTAAACCCACTAGCCTTCTATAAATTGATTAACAAGAAGCTCCTTTTGGATAGATTTCACTGTAAATCATATCTATGTAAGGGTCGGAAGTAAACTACCTTAGCCCTCTGCAATGTAGTTCTAGTCATATCCTCTTTCACAGAAATCCTCATACTCCCAAAAGGGTCATCTTCATTAGTGAATAGAAATATGCGCTTATCTGCTGTCTTTGAAGATCTTAAAAAGGTTTTCGTTTAACAGAACACAGCAATCAAGTTACAAACCATATTGTAATGCATGTCACAAACTTGGCACGAAATCAATAAATGAATTTAGTTCGTTACCCTTTGCGCAGTAGTGCTTGTGCAACCCAGAGAGCACTGTAAAGAGAGTTCTCCCGAGAATCTGAGACTATACCATTTTGACTGCCAATATCTTTTATAAATGATTCTGCACCCAAAATACACAACTTACATTTCCCCTGAGATATCTATATGTACACAAACACATACACTAAACAACAAAGTAAACAATCTCTTTCAGCATAGTAGTCCACTTCTTTAATCTTTGAATCAGTTTGAGATATACCATTGAGGTTTCAGGCACTAAAAGCTTTCCTAAACCGTTCTATAACATGTAATGCCTTTTGTTACTACAGTGACTCCAAAGAATGGATTCCAAACTCTAAATTAACAAAGGATAGTGTAATAGAGGGAGTAATCAGGCACCTACCTTCTATGAGATCGAAGTCTTTAATCAGTCTCGCAGTTGGGCGGTCAATAGTTTCTCTTTGTGGAACATTAAAGACATAGACACCATTTAGGTCTTGAAGATTCCTCTTTTCACGCTGCAAGTGACAACAAAATTGAAGAAAACAAATAAGTGAAGAACAAAACGAAAACAGAAAGCAAACAATACAACATAGACTTACAGTGTTAAAGAAGCATATTGCTATTTCATCATTAGACCGATTGATAATATGAGACTTGAGTGACTGAGCAATGCAACTAACAGCAATGTGAAAATGGCTTTCTTGTTTGTCATCTTCCTGTCAACATCATGATGATACAGAGTTGTTAAAAATCAATTTAAAAAGTTGCATCAGCTCAGACAAAGGAAGCAACCTTAAAAACCTTCTGGGAAATTTTCAAATAATCAAACAAAAAAATTTGATTTCATTATTTTCTTCTATATATATATATACTCACAGAAGGGCAAGTAGAGCTGAACATTTTGGGAGAAGCGTCGATTAGATAGACTACAAATTCTTTGGAAGCCTCTTTTTCCTGCCAAACAAACAGACATAACACACTCAATAACCAATAGCGATTAGGGTTTCATTTTTGCTTTTGACTCCTAAAACTTGCAGAAGAAAACCGGGTCAAACCTGAAAGAATTCGCTTTCTGGGTCTTCGTCTTCATCTCTGAAAACATCATCTGGGTCCAATTCCATCTTCTGAGAATAATGAAATCAGAGAGATATACAGAAATCGAGTCGGGAATAACGGTTGTTCCTTCGAAAGACCAAAAGTTTTGTCAAAAAGAGAGTCAATATTTCGGACTTCAGAGGTTTTAGCAAGAACAATACCGAATTTCATTTTTGTATTCTTTTCCCCAACGCGAACCATTTTGGGCCACAGCGTGAAAGCTTTTCTGCTTTGGGCCACAATATGAAAATTTTGGAGTTAGGCCCAAAACAAACATGGAAAATATGCCACACATGTGTCAACTGCCAAGCAGCAAGAGACATGTTACGATATTGTGGGCGGGACATATTTCAAATGCACCAGTTGATGCTGTTCGAGGAAACCATTCTGTTGAAGTCCATGCGATGGGTTGAGACTGAGGTAAAATTTATTGCTTCTCATCTCATCTCATTTGATGTATTCAAAGATTATGAGCTAACACTATATATACAGTTTCAAAGTATATTACACTGAATCACTGATGCAGATTTTTCTCTTCAAGTGTTTTATCTTGTTTCTCTTTTACTTAGGGAGCAGCAATTAGTAGTATTTCGGAAGAAATTACTAATTATGTTGATGATGTTAGTCAACAACATACATTTCAAATGGTTCAACAACTTTTATCTAATGTGGTTCAACAACCTTCACCTAATGTGGTTCAACAATTTGTTTTTAATTCTCTTATAAATACACGATTCCTTGTAATAGTATCCAAAAAACATACTCCCCATATTTCTCAAACTATTTTGTCATGTTTGTTTTTCCTTTTCTTTTCTTATTCTTCATTGTTTTCTTTAATCTTGTTACACATCATCTTAATCTCTATGAAAGTTGACAAAAAAAAAAAAAATCTCTATGAATTCTTGCAGAAATGGTGCACAAAAATGACTGCACCCATTAATCATGTCTTCTACAGTGGTTACTTCTTAGAGAATGTAAAGCTTATATTATGTATTCAACATTTCTCAATCAGAATTTAAGATTATCAATTTGGCATTTTTCCATGTCCAACTGAGTCGGTATATTGTACAGTTCGAATGAGAAATCGTGTCGTCCAAGTTATCTCACGAAACTAGGTCAACGTCTTGTTCGATTAATCACTCCCTGAAGTAGAAGAAGAAGATACCACCGAACGTTCTTAACCTCAAAAAAAGAGAATTACTTGTCTCCATTGGACAAGCTGGCACAAAAGCTCGCTGTGTCACTGACTCATCTCACGATGTTGTGAATTTGTTCCACACGGTTGCAGTTGCAGATACAACAACAACAGTGAATGACCCATTTTCTGATAGCGAGCTTTATCATAATCGCAATGCAAACGCAAATCCGAAACACTCCACAGGCAGGAAGACTAACGAAATTCAAGAAGCCTAACTCTTTAGTATGTTGATTAAATCATTTTGACTAAGTGATTTGTTTAATTATTTTGTGTATAATAAGAGGAGGCCACTGCTCCGAAATGTAGGAGCATGACCCTTGAATTTGTAACAATATCAGTAAATAATATAAAAATCTCGTGGTTATCTATCAAATGTGGAACATGGATACAATACCAACAAATAAAAAACATATAAGAATCCAAACTAGATATACCCCCTCAAATGGATTAACCTAAAGGCAAAGCTAGTTGCTTTTGGTTTAAGACTCAGGGGGAAAAACTAATCACAAACCAGTTTAAACAAAACTGAGATAAGTTATATTACCTCAAGTTCTCTTGTTGGGCTCAAATGCATATTTGATCAGAGACTCCTTGATTGAGAGTAATTCAGGGAACTCTTTCTTCAGCTTAGATGCATCCATCTCGTTGTTGCTTCTAGGAGCCACGATGACCTTAGCTTGTTCCTCTAGTGTGAAGTTTGCCCATTTGTAGTCTGAGTCGATGTAGTCTCTGTACATCTCTAAGACCTCATTGTGACTCACTACACCAGGGTTGGTGAAGTTCCAAATCCCTCTCAGGTTTCTTTTCGCCATCTCTATCGAGATTGGAAGAAGCTCGTCCAGCACCGTCATGCTGTTTGGGATGTTCACTACTTTGCTGTACCGGGATATCTTGGTGATGAAGTTCCTCGGGTTGTTTAGATCAGAAGAAATCGGCATCCTCACCCTTAGAGTGCAAACGTTATCAAACTCCTTCAGCAGCTCCTCGACCTATGACGGGTCACAACAACATCATTATAAGAAAACAAGCATATCTAAGTAGACATGAAGTCTTATATTGTAGATGAAATCATGCAGCGTTACCATGGCTTTGGTTTTTGAGTAATAAGAACCAGTGAAGTTCGGTGTGTCTTCTTCTTTGAAGCCAATGCCTGAACCTAGCGGATGGTTTTCGTCGTATTCGAAAATACAACCAGTAGCAAAGTTCATCAACAGGAGGCTGTTCTCTCTACAGACATCAGCCAGAGTCAAAGTGCCTGCTACGTTGGCACGGATGGTCTCTGTTTTGTGAGACTCGCACCAGTCGACATTGGGTCTCCCTGTCACACCAGCAGCATTGAAGACATGGGTGGGCTTAACATTCAGAATATCTTGCAAGAGGGATGTTCGATCCTCAAGCCGCCCTTTCCCATACTCAAAAGCAATTCCCTGCTTCTCACAAATCTGTCCAAGCAGTCCACCAATCCATCCTGTCTTACCATATATCAAGAATTTAAGTGAAGGGGTTTGAGTGGAGCCACTGCTTCTGGGTGACGGAACCACCATCTGGCTCTGACTTGAGTTTCCGGATAAAGTGACAGTTCCACAGTTCTCTTCAGACCCATCAGAATGTCTTCCACCAGGCATCACCAGCATCCTCGGGTGGGGAAGCAATGCTCCAGAAACATCGCCCCACCAATCAGGGTTCTGCGTGTACCATTCCATTGTCTTTTTCAACCCTTCTTCCCAGGTGGTCCTCTCAGACCATCCCAAGATCTTAAGCTTCTCATCATCGAGGAAGTACCTCTGGTCGTTAAATGGTCTGTTCTCCACAAACTTGATGTTTGCCTCAGGGTCCTTGTTGAAGAGTTTGCAGATGTCTTGGGCAACATCATTCACTCTCCTCTCTTTCTTGGTACCAATATTGTAAACATGGCCTACCTCTCCCTTGTGAAGAATAACCTCAAACGCCTCAGCAACATCTTCACAGTAAAGATAGCTACGAACATTTGTGCCATCTCCATGAATGGGAAGAACTTTCCCCCTCATCGCCAGCAAGATGAACTTAGGAATCAGCTTCTCCGGAAACTGGTTAGGTCCATACACATTGTTCCCACGCGTTGTGATAACAGGAAGTCCATACGATCTACCATACGCCATCACAAGCATCTCAGCTCCAGCTTTGGTTGCAGAGTAAGGATTCGTTGGGAGAAGCTGGGAAGCCTCATGGTTACCAACAACAGCATCTTCATCGGTCTCTCCATACACCTCATCTGTGCTCACATGGATGAACCTCCTGATCTGGCCAGTCACTTTGCAGGCCTCGAGAAGGACATGTGTTCCATAGATGTTGTTCTTGGTGAACTCGAAACTGTTACCAAAAGAGTTGTCGACGTGAGTCTGAGCGGCGAAATGCATGATGGTGTCAATGCCTTCAGTGATGAGTAGGTAGTTAACCAGATCAGCACTTGCGATATCACCCTTGACAAACTTGAAATTAGGGGATTGTTTGGAGGGGTTGAGATTCTTGAGATTCGAACAGTAGTCGAGCTTGTCAAGGACAACAATTTTGTAATCCGGATAGGTCCGGATAAGTCTATTGGCGACATGTGAAGCAATGAAACCGGCTGCTCCAGTGATTAGAATGTTCTTGGGAGTGTATGAAGCCATGTAGTCAAAACGAATTTCCTGCAAAATTTATCAAACAAAAAGAGTGGTTTAAACTATCGACAAAGATCGAGATCTGATCTGACGATGGAATAAGTAAACTATCGACAAAGATCGAGATCTCAAACATTGCATAGAAGAATCCGATCTGACGGTGGAATAAGTAAACTATCGAAAACGATCGAGATTTAGGTTTCAAATCAACAGATCTAACTATCGATAATGTTCAGCAAGCAGATCCAGATCAGAGAATAAAGCGCCAGAACAAACTTAAAATGAATAAAACGAAAAATCTCGATTCTGGAATTGATCATACATACGGAATTAAAGAAATATCCACGAAAATGAGCTCGACGATTACGAGTTGAAGCAAAATGATCATGCAACAATGGCCGAAAATAATATATGCAAAGAGATGATCGACATTCTCGGGAAAATTCAAACTAACCTCTGAATTTGTATGGATTACAAATGACCACAGCCCTAGAGATTTGGGAAGACCAAAAAGTAAGAATCAATTCAATGGGGGAGAGAGAACTCAGCAGTCAGCAGCAAGGCTATTGGAGAGGAAGGACTCGCTATATATAAATACATAGATTGACGACTATACCCTTCTGGTTCTTACTCATTTACGGATCCGAGAACGTTAGCTGGTTGGTGCACAGCTTGTTGTGCGTGTTGGCCGCGCGTTTCGTCAATTTTGGTGTCAAACGCTCTGAACTTTCAATAACTACGATGGCAACTTCAACGTTATTTCTCAGCTGATCATGGTAAAAAAATATTTACTTGGATTAAAACTTTGCAATATCATACATAATCCGTAATTGTAGCGTCACTGTAATTGTATAGTTTTTTTGGTAAAAATATTAAGATTTTATTACCATTCTAAATTTTAGACATATTACATAGATAATACAAAAAAAAAACAGAACAACCGAAAAGAAAAAACTACGAAATGAACAACAACAATAACAATTCAAAATGGAAGAGTTAGCGTGCGGATTAGCCCGCTGGCCCCGAATGTCAAACCACGACTCATTGAGTTACTGCCACAGTTCTTACGAACTCGAGTTTTTTTTCATTGTTGTCACAAACAAAACCAACTTGACTCCAAAATCACCTATAGCTTTTCTCCAGACGAAAACAATGAAATTGTACTTTAAACATTTTTGTACTTGGTTCCGAAATTAGTATTTGTAGAGTATAGATGTTTCTTTGGTTGAAATTTTATTAAAAATACTAAATACAAATAAAAATATTAATTACGTAAGAATACAACCCAAAGTGAACATTTGCACATGACGACATCATGGAGTGATGAGTGGGTCTCAACGTGGTGACAGACTTTCTTACCGCGTTGCGGTGTTTAGGACATTGGCTATGTGGCTCAACTTCACGCACCGCCTACATCATTTTCATTACTCAAATGACGTGATAATACATGCGACTCCAAATAGTAATCAGATAGAGTTGGCTTTTAGCTTTATATACATCATTTTTTTCTGTTTCATCCAAAAAGAAACCAAGTCGCCATGGAAGGCAAAGGAGATACACAGTGGAGCTCTATTATAGTTCCTTCAGTTCAAGAGATGGTGAAGGAGAAGATGATCACGACCGTTCCTCCCAGGTATGTTCAGTCGGTCGAAGAAAAATATGGACTCGCCGATGATACTGGTGTAATAACTGAGATCCCAATCATCGACATGAAGCGGTTGTGTTCTTCGACTGACATGGACTCTGACTCTGAGGTTCAGAAACTCGACATGGCTTGCAAAGACTGGGGATTTTTCCAGGCAAAGTCTCCAACTTTTCTGTTTTACAAAATAACCTATGTGGCTATGTTAGACCTCATGGCTCGTGTGGAGCTTAATAAACTAGTCACGTCTCTGAATTTACTATTTTCGTTTGACGAAATTGTCATAAAAAAAACTATTTTCCTACAAAACAGCCCCTTATTCTTTTTTTTTTACATATTAAACCTAATTGGTAGGGCTGTCAAACGGTCTGTCCGTCTATGGTCTAGCCCAGTCCAATTTATTATGGACGGGCTATGGTCATGACCAAAAAAAATGGTATAAATGGTCTTTGGACAAATTTTGGCTATGATCGAAATGGGCATGA
This sequence comes from Orychophragmus violaceus, assembly GCA_030180135.1. Lineage (NCBI taxonomy): Eukaryota > Viridiplantae > Streptophyta > Magnoliopsida > Brassicales > Brassicaceae > Orychophragmus > Orychophragmus violaceus. The sequence goes on from CM058230.1 coordinate 7,857,312, forward strand.
CCAAATGGACATTGGTCATACCCAAATTATTAAAAATTTAGGGTTAAAAAGATCTGACTTCAAAACAAAAATTAGATTTTTTTTGTAAAATCGAACTTTTCCGCTAAAACCGTAAATTGACTTTTCCGGTCAAATCCGTAAAATTGACTTTTCCGCTAAAAATGTAAATTTGACATTTTCCCGTCAAACCCGCAAAATCGAGTTTTACAATAAAACCACAAAATCATCTTTTACCGTCAAACCCGAAAAACTGAGTTTTATCACCAAAACCGCAAAACAAATTTTACCGCCAAAAATGCAAAACCAAGTTTTTCCGCCAAAACCGCAAAACCGAGTTCCCGCCAAACCGAGTTTTACCGCCATACCCGCAAAACAACTTTTCCCGCCAATATCGCAAAATCGAGTTTTCCCGCCAAAATCGCAACAGAGTTTTTCCGCCAAAACCGCAAAACCGAGTTTTCCCGCCAAAACCGCAAAACCAAGTTTTCCCATCAAAACCGCAAAACCGATTTTTCCCGCCAAACCCGGAAAACCGATTTTTCCGTCAAACCCGGAAAACCGAGTTTTTCCGCCAAAACCACAAAAACCGAGTTTCTCGCCAAAACCGCAAAAATCGAGTTTTCCCGCAAAACCCGGAAAACCAAGTTTTGTCGCCAAACCGCAAAACCGAGTTTTCTTGTCAAAACCGCAAAACTGAGTTTTCCCGTCAAAACCGCAAAACTGAATTTTTCCGTCAAAAACCGGAAAACCGAGTTTCCCGCCAAAACCCAAAAATCGAGTTTTCCCGCTAAAACCGCAAAACCGAGTTTTAAATAGCATTGACAACCAATTTTAGATTACAGTAAAATGGGATGTCCATGGTCATGTCCAAATGGACATGGTCTTTGTTGGGCATAGACATTTTTTGGACCATTGCCCATTTCAGACCGACCAATTCTAGCCCAAAACGAAATGGTCAGTTTGGTCAAGCCCAAATGGGCTTTGGACGGACCATTTGACAGTACTACCAATTGGAGCATAACATTTTCTGTTTCAATATTTATTCGTTGTGGTTATGTCTTTATGGTCATTTACAGCTTGTAAACCATGGAATGGACCCAATTTTCTTGGATAAAACGAAGTCGGAGATTCAAGATTTCTTCAACCTTCCCATGGAAGAAAAGAAGTTGTTCTGGCAACAACCAAATGAGATGGAAGGTTTTGGACAAGCTTTTGTGGTTTCAGAAGATCAGAAACTCGATTGGGCAGATATTTTCTTCATTATAGTGCAACCTGTTGAACTACGCAAGCCTCACTTGTTCCCCAAGCTACCTCTTCCCTTTAGGTTTTGCATGCATCTAAATGTGTTAATTAACGTTCTCAACTAAGCTCCACAAATTTTCTCTGTTTAAATTTTTGTTTCATGTTCTTCAGAGATATATTAGAGATGTATTCCGCTCAAGTGAAGAGTACAGCCAAAATCTTAATAGCGAAAATGGGGAAAGCCCTGCAGATCAAACCTGAGGAAATTGAAGAAATATTTGGTGATGATATGTTCCAGAGTATGAGGATAAATTACTACCCTCCCTGTCCTGAGCCCCAGCAGGTTATCGGTCTAACTCCGCATTCGGATGCGGACGCACTCACCATACTGATGCAGGTGAATGAAGTTGAAGGTCTCCAAATCAAGAAAGATGGCAAGTGGGTTTCTGTCAAACCGCTCCCAAATGCTTTCATTGTCAATGTTGGAGACGTCTTAGAGGTAAGCCATATAATATGTGTGTGTGAGAGAGAGAGAGAGAGAGAGAGAGAGAGAGAGAGAGAGAGAGAGAGAGAGAGAGAGAGAGAGAGAGAGAGAGAGAGAGAGAGAGAGACGCACACAGTATTACGGTCTATGGGCTTTCAACCTAAAACCAATCGATGATAAGTGCAGTGGCCCATATCCCTTATATATTACTAAAGATCTCTTTCAATTACCGATGTGGAACTAATTAATACACAGAGCATGTGGTTTCAATATTAATATTAGTAGAGATGTTGTGATGAACTAACTCAGTTTGGTCCGGTTAATGTAGATCACAACGAACGGGATATACAAAAGCATCGAGCATCGCGCAGTGGTTAACTCGGAGAAAGAAAGGTTGTCTATTGCTACGTTTCATAATCCGGGACTGAATAAAGAAATTTCACCGGCGAAAAGCCTCGTTGAAAAGCAAAAGAAGGGTGCAAAATTTAGAAGCCTGATAGCTAAAGACTACTTTAAAGGCTTTTTCTCCCGTGAACTCTACGGTAAAACTTACCTCGAGGCAATGAGAATCTAAGGGAAGTGATATCTTGTTTCCCAAGAAATATGCCTTATCCAAACTGGTCCATGTCTCTGTTTCTGCTACTCTCTTGTGTCTTTGGTTTAAATCTGTTCAATACAAAATGGCCAGTGAGATTGCTTGTAGGTTTGATACCATAAGACCATAGCTTGTGCGTCTTCGTTTGTTAACGTTCGTGTTCCTTAAAAGTACTTATGTAAGAATAGTAACACATACTATTTTTTTTTTTTGAATACCTTGGAAATTCCGGACCTTAGACCCATAATCTCCCAAAAATCCGAAATCAGCCTTTAGATAATCCGATTTAAAAATTATCCTTTCGTATCAAAAGAGGTTTGAACTCGGGACATAAGGGAACCAACCCCTTTATGTTACCACTAGACCTTCTTTGGTAATAGTAACACATGCTTCACACTCAAGTTTTCCAATAATCATAATATTAGGTGTTGTCTCATGCTACACGTGGAATTATTTTTTATCACATTTATAAACAACAATATCATGTTATTTTAAATTGTAACTCCTAATTAACTAATTATATCAAAACGTTGCATCCTTTCTATATGTCAAAACAGTTTTATCAGACTCCTTGAATCTATTTTCTCCATCTTTATTTTGAACATATCTATTCTCCATCTTAGTTAGAGAATATGGACGATGCGGAATGGTATAGTATTTCAGAACAAGCGATGGCCCATTCCAAATGGTAATCATGGTCTAAAAAAATCTGGATCCAGTAGATGATTGGAGTAACCAACATAGTCCTTACTCAAAGCGCCATGTTTACACAAATATCAACCCTTGGGTGATGCTTTACTTAAATTTAATGTGATGAGGACATTGTTAGTTCCAATCAACTACTGGATCCAACAAAATAATGTGATGAACATTAATGCAATCATTTACTCAAAATAATGTCCGTCTATTTGGTAGATGTCGCATGACCCCTATTTAATTAATGTCGGTCTACCACTGTATACAGCTAAGTCACTGTTAAAAATAATTATATGTAGAAGAAATATATTTTGAGTTAAATATGAATGACAACATGGGGTTAGTAAAAACCAGTCACATGTCTTTATCGACCTGATCGTATAACAATTGGGGTCATTTTTTCTCCCTGCGGAGGCAATCCAATCAATCAAATAATTTCGACTATTGAGGATTTGGGTCAAACAAATCAATCATTATCATTGGAAACTGGTATACGCTTCATTTCACTGTTAGCAACAAGCTAAAACTTGGTCACTCTTTAAAACTAGAGAGATTGTATTAAATAACACAAGATAACCGTTGGTAGTTAAGACTACCTATTTAGTTTTCTTTGATTGATATAAATAGGAAAAGTACAATAAAACTGGAGTCGTAACTCCTACAAAACGGGAACGCATGAAAAGTGGAGCTAACTCCTAACAACGTGAATACTGGTGAAAATGGGGAACTAAGTGGCTAATGACTTGTTCCATTATTTGACTACTTCCAACTAGAAGAAAATAGAAATGACGTGGTTTCTTCAAACCAGATATTTCTTGTTTGGAACCTTTGAACTTGTTGACTTTCTTGGACCCACATCTTCCTTACGAGTGCTCTGTATTTCTTCTTGCACTGTCTGTGGTATCGTATCAACACTCCCCTCCTCCAAAAGAACCTTGTCCTCAAAGTTCAGCTCAAATTCTGGAAAACTGGTCTGAATCTGTTGTGCTTCTTCCCAAGTAGCATCTTCCAATGGTAGATCCTTCCACTTAATTAGTACTTCCGTAAGGGCATTGGAACCGTACCTTAACTTAAGAACTGCTTCAGGCATGAGCTTGACTAAACCATTACGATGAAGAGGTGGGAGCTCCACAGAAACTGGTGTGTCCTCTCCAACCCATTTCTTAAGCAATGACACATGAAAAACAGGGTGGATGCGAGCACTTTCCGGGAGCTTCAGACGATACACAACTTGCCCAATGCGTTTTTCTATCTGAAAAGGTCCAAAGAATCTGTTGGCGAGCTTTTGAGAAGTACGCTTGATGACTGATTTCTGGCGATATGGTTGGAGACGGAGGAAAACCCAATCTCCTACTTCGAACTCGACATCTCTTCTCTTACGATCAGCTACTTGTTTCATGCGGTTACTAGCTGTTTGAAGATGATCCTTGAGCTCACTAAGGACCTCATCTCTATCTTGTAACTGTACATCAATCTCCTCAACAAGAGAAGAACCAATCTCGTACCTTGGCATCAAGGGAGGTTGGCGACCGTAGAGGGCCTCAAAAGGCGTGGTGCCAGTGGATGAATGGAACGTGGTGTTGTACCAGTACTCAGCCCAAGGAAGAAAGCCACTCCATTGTGCAGGACGGTTCTGAACAAAGCACCTTAGAAACTGCTCGATGCATCTGTTGACAATCTCAGTCTGGCCGTCGGACTGTGGATGGTATGCCGAAGACATCCGTAACTTCGTACCAGATTGTTTCCAAAGCTCCTTCCAGAAATTACTCTGAAAAATTGTATCTCGGTCACTGAGGATAGAGCGAGGAATACCATGGTGACGAACAACCGAGTCAATGAACCGTGTAGCTACTTGTGATGCGGTGTACGGATGCGTCAATGGAATCAGATGGGCGGCTTTGCTCAGACGATCGACCACCACTAGGATTGAAGTGTGATTGCTTGATCTCGGTAATCCGTCAACGAAATCCATGGAGACATCTTCCCAGACCTGATTCGGAAGTGGCAGTGGCTGGAGGAGACCGGCTGGTGACAGAGTCTGTGATTTTGCCCGTTGACATGTATCGCATCGTGCCACATACTCCATGACAACTTTGTGCAATTATGGCCAATAAAACTGGCGTGCAAGTCTTTTGAACGTTCGTAACACACCAGAATGACCTCCCAAAGGTGTGTCGTGATGTTCCTGTAATAACTGAGTGACGAGATTCGAACCTGGTGGAATGACAACTCGGTTGTTATAGCAGATCAAGCCATCTTTCCACGCATAGGGCTTTCCTGGTTTTGCGATAGCTGCCTCTCCAATGCGTTTCAGATAGGGGTCCGAGGTAGCTAGTTGTCGCAGCTCCTCCCACAATGATGCTGTCGGAGCAGAGATAGAGTTTAATACCGGACTGTCTGTGACCCGTGATAGCGCATCAGCTGCTGCGTTAGCTTTTCCCGGTCTGTAAACGATCTCATAGTCATAGCCCACGAGCTTGCTCATCCACTTCTGCTGCTCCGGAGTAAGTATTCTCTGTTCTAACATGTACCGCAGGCTCCACTGATCAGTTTGTATCGTGAATCTCCTTCCCAACACATATGGTCTCCAAGTACGAATAGCCACTATTATTGCCAACATTTCTCTAGCATATGTTGACCACGTCTTCTTAGTGACACCCAAGGACCTGCTCATGAACGCAATAGGCTGGTCATTTTGAGAGAGAATAGCACCAATACCTTCGCCAGATGCATCTGTCTGAATGACAAACGGTTTTGTGAAGTCTGGCAGTGCTAGTGTTGGTGTAGACGTCATGGCTGTTTTCAGTTGAGCAAACGCCTCTGCTGCTTCTTCATCCCATGTGAATTGCCCTTTTCGCAGCCGATTGGTCAAGGGTCTTGCGATTATACCGTAGTTCTTGACGAATTTCCGGTAGTAACCCGTTAATCCGAGAAATCCACGGAGCTCTGTGATGTTCGTGGGCACTGGCCAGTCGAGCATGGCCTGGATCTTCGTGTTGTCCACTTTCACGCCAGTGTTGGTGATAATGTGGCCCAAATATTCCAGCTCTTGTTTCCCGAAGTCGCATTTCTTGAACTTGACGGCCAGCTTGTGCTCTCGTAAAATGCTGAACACTTCTCGAACATGTTTGAGATGTGATTCCCAATCCGGGCTGTAGATAAGGATATCGTCGAAGAATACTAACACCGATTTACGCATGAGTGGTCTGACGATGGTGTTCATCAGAGCCTGAAACGTCGAGGGCGCATTGCATAGACCAAAGGGCATCACGAGATATTCGTAATGACCGTTGTGCGTTCTGAACGCTGTCTTGGGAACGTCGTCAGAATGCATCCTCACTTGATGATAGCCAGCAGTCAAATCGAGCTTAGTAAAGAAGGTAGCACCGTGGAGTTCATCCAACATATCATCCACGGTTGGGATTGGAAAGCGATCCTTTACGGTTGCTGCGTTCAAAGCTCTATAATCAGTACAGAACCGCCATGATCCGTCCTTTTTCTTCACTAGAAGAACGGGTGATGACAAAAGGGCTGCTGCTAGCCCGGATTATCCCTGAATTGATCATTTCCTCCACCTGCCTTTCGATCTCCTCCTTCTGATAATACGCATAGCGATATGGTCGCACGTTGACTGGGTCGGTTCCTTCTTTTAGCGTGATTCGATGCTCAATGTCCCTTTTTGGCGGTAAGCCGAGAGGTGTCTGGAAGAGAACACTGAATTCGTCGATCAACGTCTTCATCTCTTCACTGTCAATCGTCGGTGCCTCAGTCGGAGTAGGTAGACACAGGGCAAACATGCTTTGTCCTTGACGGGCTAGCTTCGCGAAATCTCCAGCACTGGTGGACCGTATGGCCTCAGCCTTAAGCCCACGAAGTGTACATGTTTCTTCACCTCGCTGGATTTGCAATGTCTGGGCCTTCCAATCACATAAAACTGGGCCCAATGTCTCCAACCATTTAACCCCTAACACAATGTCAAGGCCCACCAATGGCAAGGCATGAAGAGTCACGGTGAATTTGATTTCTCCGATCCTTATCTCGACTCCGTCATATCGGCCGCCGCACCGTAGCGGTGATCCATTCGCCACCTTCACCATGAATGGCGCCGTCGGTGTGAGGTGTAGCCGGAGCCGCCGTGCCATCTTCTCACTGATGAAATTGTGCGTCGAGCCACTGTCGACAAGGGCCAACAAGGAGTGGTGACCGATGTCAGTGCGGAGCCTAATCGTGGTCGGTGCATCCCATCCGGTGAGAGCATGGAGGGTAATTTACGGCGATTCCTCATCTTTTGGTGGATTTTCTTCTTCCTCTTCGGTGTCTTGTTCACTCTCCATGATGAACAATTGCGGCTGCTTGCATTTGTGACCTGGTGCGTACTTCTCGTCGCAGCTGGAACAAAGTCCCAGACTGCGTTTCCTTTTTAACTCTTCCCAGCTCAGACGTCGTGGTCCGGTTGTCGGTTGGTTGCTGACAGTGGTACGGGAAGCGTTGTTGGTAGTACTCGATGAACTGCTGGAGGATCGGAAATTGGTCCACCTCTTTTCCTTCTGTAACTGGTCATCTCGCATCCTCGCCAAATTGATGATCTCAGTTAATGTCTTGGGCTTAAACATCCGAATCCCACTGGAAATTGATGTGTTCAGACCCCCCATGAATGCTCCTACCAACGCCTTCTCTGTCCACCCTTCGACCTTGTTTTGCAGCTTCTCGAACTCTCTTTGGTAATCGATTAGGGACCCCTTCTGACGTATGTGAGATAGTGCTTCATCGAAGTCTTCACCATCAATCGGACCAAATCGCGTTCGCAGCTCTGTTTCGAAAGCTTCCCATGGAAACTGTCGTGCATCCATGCCTCTCGCTTTTGATATCGATTGCCACCATTCGTTAGCTTCTCCGGATAATTGGTATGATGCGAAGGCGACTTGCTGTTCTCGAGGAATTTCGTAGTACGCAAAGTACTGTTTAGCCTTGCTCACCCATTCAGTTGGGTCACCTCCGGTGAACCTTGGCAGCTCCAACTTCACACGCCGACCTGCGTTTATTCCCATGCTCGTCGCGAATGGGTTCACATGTGATTCTCCACGGTTGAACGACGTCTGCTGATCCTCACGCCCTTGGTTTCTCCGTGGTGAACTCGACGCCCCTCTGTGACCATGAGACATCCTCTCCATCATCCGGCTCATTGATTCCTCAATAGTGCGACTGAGTGAATCTTCTAAGCCTCGAAACTTGTCATTGAAACCGGTGCTCATTTTCTGCAACTCATCTTGCATCAAACCGAGCCATGCCTCCAGGTAATCAAGCCTCTCCTTGTTGGTCATTGACTCGTTCCGTAGATATTGAGCCTCGACCTTGTTTTTGTTTGAATTTTTGGTTTTTCGTGGTGGAATGGTGTGTGGTGGGGGATGAACGATGGTGAAAAGGGAAGTTTTCTGGTGACCGTTGATTCGCAGGGAATGCCGTTCAACAGAGAATAGGATCGACGCTCTGATACCAAATTGTTAGCAACAAGCTAAAACTTGGTCACTTTTCAAAGCTAGAGAGATTGTATTAAATAACACAAGATAATTGTTGGTAGTTAAGACTACCTATTTAGTTTTCTTTGATTGATATAAATAGGAAAAGTACAATGAAACTGGAGTCGTAACTCCTACAAAACGGGAACGCATGAAAAGTGGAGCTAGTTACCTAACAACGTGAATACTGGTGAAAATGGGGAACTAAGTGGCTAATGACTTGTTCCATTATTTGACTACTTCCAACTAGAAGAAAATAAAAATGACGTGGTTTCTTCAAACCAGATATTTCTTGTTTGGAACCTTTGACCTTGTTGACTTTCTTGGACCCACATCTTCCTTACGAGTGCTCTGTATTTCTTCTTGCACTGTCTGTGGTATCGTATCATTCACCTAACACCAAGTCTCACTAAAAATATCTGCAACATTTTTTTTTTGTTCGGCCAAGAAAGAAACCCGCCATGGAATCCAAAGGAGCAGCTCAATGGAGCTCAATTATAGTTCCTTCTGTTCAAGAGATGGTTAAGGAGAAGAAGATCACGACTGTTCCTCCCAGGTATGTTCGGTCTGATCAAGACAAGACTGAAGTCACCGATGGTTCTGGTGTAAATACCGAGATCCCAATCATCGACATGAAGCTGTTATGTTCTTCAACCGCCACGGACTCTGAGGTTGATAAACTCGACTTTGCCTGCAAAGAATGGGGATTTTTCCAAGTAACCATCGTCTTTCTTTATTAACATGTCTCAGAATTTACAAATTTTGTTTGGAGAAATTGCGATCAACCTCGTTTCTTACAAAATTTCATGTTAACATTTCTCAGAATCTATACAAGTTTCTGTTTTATTTATCATTTTGATTATGTCTTTATGGTTATCGACAGCTTGTAAACCATGAAATAGACCCAAGTTTCTTGGACAAAGTAAAGTTGGAGATTCAAGGTTTCTTCAACCTTCCCATGGAAGAAAAGAAGAAGTTCTGACAGAAACCAAATGAGATGGAAGGTTTCGGACAAGCTTTTGTGGTTTCAGAAGATCAGAAGCTCGATTGGGCAGACTTGTTCTATCTTATAATGCAACCTTTTGAATCACGCAAGCCTCACTTGTTCCCCAAGCTACCTCTTCCTTTTAGGTTTTTTTCTAACTCAACGTTCTTAACTAAATCCACAAAGAATTTCTCTGTATAAATAATGGTTTCATGCTTCTTCAGAGATACATTGGAGAGGTATTCTACTGAAGTGCAGAGCGTAGCTAAGATCTTAATAGCAAAAATGGGGAGAGCCCTAGAGATCAAATCAGAGGAAATATCAAAGTTGTTTGATGATGCTGATTCAATCCAAATGATGAGGATGAATTACTACCCACCCTGTCTGTAACACCCGCCTCCCGGTCGAACCGGAGACGCGGCGTTAGGACGCCCGCTGAACCGAACATGGTCCAACCGGGGCGCCATCTCAACTTGTCACAGGTCCCAGGCGCCTCCTTCGAGTTCAAGATCACCGATAATATCACTCGATCATTCGATCCCGCATCCGGACCTGCAAGAAAACGGGGACAGGAAAGGAAAGGAGGCCTGAGTAATTGTTTCAAACACAATCACCCAGTGAGGTCGGACTTAGGGAGTCCGCGATCCCGCTTACACTACACAACTACGAAACACAAGTCCTACGCTAATAACACCTTGCAAACAGGCCCGAAGGCTTCATCACGCAATCTACACCCACTCGTGCATTCACACTCATGGGCCCCTCCCTTCGACCCGTAGGCCCACACATTCCTTCTCATATCCTTCTCATATCCTTCTGGGGGGCTCGTCAAACCCCCGACGCCTTCTCAAGGGACGCATACCCCGGCAATGTATACGCCCCTGCCACACAACACCCTTTCGGGGGCCCTACCACAACTATCAACCATATCCATCACACACACGCAACGTTTTCAGGCTCAGCGATATCCTAGCAGTTCTACGTTCCACAATCAATCACATAGTGCACATTACTAATCTACTCTACCTAGGAAAGACGCGATTAACCTAGGACTATCGTCCGGAATTGGAATAGAGTAAGGGAGATAAACGACAGTTTCCCTCACCTTAGCCAAAGAAGAGGGCAAAACGGTAATTTGGAAGCCCCATTAGCCCGAACGGACATCGGATCTGGATAAATGACTAGAAAACGAGTGAGATAGGCTTTCGTTTCGCTCGAATCGGGTTTAGGACGGTCAAGTTATGGCCCAACGAAGTTTGGTTGACTAAAGTCAACGGTCAAGTCCAAGTCAACCGGTTGACCCGGTCAACCCAGACCCAGACCCAAACCCAGACTGAACCAGGCCCAATCCCATAACTGGCCCAAATCCTAAACCAGACCCTAACCGAAACTAAACCGAGCAAAATCGAATTGAACCAGAAAATTAAAGGAAACCGGACTTACCAAGAATTAAAAGCTGAAAGAGGAATTGAACCGGACCGGTTAACCCAAACCAAACCGGTCAACGCCAACCGGTCAACGCCTGACCCGGTCAACCCAAACGGGTCAACCGAGTCAACTCGGTCACCGGCGAGTCAACTCGGCGGCGGTCCGGCGACCCTCCGGCGGTGGAGATCCGACGACTGTCGGTTCTCCGATCACGAGCTCTGCTCAAATTTTTGGAATGGTGTGAGAAATGAAGAGTCACTCTCCTCCTTTTATAATGAAAAGAATCTAGGGCTTCTCTCTTTAATGGGTTGGGCTTTTGGGCTTAAAAATAGAAAAGAAAGGATTTTAATGAGGGAATAATGGAAAAGGAAGGTGAATTTGGGCTAGGCTTTTGGGCTTTTCTCCTTTTCTTGAAGATTTTTAAAAGGGCTGGGCTAGGGCCCTTACAATTATCCCCCCTTAAAAAGAATTCGTCCCGAATTCTGAGGTGTATGGTTTCCCGTTCACCTCTAAACTCAAGGCACTGTCCGTTTCTGGGGTTAGGGATTGGCACACAGGAAAGTCCGCTCGGAAAGGCACGATGTGAAAAAGAAGAATGAATCAGGAATGGGGCCACTTAGTTTTCGGAAAGGAACAGAAGCAAAACAACTACGCGGAGTCCGCGAAGCTCAACAACTAAAACCCAACACCTAAAAAGAATCACTACACCCTACCCCAAACGAATTCCCCAAAGCCCCCCGACTCTAGCCACTCGATGATCCCGGGGTCCGTAGCTCGAGGTCCATGTCGACCCGTGGTGGCTCTGCTGCTTGCTCTTGCACAGGTGCAGCCTGCTGCTCATCCCTCTCTTGCACCTGTGCAACCTGCTGCTCATCCCTCTGTCCATGCTCCCTTGCGGCTTGCTCCTGGTCCATCCTCTCATGTACCCGGTCTCGGGTAGACGGCTAGCTGGGTGCGGGGTAGGTGGAACGGCGTCGGGTGTCGCAACTGGCGCCCCGATCACGAGACGTCTCCTCCGTCGTGGCGGTACACTTCTCCTTGTCATAGCACGAGCGTATAGAACACTGGTAGAACTATGGGCATACTCAGACCCGGAGTCGGTGCTAGAATCGGTGGACATCCTGCATACGATAAACTAGGGGAGGTCGCAACAGGAGATAATCAGTGCTACATCGGTGTTTGAAAAGATTTTTGCAGAGTAACCATTTTATAAAAAATTTCGAAAACGGTTTTTGAAAAGGTTGAAAATTGGGTTTTGGGGTAAACAACGAAAGCTGATCTCCCAGGATAGGACTGGGAGATCTTAACCTAGGCTCTGATACCAAATTGTAACACCCGCCTCCCGGTCGAACCGGAGACGCGGCGTTTGGACGCCCGCTGAACCGAACATGGTCCAACCGGGGCGCCATCTCAACTTGTCACAGGTCCCAGGCGCCTCCTTCGAGTTCAAGATCACCGATAATATCACTCGATCATTCGATCCCGCATCCGGACCTGCAAGAAAACGGGGACAGGAAAGGAAAGGAGGCCTGAGTAATTGTTTCAAACACAATCACCCAGTGAGGTCGGACTTAGGGAGTCCGCGATCCCGCTTACACTACACAACTACGAAACACAAGTCCTACGCTAATAACACCTTGCAAACAGGCCCGAAGGCTTCATCACGCAATCTACACCCACTCGTGCATTCACACTCATGGGCCCCTCCCTTCGACCCGTAGGCCCACACATTCCTTCTCATATCCTTCTCATATCCTTCTGGGGGGCTCGTCAAACCCCCGACGCCTTCTCAAGGGACGCATACCCCGGCAATGTATACGCCCCTGCCACACAACACCCTTTCGGGGGCCCTACCACAACTATCAACCATATCCATCACACACACGCAACGTTTTCAGGCTCAGCGATATCATAGCAGTTCTACGTTCCACAATCAATCACATAGTGCACATTACTAATCTACTCTACCTAGGAAAGACGCGATTAACCTAGGACTATCGTCCGGAATTGGAATAGAGTAAGGGAGATAAACGACAGTTTCCCTCACCTTAGCCAAAGAAGAGGGCAAAACGGTAATTTGGAAGCCCCATTAGCCCGAACGGACATCGGATCTGGATAAATGACTAGAAAACGAGTGAGATAGGCTTTCGTTTCGCTCGAATCGGGTTTAGGACGGTCAAGTTATGGCCCAACGAAGTTTGGTTGACTAAAGTCAACGGTCAAGTCCAAGTCAACCGGTTGACCCGGTCAACCCAGACCCAGACCCAAACCCAGACTGAACCAGGCCCAATCCCATAACTGGCCCAAATCCTAAACCAGACCCTAACCGAAACTAAACCGAGCAAAATCGAATTGAACCAGAAAATTAAAGGAAACCGGACTTACCAAGAATTTAAAGCTGAAAGAGGAATTGAACCGGACCGGTTAACCCAAACCAAACCGGTCAACGCCAACCGGTCAACGCCTGACCCGGTCAACCCAAACGGGTCAACCGAGTCAACTCGGTCACCGGCGAGTCAACTCGGCGGCGGTCCGGCGACCCTCCGGCGGTGGAGATCCGACGACTGTCGGTTCTCCGATCACGAGCTCTGCTCGAATTTTTGGAATGGTGTGAGAAATGAAGAGTCACTCTCCTCCTTTTATAATGAAAAGAATCTAGGGCTTCTCTCTTTAATGGGTTGGGCTTTTGGGCTTAAAAATAGAAAAGAAAGGATTTTAATGAGGGAATAATGGAAAAGGAAGGTGAATTTGGGCTAGGCTTTTGGGCTTTTCTCCTTTTCTTGAAGATTTTTAAAAGGGCTGGGCTAGGGCCCTTACACTGTCCACAACCTGATAAGGCTATGGGTCTAACTCCGCATTCCGATTCGGTTGGACTCACCATACTGTTGCAGGTGAATGAAGTTGAAGGACTCCAAATCAAGAAAGATGGAAAATGGGTTCCTGTTAAACCTCTCCCAAATGCTTTCATTGTCAATATTGGTGACGTCGTAGAGGTAGGTAAATTATATCAAAACCATATGGTAACCTAATAGATCATTGTATATGGTTGTAGTGTTGTGTTCTTGGTTTAATGTAGATCATGACAAATGGGACATACCGAAGCATCGAGCATAGAGGAGTTGTGAATTCAGAGAAAGAGAGGCTCTCTATTGCTACGTTTCATAACCCGGGAATGTATAAAGAAGTTGGTCCAGCAAAAAGCCTCGTTGAAAGGCAGAAGGTTAGAAGATTCAAAAGTCTGACCATGAAAGAGTATATGGATGGTTTGTTCTCTCGTGAGCTCGACGGAAAAGCTTATCTCGATGTTTTGAGAATATAAAAGTCAATGCCTTACACGGTCCAAAGAAACTCTATCATATATCTACTCTGTTTCTTCCTCTGTTTTCTTGGTTATTGCGATATATGTATTGCTATAATAAGACAATAAGCTTGTACGTTTTCGTTTCTTAACGTTTCGTTGTTGCTTAATGCTTTGTCTAGTAATAGTGATCACATGTTTCACACACACGGTTTATCTTAGGGATCTTTTTCTAAGTTCCCTAAGTGTTGAGTATGTCCACTCTATGGCTGTCACTGAAGACCTATACATAGGAATTCAAAGCCATGAGAACATTGAATAGGATATGAACATCTAGAAACTAACCTCAATGGAAGAGAAAAAAAATTGAAAGCACCTTTTAGAGCAGCTCCAATGGGACTTCAAAACACCAAATATGCAGTCCCTCTTGTTCCAATAAAACTACATCTTTAGCACCAAATTTTGGTGTAACACTATTCACAAAACACCAACAAAATATATATATTTTATTCATATTTTTTTATTTAAATTATATTTAAATTATTGTTTATCAATGGATATAATTGTAATAATATGATTAAATTGTTGTTTTTAAATGATTAAAAGTTTATTTTTGATAATAATTTTTATAATAATAATTAATATAAAATATTAATTTGAAAACTATATTAATACATAAATTATTTAAGAACAAAACTATATGAAATTTTTTTGGTCTTGCTAATTATAATTTTATATTTTACTTATAACTAGTTAGTTATAAAAATAATAATTATTTACTAAAACTATTAAAAACTAAATAAAAACTTAAATTGAATAATATAATAATAGATATATTATTATTTGGTGTAAAATTTGGTGTCGTGGTTGGAGATGAAAAAAATTTTGTAACACCAAAACACTAAATTTGGGTTGGAAATGACCTTAGCGTTGCTGAAACTTTGTGCACATCTGACAAAGTTAGATATGCCTTTTATGTACTCTTGAGAAGGTAAGGTGGATTAAAGAGATGACTTTTTTTTTTGTCTCAACTTCCATTAAACTTAAACCAAAGTTCTTACAACAGAGTTTTCATCCTCAATCAAAGGATTCAACCAAGAAGGCATTACATAATACAACTTAGGAACATAATTCTCAAAAGATGTTGATTCCTTAGCTATTCTATCAGCCACCATATTACCTTCTCTAGCAATAAAATCCAACTTTATCTCACCAATTGATGTTAATAAGTGATTGCAATCCATAACAAAAGTCTGCAGATTTGGCATGTCCTCATGTCCAGCTATTGTTTGGACCAAGCTCTGCGAATCAGATTCGAGAAGGATCTTCTTGTAGTTGAACATGTTTAAGCAGAGTAGAGCCCATCTTAACACCTCAGCTTCTGTTTCAAGTGGTGATCTTAGCCTTGGAAACTTCTTTGCACACATCCATAGCATTCTACCCCAATGAATCTAAGGATCCAGCCAATCCCACAGTATTCCTTGTCCATCGACCAAGCTCCGTCGACATTGCACTTTACCCAACCGGGTGGAGGAGGAGTCCAAGAGATATCTCTTTTACTTGATTACTTCTCTGTTTTGTTCATCACCTTCTGTTCTTTACTTGCAAGCCATTCCTCCATGTCCGCAGTTGCCTTTTCCAGAGTTGACAGCGCATCAAAATGAACATTGTTGATGAGATAATCATTCTTATTCTTCCAAATTCTCCACATGATCCAAAGGCTTAGTTTCCCTAGTGTGTCTTCCATTGGATGATAGGGTCTTCCATTGGATGATAGGGTATGGCTGTCATAACTCTATAGAAATTTGCAATGAAAGATTCATTCATGATACCTTGCGGAGGTGCCGGAATTGGGGTAATTGCCCATATGAGTTTGGCGTATGGACAAGTGAACATTAAGTGATTAAAGAGATGACTTAGAAGACACAGGTTCATGGAGGAGCAGTTATATGAAATGCTTGTTGACAAAATTAGGTTCGTTTTTTTGATAAAATAAATTCTGAATCTTGTCAATTATTGTAACATTAGCTTACCATTAGGTGGACAACATAATAATACATAAAGGGCCAATAAACTGAGTTTGGGTTGAGGGGATTCGGTTTATTACAAAAAAAAATAATAATAATAAAGGCACGTGTCAATCAACCAACCCATCAAAACCCAATTTTTATAATATATAAAATTACTCTAAATATCTTTTAGACAGTATTTTATGTATGGTTAGTATTTTAGGATTGTTTATATATTGGCAATAATCTAATAATTAGATTTAAATTTTTGCCAGAAAAAAGACAGTAAAGTTTAAATACTGTGGGATCCAGTGTAGTTAATATACTAATGAGCCTTATTATTATATTTGTCCTTGAAATCACAAAAGGATAGTCTCTAATCTCGATTGGATGTTGAACCAATAAGTATAATACACGTGGTGAAATCTCAGCTTCTGATTTGATAAATTAGTATTTTTCTCTCTTTTCTCTCTCTACATTTGTATATTTGAATAAAAAAACGGACTCAGTTCTCTCTCACTCTCTCTATCTCATCGTCCTCCTCCAAAGGTCGGGTTTTTAGAGAGTTCTCATGTGGTTTTATTTCGTCCACCCAGAGAAAATCAAGAGAGAAAAAAACTCGATTCACGTTTTTCAGACACTTAAAATTTCTTTTAATTTAATTTTAAATTTTCGATAATTTTCCGTACACCCACCCATCTCGCGCTGTTGAGACTTTGCTACACATACTCTTGTGTTCAAAATCTATTAAGACTCACTTTATACTCTCAGTTTCCCAAGCTTATGTTGGAACAATTATTTAATAAAGACATGTTGAGACATGGGCTTTATTAAAAAGTGTTTGTGTTAAAAGAAATGTGTTAAGCTCATAATGATAAGGAAGGGAAATTTTCCAATTTGTGGAAACTTGCTAGACAAGTAAATTTCCAATTTGTAGAAACTTGCTAGATAAGTAAAATTTCCAGTTTGTGTAAACTTGCTAGACAAGTAAATTTCCATTTTGTGGAAACTTGCTAGACAAGTAAATTTCCATTTTATGGAAACGTGCTAGTCCTATATAAAGGACCCCTAAGCCTCTGTTTTAGAGCATCCAGAACGAAAATCACACAGAGAAAACACATAAATAAAAGTTCCTTCAACTCTCTTATGTTTTAGGTTAGTGTCTAATTTCGAGAGTATCGTAGTTCATATGGTCGACAGAACCGATATCGAGTGTTGCGATACGGTTTCATATGGTTGTATCCTGGGACTCATGAATCTTGATTTAACCTGTCACACTACGGGTGATTCTTTGAGTTAAGGAAAGAGATCAAATCTCGCCTCCATATATTCTGCTTTCTACTCCTTCTGTCCGATTGTTTTGATATTGTTTCCTTAACGCTTTTATTTTATTCGTGGTTAAATCGCTTTTAACGTAGTACTGTAAATTTTGGTTCTACAATCTTAACTCAAAGAAATCCGTTTCTGTTATATGAACATTAAATGGATTTTAATCGCGAGTAAATAAACGTTTTTCAAACGATTTCTCTTCCGCTTATGATACTAAGAACGTTATCAACGCTGTTTTAGCAAGGATTCGTTAATGTAGAGGCGGATTAAAACATGTTTTCAAAACGGTCTTGAAGGAAAACGCAGCGTACATCGCGAATCGTTTCGTAGCGATCTCCGTGATTACTTCGTGCGTTTCACACAAGTTTATTGATTGCGATCGATAAACTTTTTCACTGCGATTTCTGAACGGTATATAATCGTTAGAATCGCAGTTTATTGAAAGATAAACCCGATTATCAAACGCGTTTTAAACGCTTTGACGAATGCTCTGCGGAGATTCGATGTTGAGAATGCGCTTTTAGCGGTTCTAATCGGTTCGATAACGGTTTGTGTAAATTGCGATTTAAATTCCGTATCGAAGCAAAGAGTGTATTCAGATTTAAATCGAATTCTCTTTCCGTTTAATTATCTATTAATTAAAACGGTATTGATTAGGGTTTCGAAAACCCTAAATAAGTCAACGATATAATCGTTTATGAGAGAGGCTAGATCTTAGTCTGGTTCTCTTTGTTTAAAGATTTTGGTTAATTGGTGAATGAACCAATTGAACTAATTTGCTTACGATTATTCCACGAACTGGATAATCTTCAACAATAAAGCAATTTATTATAATGGATAAAATTGTCTTGTAGTCTTTGCATGAGGCAAGATTGTTACGCATGTAACTGCAATTTAAACAAATATTGTTTAAAGTGTTTAATCACTAGTAAAGTGATGTGTTTGGGATTTTGGTTAGTATATTAATTCAGCTTTGTTCTCATGAACGGACTAGAATTTCAATATGACTAACAACACTGATGTGATCATTTATGTGATTTGCAACATATCTAGTGAGTCGATAATCCAAATTGCGGTTTGGAAGAGATCAGCCACTTGTGATCCCATGTGCCTTACGAACTAATATGAAGTTCTTGAGAAAACGTCACAAATGTGACAAGGCAAAGACAAGAGAATGGCTCAAGCCAATTTGATCAAGATAGACATGTGTGGTGTTATCTCTGAAGTCAACATGGTTGAGCATAGCCCACATGAGTGGAGGTATGATACCGGTGTGACGGTACATATATGTTGATAAGGGAATGTTTCCCACCTATCATAGAATAACGAGAAGTTATTCATGGGTAACTATGCACTTTCAAAAGCTGCAAGTTGTGGTGAAGTGGTGATGAAACCCACTCTCACCAATGTCAAGCATGTGTCAGATTTGCGGAAAATCTGAATTCACTGTCAATTTCGAAGCTGATTAGCTTGTATTGACAAAGAATAGTGTCTATATAGACAAAAGTTTTGTTAAGGACGGGCTGGTCCAAATTAATTTTGAGACAGTCGTACTTAATATTAATGTAAGCAACGAAGGTGACATTAATGAAAAGAAACCAGTTGTTTATGTTTCAAAATTTCCGAACGTTTCGGCCATGTTATATTCAAGTCTATGAGTAGATTGATAAACATGAATAAAATCCTGAAATATAAAATAAGCAAAGTGTGAAGTTTGTGTCCAAGCCAAACTCACAAAACGCCATCACCGAGCGTAGTAAGAACAACCGAACCTCTAGGTTTAATTCACACGGATTTGTGTGACTTAAAACTTGTGCAAACTAGAGGTGGAAAGAAGTACTTCGTAACTTTCATAGATAATTGCACTAGATACTTCTATGTGTATCTATTACGAAGTAAAGATGAAGCCTTGGACAAGTTCAAAGAGTACAAGCTCTAAGTTGAAAACCAACTTGATAAAACTATCAAAATGGTTAAGTGTGATTGAGGAGGTGAATACAATAAACCTTTCGATGCGTTCTGTAGAGAACATGATATTATTCATCAAACAACCGATTCTTACTCACCAGAGTCTAATGGAGTTGCGGAACGAAAGAACCGAACTCTTAAGGAGATGATGAATGCAATGTTGCAGGAATCTGGGTTAGCCCAGAACATATGGGGGGGGGGAAGCTCTGCTTACCTCTAATTATATCCTAAACAAAATACCACACAAAGTGACTGAAAAAACTCCATATGAACTTTGGAAAGGTAAAGTACCTTCGTACAAATACCTAAAAGTGTGGGGGTGCCTGGCAAAAGTGCAGTGCCACTCCGGAAAAAGGTCACCAACAGACCTAAGATGGTAGACCGCATATTCATTGGATATGCACATAATAGCAATGGCTATCGTTTTCTGGTAAATATACCAGATATCCATGTGAACACAATAATGGAGTCAAGGAGCGTTTCCTTCTTCGAAGATGTGTTTCCATGCAGGGATAAGGGAAATCCTAAGAGAACTCGTGATGAACGAGATGCTAGCAATGAGGCAAGCACTTCTGGCACTTCTACAAACGAAGATGCAGAAGAAATTGAACTTATACGAAGCATGAGAGCTCGTAAAGAAAAGACATTCGGCTCAGAGTTCATAATGGCATTTCTTTTAGAAAGTGGGCCAAGAATTTTCAGTGAAGCCATGTCTACACCTGATACACCTTCATGGAAGGGGGTTGCTAACAGTGAAATCAATTCCATTATGGAGAATCATACATGGGAATTGGTTGATTTACCGTAAGGGTGTAAACCTCTTGGGTGCAAATGGATCTTCACTACAAAGTTTAAAATAGATGGATCCATAGACAAGTACAAGGCCAGACTTGTGGTGCAAGGATTCCGACAAAAAGAAGGTTGGATTACTTGACACATATTCTCCGGTAACGAGAATAACTTCGATTTGTATGCTGATTGGAATTACAGCATTAAGAAATCTCGAAATCCATCAAATGGATGTAAAAACTGCTTTCCTAAATGGAGATTTAGAAATCTACATGCATCAACCTGAGGGTTATGCCGCTCCTGGGCAGGAGAAGAGAGTGTGAAGACTTGTGAAGTCATTATATGGACTTAAACAAGCGCCAAAACAATGGCATGAAAAGTTTGACAATGTAATAATGTCAAATGGCTTTCACACTAATGAATGTGATAAGTGTATATACATCAAAAGTACTTCTCATGGATACGTTTTGCTCTGTTTATACCTCGATGACATGCTCATCATGGGAAGCAGTAAGGATATCATCAAACAACTAAGAACATGCTTAGTGGGAAGTTTGATATGAAAGACTTGGGACTAGCAGATGTAATTCTAAGAATTAAGATCACTCGAAATTCTGAAGGAATAATCCTGTCTCAAGATCATTATGCTGAAAAGATCCTAGAGTGGTTTAAGAACTACTCAAACGGGATAGCGAAAACTCCAGTTCACCCTCAACTTCATTTGACAAATAATTCATGTGAACCTGTGTCACAGGTGGAGTATGCAATAGTGATCAAGAGTCTAATGTACTTGACGGATTGTACTAGACCCGATTTAGCGCACTCAGTAAATGTACTAAGTCGCTACACGAGTAATCCAGGTCATACTCATTGGTAAGCCATAACTAGAGTATTTTGAGAAATAGTAAGAGTTATGGGATTCATTTTGGAAAAGAACCAGCAGTACTAGAAGGGTACAATGATGCTAATTGGATTTCAGATTCTAGAAACTCCAAATCTACGAGTGGATTCACTCTTGCTGGTGCAGCAGTATCCTGGAAATCTTCCAAGCAAACACTCATTGTCCGATCAACCATGGAGTTAGAGTTCATAGCTTTAGACAAAGCAGCAGAGGAAGCAGAATGGCTTCAGAACTTCTTGGAAGATATCCCGATGTGGGAAAAACCAGTGCCAGCTCTACACGTACACTGTGATAGTCAGTCGGCTATCTCACGGGCACTGAGTAATCTGTACAATGGCAAATATCGTCATATAAGAAGACGACATACGACCATTAGACATTTGATCTCAAGTGGTGTAATAACGATAGATTACATCAAGTCGGCTGATAATTTAGTGGATCCGTTCACAAAAAGCTTGCCGAGAGATCAAATTGTGAAATCATCAAAAGGAATGGGTTTAAAGCCTATGAACAAAGATGACGTTTGATGGACACCCCACCTATATGACTGGAGATCCCAAGATCTAGGTTCAAAGGGAAAACAAAATTGAACTGATTCAGGATTGAGCACTATAACTCTGCCCAGTTCCTCGGATGATAAATAGTGCTATATGTGTGTGATGAGGTTAAGCGTTAGCTTTTAATGATTCCATAGCTTTGTAATAGCGGAGTATAGACGGATACTTCTAGAAAGAAAGCTGATGGCAGATCACCTAGTGACTGTGAAATGGGGCCGTTTCTAGGAGAATGAATGTAAGGCTATTCTCTCCAACTTCACTCACGAATACCAGGCATGTTCAAGGCCACAATGAACACAATAGAGAACATAGTTCTACGAGAAGATGTAGCTGTGCGATATATGTTGTCTCGGTTTACACCAAAGTCCAGGGGGTTCAAGACATCGCGTTCACCTCCTGGCCGAGTAAACCCGACATATATCAAAAATGATTGGTTCAAAGCTGAAAAATGCTAGCTATCAAATGCAGTTACATTTTCGTATACTCTCGAAAGTCTGTCTAGTATAGTGAAGTCTAGTCTAGTCAAGTCTATCTAGTTCACTGAGTCTGTCTAGATAGTTGAATATGCATATGTTTAGAGTCATTTCTATTCATGTGGGGGATTGTTGGAACAATTATTTAATAAAGACATGTTGAGACATGGGCTTATTAAAAAGTGTTTGTGTGAAAAGAAATGTGTTAAGCCCATAATGATATGGAAGGGAAATTTTCCAATTTGTGGAAACTTGCTAGACAAGTAAATTTCCAATTTGTGGAAACTTGCTAGATAAGTAAAATTTCCAGTTTGTGTAAACTTGCTAGACAAGTAAATTTCCATTTTGTGGAAACTTGCTAGACAAGTAAATTTCTATTTTATGGAAACGTGCTAGTCCTATATAAAGGACCCCTAAGCCTCTGTTTTAGAGCATCCAGAACGAAAATCACACAGAGAAACACACATAAATAAAAGTTCCTTCAACTCTCTTATGTTTTAGGTTAGTGTCTAATTTCTAGAGTATCGTAGTTCATATGGTCGACAGAACCGATATCGAGTGTTGCGATACAGTTTCATATGGTTGTATCTTGGGACTCATGAATCT
The DNA here is from genome assembly GCA_030180135.1 of Orychophragmus violaceus. NCBI lineage: Eukaryota > Viridiplantae > Streptophyta > Magnoliopsida > Brassicales > Brassicaceae > Orychophragmus > Orychophragmus violaceus. The sequence continues at coordinate 7,880,188 of CM058230.1, forward strand.
TGATTTAACTTGTCACATTACGGGTGATTCTTTGAGTTAAGGAAAGAGATCAAATCTCGCCTCCATATATTCTGATTTCTACTCCTTCTGTCCGATTGTTTTGATATCATTTCCTTAACGCTTTTATTTTATTCGTGGTTAAATCGCTTTTAACGTAGTACTGTAAATTTTGGTTCTACAGCTTAATAATAACCGTCTATTTTTGTTGCCTAAAAGTTCTCGTCTCTTTTGGATTCTGTCTGAGAAATGATGATGTCTTGTCGGAATATTGACTTGGGTACGAGTGTTCTTGATTTGATGCCATGCGGGTGTTCTTCTATCTCTTCTCCGACAGCTCGTCGAGTCTTCTTTGGGAATTGTTCGAATAGGATTGGTAGCAGAAGCTACGGTGGTGGAAATTTGATATTTCTCCAGCGAGATTTGGGGAGTTGTAGAGCTATTCCGGCGAAATCCAAGGATACTACTCTGGTCAACGGTAACTGAGTGATTACTCTGACCTTTTTTTGGTTAAAGTTTTGAGCTTTATTTTTCGTTTACGATTCTGGAGTTATGATGAGAAGATGATGAATGTGTAGGTCTTGGTCAAGATAAAACAGTGATGATCAATCTGAGGCAAGAGTCAAGAAAGCCGATATCTTTGGAGAATCTGTTTGATATAGTAGCTGATGATCTACAAAGGTTGAACGACAATCTTTTATCGGTTAATACCTCAGCAACATTTCCTTGTGGTCTCTTAGAAGAGTGCTGGCTATTATTCTAACGTTAAAATGCTCTTCTATTGATAGATCGTTGGTGTAGAAAATCATGTTTTGGTATCTGCTGCTGAGCAAATTTTCAGTGCTGGGAATATGATTTTCAGGGGAGTTTTTTCGGACGTGAGCTCCACGCGCCCCCAATTTTTTCCTCTCTAGGTTTCGACCCTTTCTTCCTCGTTTGAGGTCTTCTCGTCTCCGGCGGTCTCGTCGGACGGCGGGGAGGCCTCCCCTGTGTTTTAGTTTCTTGCTTTACTCTTCATTGGCGAGTTGATTTCACGGTGGAGGCGGAGAAAGCACCCGCTTCTTCTCCGAGATGCAGAGGCGTGGTTCCAAGGAGGAGTGCGTGGCGGAAGCTCCAGGGTTAGGAGATGCAGTGACGGGTCTCAGGTGGGAGAGTTTCCGTTGGAGGACGGCGGAGAGCTCTATCTGAAACTCGGCGGTTGTTTTCTTCACTCAGAGACGCGTTCTCTTTCCTCTGGTTTGGTGGGTAAGCATCTTGTGTCAAAGAAACCACGAGGTTGGTGAGGCGCTTGACGGGGATGGCGGGTTCCCGAACGGCTGACGTCGTCGCCTCGACGGTGGTTATTGGCCGGATTGAAGATTGTTTGGTTGTGCGCGGCGGTGGGAGGCTAAGAGGAGGGCGAGACTGCGGCGGAGTCGGCGGAGGATGGGTTTGAGGTCGGCAGCTTCGAGGAAGTGGTCGGCATAAGTGGCCGCGGGACAACTCCGGGAGCAGGGTCTTCCGATGCCGGTGCCGTGAGTGGATTGGGTAACCGGTTACGGTCAGATCGGGGATCTCGATTTTAAAACGTCCGGCAGACGACGACGCCTGTTCGTGACCGCCGGAGGAGAGAGCTTCATGCTCTGTCGGTCTTCTTCCCACCTCAGTCCAGGAGTCCGTTCGATTTTAGCTTGTTTAGTGTTAACTCGAGTCTTATTTTCCGTTTGTATCGCCGGTGTTTTGGATCTTCGCTTCTTCGCCGTTGTAAATCGCTCCGATCCCAGATCTAGATCTGGTTTTTTAAATATATTATATTATTATTAAAAAAAAAAAAAAAAAAAAAAAAAAAAAAAAAAAAAAAATTCAGTGCTGGTGGTAAGAGAATGAGACCCGGTTTGGTATTCCTTGTATCTCAAGCCACTGCAGAATTAGCTGGCCTAAAGTAATAATAATCGATACAAATTCCTTAAAAATTGTATAATCTTTATACCTATAAAATGATGATTTCTAGCTAATCTTTGGTGCAGAGAACTTACAGTCGAGCATCGGCGTTTAGCTGAGATCATTGAGATGATTCATACCGCAAGTTTGAACCGAATCAAAATATATTTCGGTTACTTTTAACAAAAAAAAAACCGAAAAACTGAACCGAAGTACCAGATCTAATAACAACACTCGGTCTGATTCTTGGTTTATCTTGTCCAGGTGATCAAAGATTTCGCAAGCGGTGAGATAAAGCAAGCATCGAGTTTATTCGACTGTGACGTCAAGCTCGAAGATTACTTGCTCAAGAGTTACTACAAGACAGCTTCATTAGTAGCTGCAAGCACCAAAGGAGCTGCAATATTCAGCCGAGTCGAAAGCGAGGTAGCTGAGCAGATGTATCAGTTTGGGAAGAATCTTGGATTATCTTTTCAAGTAGTTGATGACATTTTAGACTTCACTCAATCCTCAGAGCAACTAGGGAAGCCTGCAGCCAACGACTTAGCCAAAGGTAACATAACCGCGATTGAAATGGTTAGAAATGGTGGTGGGATCAAAAGAGCTCAAGAATTGGCCAAGGAGAAAGCTGAATTTGCTTTGAACAATCTGAATTGTCTTCCTAGGAGTGGTTTTAGATCAGCTCTGGAGGATATGGTGATGTTTAATCTTGAAAGGATTGATTAGGTTCACAAGAGTATTGGCAAAAAGAAATTGTAACACTCTTATTTGTTCAAACACAATAATTATTATTTTTAGTATATGTAACAAAGGAATAATAAAAATAGTTTCTTGCAAAAAAAAAAATAGTAACATAAATGTTTTAACCCAAACAAATTCAAATATAATTGTATTTGATTGTTTAAGTTTTGAATTGGCTTTAGACCTTTTGATTATTAAAATTATTAAAAAATAACATCTAAAATAAAAATTTCAATTTATTTTTTTGTCAATAATTTGTAATTCAATTTAATAAATAATGTATATAATTTAAAACAAACAGAAAATATAATCTCTAAAAAGATTAGTGGTACTCCAACCATTTATATGCATTTTTATCTTCTTTGATTCGGTGCCTCTTATGTTAGACTAGATTAGCTCAAACCATGTTCCTTAATTATTTTGTCGAGATTCAACAAAAATGTGATAAAACATTATTCCACTTCACGTGACAACTCCTTTTTAAGATTAAAAACTTGATAAAAAAAAAAAAAAATTGTAGAGTAGAAATTAGACAAAACAAAATAAAATAAAGGTCTCGATAATGAAGTCTTGCTGGTATTATGACAATGAAAAACACATGATGACCCCACATGCTAAGGGGTAAACACGTCAATTACTAGCATGGCCTTGATTATGCGAGGACTAATCTTAAACTAATCAAGTGGAGGCGTTTCCCGCGTTTCGCGTTTCTACCGCCAGCTATCTGTTTCACGTCTGTCGATGAATCCGTTGTCACCACCGGCCGGAATTATCGCCGTTGTTCCGGTTAGCTATCTCTATCTCTCCTCGATATCCTAATCGAATCACAGTTTGATCTGATATATGGAATCCATTCTTAAACAAAAACTAGCTACTTGGGTTATTTTTCTACGTGATCATCTTCATTCATAGTTTTCATAAGAATTTCTCACACGTATCAATAATAACAAAATAAAAAATATAAATATTTTATTTTTAGAAAAAAACAAAAATAAAAGAATTTTTCAAATAAAAAACACATATTTTTGTTTTGAAAAAAAAAATCTCTAAATAAAATATTAATATTTATTATTTTTATACTATTGTATTCCTAGAGAAACTTTTGTGAGAAAGTTACGAATGCAATGTTCTGAGTGTAATCGAAACAAGATTGGTTTATGGGTGATTGAACAACAATTTCGAAGAGAAATATCTGGAAAATTTGAGGAAAAAAATAATCAAGAAATCTTTTGCAAATTCTAGATTTTAATCTGTTTCTTATATACAAAAAGCACCCAAATAATATTTCTTTACCGGATTCAAACTACATTTACAATACCTTCAAGGTTCTGTTTTGTTGGTGAACAAAGAAAAAAAGAAGACCTTTACATTTTTGTCATTATTGTTCTACCTCCTCTAAACATTTCGAATGATCAAATGAGCTCCATGTTGTGGGAACGTAGTTGCAGCTGGGAAAGGAGCATGAGTATACGATGGAGACAGCTCTACACTAAACCGTTGAAGAACCGTTGCGACAAAGAGCTTAGCTTGCAACATGGAAAAGTTTTGACCAATACAAGTCCTCGGTCCCGAGCTAAACGGCAAGAAAGCTAGTCTTCCTTTGGTTGCGCTTGCAACTCCATTAACGAATCTCTCGGGCTTAAACTGTTTCACATCGTCTCCCCAAAGATCAGGATCATGGTGCACCAATAGCATTGGTATTGTGATCACAACTCCTTCGGGTAAAGAGAATCTCTCTAGCTTCACTTCTTGTTTAGTTATCCGACATGTGAAGTAAGCTGGTGAATAGAGTCTAAGAACTTCATGCAGGATCATTGATACCTAATGGCCCATATCAAAAGAAAAAAGTTATAATCAATCCTCTTTTTTTGTTGTAGTGTGGTTTGATCGGTTTTGAAAAATGTTTACTTAACCAACAAGAGTTGGCTCAGTTGGTAAAGGTCAGCTAGTAGTTTTCCACCAACCTAGATTCGATTTCTGTTGGGAAAGATCTTCTTTCCTAGTCATTCAAAAAATAAAAATAAAAATAAAAAAGTGTTTACTTACGATTTTCAGGTGGCTTAACCCTTCGAAATCTGGCTCATTGTTACCAAAGGCCATAGATATCTCGTCTCTTGCTTTGTTTTGCCAGTCTTGATGTTGGCTTAGAGCAACAAGTGTCCAAACAAACAATGAAGAGGTCACGTTTTGACCAGCTAGATAGAAAGCCTTACAGTCATCTATCAGATCGTCGAGACTCAGCCCTGAATCTGGTCCTTGTTCTTTGATTTGCTTTGTGTTGGAAGCCAACATGGAGCACAACAAGTCGCTGTTTTTGTCGGTAGATCTTCCTCTTTTTATCTCCTTATCTTTTGTCTCAATCATATCTTTAAACATAGCCCTCATGTCCCTTTCGGTTTCTCTCAATCTCTTGTTGAACTTTGTTGGCAAAAATCTGCAGATACAAAAAAAAAAAAATATTTATCAGCAAAATTAGCTTTACGGTTCAAATTTGGGATGATATATATTTTCTGGAACTATTTTTTGCATTAAATTAATTTTTTTTTTCTTTTTGGGTTTACATCGGTTAAACTGCATCAATCTACCTTAAAATATCAGCTTATGGGAAATTTTCAACAACAAATCTATCAAATAGGATTTTGAAGGATTTGAGAGATAATTTATTGTGAAAATTTAATGACTACAAATACCACCTCTTATGATGGTATTTGAATTTTATTTTTATAAATTTTTTTAATTTTAATATTATAAAAGCAAAAAAGGAATTTAAAAAGAAAAATATTAATTGAAAATCAAAATTATTAACAAAAAAATTAAAATTCCCAATATCTTTTTTTAACATTAAAATTCCCAATATCATATTCTCATTTCAATAGAAAATAAAGTTTAAAAAAACTAATAAAAATTATATATCATTTTAATAAAAGATCTTAAATATCCTAAAATCTCCACTAAAATCTTCAAAATTTTCAAAATTTTATTAAAATCACCATAAAAAATTCTTAAAATCCATTTAAAATTTAATTAAATCCAAATCCCTTCCAATCCTCTAAATCTCTAATCCAATACGATCCCCTAAGACAGAACATGCTAAATCGGTAGACAATTTAACCTAAAATCTCGCTATAAACTTTTGGAAAGAAAAAAACAATTTGTCTTACTTTGATCCAGGAATGTAGACGGAACGAATAGCTTGGAGACCGAGATCGATCTGTTCTTGTTGGATTTCGAAGATTTTGATGCCATCTTTGTAGGAATTACCAAAAGAAGCACGAGCAAGCATGTTTCTTGTTAAGTCATGACAGTAAGTCCATGCATCAAGCTCCACTGTTCCTTTTGCTGAAGCTAGTTTCTCCCACTCTTCTAACATCTCTTTGCAACTCGAGTTGAATGCTGGAAGTATACTCTATCCATTTTGAAAATAAAAATTATTAAATATAATTTTCATTTGAAAAATCAAAACCAGTCTCATACAAAAATTCACATAGATGGCGTTTTTGATATAACCAACATTATTTATTGATTGTTTTGTTAAAGATAATGATAATGAAATGATTTCTTGGTTTGAAATATAGTTTCACCTTTTTATAATTTATCTTTTTGGCTTTTTCTGTTATTTCGCTTTTAGACTTTTATAGTTTGGTGTTGTTGGTGGCGTGGCGTGACTTCTAGTTATTTGCGGACTTTTTAAAACATTTTTAAATAGTTCATGAAAAAATTGTTTATCTTGGAGACAAAAATCAAACTTAATATTCCGAAAATATTTAATTGTTTAAATCTCTCAGCTACCAAGCAGAACAAGCAAAGACGTTACTTATCTGACTTTTTTTCGGAAAATGAGAAAAAAAAGAGAATGAAACTGATGAAAATCTAAAGAATGAGACGAAAATGACGTCCATAAAGTTCACATTATGTCAGAGTTAAGAAAGAAATAATTGTTGAATAAGACAATAAAAATAGTTATTAGAGTCAAAATGAGCAGTGTATATATAATTGATTAATTTACCAAAATAGAATAATTAAAATACCTTTAAATTGTCGATACGAAAGGCAGGATTAAGAATGCTTCGATGTTTAGACCATTTAGGACCTTCGTGATTGAGAAGACCACTGAGGAAAACATGATTGTGTGATCCAATCTTTGGTTTTGGAAAGAGTTCATGTCTTGACATAATCTCTCGTAGTGTCTCTGGATCCATTACTATCACGTTCGGGTACGGCCCGTACCATGTGAAACACTTCTTCCCTGCAGTTTAACACACAAATATATAAATTAAATTTCTTATTACCATTTGTTAACTGTAAACTAATCACATTAAATTATAAATTAACACACAAATATATAAATTAAACACTTCTTCCCTGCAGTTTAACACACAAATATATAAATTAAATTTCTTATTACCATTTGTTACATATGAAACAAAACACATTACAAGAATGATATGTAATAAAGAAACTATATGATCTCTGCTAAAGAGTGTTATTACTTTATTATATATGAGCTAGATTTCGATTATAACCAGAGAAAATATATCAGATTTAGATCTTAATTATGCAATTGTGCAAATAAACAAATTATAATCTATTATGTTAAAAAAAACATATTATAATCTATTTAAACAATGTTCACACCTTGAAAATAATAGAAATTCAAGATGAAGAAGATGAGCAACTCTTACCCAAATTAAAAAAAAAAAAAAAAAAACTAACACAACCAAGTCTAGCTGGTTCTTGTTTAGTTAGATACACATTTTCTTCAAAAAAACTATATAAAATCTTGAGAATTGAGTTGAGTATGATGGATCATACCATGATTTAGAACAGTGTGATGAAGAAAAGGCATCATGCGAGGCAAGAAATCAGCGTTGAGAGGAAGAGGAAGAGAGTGAGCAACTTGATCCATTTGATTACTCTCTCTCATATCTCCCATCAAAATTCTATAAGAATTCCCAGAAAATCCTTGTTTCTTAAGATATTTCTCCAGTCTCTTTGGCCTCAACCAAACCCAATTCACAGCTCTCCATACCCAATTCAGTATCAAGATCGAAAACCCAATCAAGAACACTTTTCTTACTGCAATGATCTCAATCATCTTTATCTTTTTGTTCTTGGTCTATGAATAAGAGAGAAAGAAAGGAGACAAGAGTATAAAGATGATGCTTATAATTTCATCAGTTGACTATATATGTTGGAGGCAGCTGTACATCTATTTATATGCGTGAGAATAGATGATATGTACTGTATAATAAAAATGTGATAAAACTTTGTTTATAATTTACACATAGCTAGAGAGAAGATATAATGTAATAAATCGCTGTATGTGCAACTGGCAGTGAATTTATAACAACAAGTTCTATTATTATTTCCAAAAAATTTAATTTTGTCTTCCTTTCCTTACGCTACATGCATGTGGCTTTATTGCATGAGTATTTAGTGTATTATTTTTATTTTTATTGTTTTTAACATATACAAATATACTCTATGATACTTCCATATTAATTTCCGTTTGGTTGAGTCTTTGGAGTTTTGTCATATCACCTCTGCTGATATTTTCCGGTGTTTCCGAGTTTTTTTTTTTAGAATTTTATATCGATGAACTTGTTAAAACATAATTGAATTAATTTTCATGTCGGTTTTAATATCCATTAAAAATTAAAGCTTAAAATTTCCATTTAATTCAAACTTTGTTTTTTCTTTGTTTCGGTTGTTTCCGGTATCATATCGATAGTCGAAACAAAAAATATACTTTTTTTAATTGAAATGTATATCGTCTTTATATCCAAATTTTATATTTCACCTTTTTGAACAAAAATATACGATAAAAATACTTCCATATTTACTTTTCTCTTAGTCTTTTTTTTTTTGTTGGTGCATGTTTTTGTCCTAAACTCCTAATTATCTGCATTAGAGAAAGGAGAGTTCTCACGTAATTCTCACCTTAATTTAATATTTCACTATTTTTTTCCTTTCAATTTTCGTGAGTGATCACAATATTCAGGTAGATAATTTGAAACTAACTTTGAAACTTATTAAAGTTAAAATTTAAAAGGTAACTAATCACTAATTATATTTGATGTGTTAGTGCTAAGTTAATTAAATCGCAGACAATAAATATGGAACCAGGTGGCGTTGTTATGAATAACAATGTCAACTCTCTTATGAAAACGCATGTGATATAATATCAATAATATATATCAGCTGATGTTCATCCAACCATACTGTGAAGATGAGAACTTGTTGTCAAGCAAATGCAGGTCGAAAGTAACACAACCGGAGAGTCTGTGTAAGACAAGGTCAAGTTGCTTTTGGGACCACAAGAGGAGCCTCTCCAATTTGTCCTCTTGTGTGTTAGGTTAGTGGTGTCTCCACTATAAAAGGAAGCCCTAGACGTGAGAGAGAAGCAGAGCCACACATAGAGCCGCAATGTAGCTAGATGGGTGAGAGAAGCCATTGTTGAAGGCATAAACCTTTAGCAATTTCTCATGTATACATAGAGGGTTACACAGAGAGTGTTCATTAGTGAGTTGATGAGGGAAACACTTGTATCTGTGTATCTATGTATGTTCTTTTAGTGGATTCCGAGTAGAGAGTCTCGGGGAGATGTAGCGACCCTCGTTAATGGGCGTGAACTCCTTAAATCTTGTGTGTGCTCCCTTCTTCTTTCGTTCTTCTGTTTATGTTTCTCTGCAACTTTCGGTTTTACACAGATTGACGCACTGTGTTACTCTGTTTCTGGTTTTGACATCAAACTACTTCTATCTTGGGTGTGGAGAGTCATGCTCTTGTTTAAAGGTGACGCCTTTAGAGCCTCTGATTCCTCTACAAGTGGTATCAGAGCGTTGGTTCTTTGGTCAGTGGTTCTCTCAAGTCAAGAACCATGTTTGTCAAGAAGGGAAGTGGAAGGTTTGAAGGTCATGGGCTGTGTTATTGCAGTGAAAGCTGATGGCTTATGAGGAGTTTCTAGGCCTGGGTGAAGCTTTGTGGATGGTTGAGATTTCGGTAAAGAAAGTCTCAGATCCAGGAGAAACAGAGGAGGAAAGTGAGAAAGAAGAATTAGATCTAAAGGAAACTAGATCTAGAGGAAGAAGGAGAGTGAAGAGAAGTGAAAAGGTTGGATCTTTGGTGCATCCAAGTTCTTCTCTTTGGCGAGCTGGTTGTGGAGAGACAAGTTTATGTCTCAGGAGAAGCAACAAGGCAGTAGCTCGTGGTCAATGGTGCATAAGAGAGGAAGAAGCCATAAGACTCTTTCTTGGTTAAGCATCATGGTGATTCTCGGTTTAGAGAATGGTTATGGAGACAAGAGTGTCTCTTGCTGAAAGACAGGGTTTTGTCTTGGTAATCAGCACATATCTGAGGAGAAGGAGTTATAAGACTCATTCTGGTGTCTCAGGAAGCATCTCAATCACAGCATCTCAAAGGTTAAGAAGAGCCAAGAAGTTTCAGGTGTTCTGTTGCACGTGCTGGGTGTCTGTGCAACTACAGGGTTTCTGGGAAAGTTGCAGGTTTCGTGACACAGCAGGGTTTTCTGTGCAGCAACAGGGAAGCTTTGGTAAGATGTTATTTCAGCTTGGTACAAGATCATGTTAGATCTTAGGTGGAGTAACAGAAGGTTCTTGGGAAGCTTAAGCAGTTGAGAATGTGGTTAGCTCATGTTATGGTTTGTAACTGAGTGTGATAGGGAGATGTGATCAAGGTGTACCTTCAGGAATGATTCATGGTAGAAGAGTGGATCAAGTGAGGTGATTTCATGGGTCATGAGATCAGGTTGCCTCTGAGGTACATGGATGTACAACATTGTGAGAAGGTAGATCACTCACGGGTTGATGTTGTACAAGCACAAGAAGAAATCAGAGATAGAAGCAGGAGGCATATGATTGAAGATGGATGTTCTTGATCAGTGCTAAGAAGTCGGTTAAAGGTTGGTGTAAGCTGAACGTCTTTTACAAGAATCAGCTGGGTGTGATTCTGTTACACACGAGTTCAGGTTGTGTGACTCAAGGGTGTTGTCAGAATCAGAACATCAACTTCAAGACTCAAGTTCAGGGAGACTTCAAAGTCTGATTCCGCTGCAGTCACAAGGGGTTTGTGATGCTCTGAAGGGAAGTCTCAAGATTGCTCAAGTTCTGCATTGGTTTGGAATTAAAAGCTGGTTGGAACACCAAGGTTCTGCGCAGGTTTTGCAAATGGTTTGGCCGGGATTCTGTGTTGAGGTTTCTCAGGTTACACAGAGGTTGAACAGTGTTAAGACAGCTGCAGGTGGTGTTCATGCTTTGATGTTTTCCAGCCCGGTATCTCACAGAAATTCAGGGAAATAGGGGACGCCTTAAAGCCTTGGATTTGGTGGGTGGTTATGACTGTTAGAGTATCAGTAAGGGTATTCTGGGTTCAGTCTAAAGGGTGGTTGCAGAACGGTTATGAAGCAAGTCAGAGTTTCTGTCTGGTCAAGGACATAAACCGGTCTGATGTTTGGGTGACTTCGGGGAGTCTTGGAAGGGGTTTCGGCTGCAGGTTCTATCTCAGGGTTTATTCATGTGGGTAGCTGGTAGTTCTTGGTAACATGAGAGTCAAGAGGTGGCTTGTCATTAGAGAACGTGAAGCTACAAAGTTATTGTTTCAGATGGATGCAATGAAGGTGTTTTGTTGCAGTCTGAAATGTTCTTCTGTGTAAGCAGAAGGGGAAACACTCAACTTCATTGCTAATTTCAAATGGAATGCAGTGAAGGTTGTGCTCTTGTGAGCTGGAGTGTTTGGGTCTTGTTAAGAAGTGTAAGCTCTTGACAAGATGGCAGTAGCAAGATTCAGGTTTCGCACAGGTTTGTGTTGTGTGCAACACATGGAGATTGTGCAGGTTTTGAATCTTAAAGAACCAAGTGTTCTTGTCTCAGGTGGAGCAAGGTTTTCTCAGAGGACATCTTGTATTGGTTCAGATCTTCACAAGGAAGCATCTGATGGTCTAGTAGCAGAAGGCATTGGAGACATCATTGGAGGGTTATTCCACGATGTCCTTATGCAAAGATATACTACAATCTGGTATCGATAGTCTTCCTAGCAAGAGGAGTTAGGCGGCGTGTCCTGTTGATCAACAGCGGTACCGGAAAAGGATTGGATGTATGTTGGCTACAAGAGGGTACAAGATTTCTGGTGTATGGGATGAAGGCATGGTTTGGTGGTGTATCAGCCTAAGTTGTGCATTATCAAAACATGGAGAATGCTCTAAGGAAGGAGACGGTGCTACTGGAAAGAAGAAGTGTTCTTGATGATTTTCTGGAATTGCAAATGGATCAGTTGAGGTGGTTGCACAGAGAAAGGGGATGTGTTACAGGTTTTGGCACACTTTCTGAAGCAGGAAGCCACGGTTACTCAGTCTGATTTATTAGAACGTGGGAGTGAATCATGATACATTGGAGATGGTTTTGACTCTGAAAGGTGAAGCTGAGGTTACAGAGGCACGGTAGATCTGAGTGGTAATGGTTCTAGGTGGAGTATTGTTGGTACTTCAATCCGGGTGGAGCTATTCTTGGAGGTTGTCTCAGGTGGTTAGCTGAAAAAGGAAGAGTTAAAGGGAAGCATATCTCAGGGTTGTATCAGATTCATGGATGTTCGGTATGCAAAGGAAATGGAAAGTCAAGAACATGTGGTATCAACAGGTGTTCAGTTGAACAGGGAATAATCTGTGTAACAGACAGTTTACAGATTTGTTTGAAGCTGATTGTTGATATGGATTCTCAGAAACGGGTTGCAAGTTTCTGGAGAATGGTTGCGGGTTTTCTGAAGTTTTCAGAGAAGGCACATGTTTGCTGAGATGGGGTCATTGAAGTGGTTCGGTAGGTTTTACTGAAGGGAGACAAGTGCTGAAGATGCATGGGTTTGTCTCAAGGTTGTTCACTTCAAGGATGTGGCAGTGTTGTGTATCAAGTCTGATAAACAACACATCTCAAGCTGGTGTTAGCAACAGAGGAGAGTCCTACAAAGGATGCAAATGCAGAGAAGCAAGCTGCATTTGGGAGACTAACTCAGGATTATGAGTTGTCTTGGCTGCACAAGTGAGGAGCTTATGTAAGTAACTTCTCAGGGAACGACTATTGCAGGTCATTCAGGTGAAGTATTTTCAGGTATCAGGTGATGATAAGAAGATCAAGACTTTGGTTTAAGTCTGGGTATTGAATGAAGCAAGGTCCAAGTCGTTTGGTGGAGCTTGCACAGAAGCAAGTGTTGTGCAGGGCGCTGTTACAGCAGGAATCACATCACAGGTTCAAGTGTTGATGTGTAAGCTGTTCAGGGACGTGTCTCAGGGACATCAGAAGGTTTTTTCTGATAAGAGATGTGTCAAAGGTTGCTGGTAGTTGGTTCAAGCTGCTGGTGTGTTCTGTTTGAGCAAGATGGTTGAACATGGGTTATGTTCTGGGTTGTCTTGTGTTAGACAAGATGTTGTGGTGAATCTCAGATGGTATAAGCTGTTGTGAGGTTGATCGCAGGTTGAATCGAAGGAGCTTCAGGTTAGAGGCTGATATGATTCAGATTTTCTGCAAAAGATTCAAGTGAATTCACAGGATTTCGGTTCTCAATGCGCATGAGGAAATCCTAGAAGCTAGCAAGTGAATCTGGTTTTGCAGATGTATCTCAGTCACTGCAACAGGTCTGTGGTATGGACAGAAGCCACATAGGATATTGTGTGATTGAAGAGATCATAAGTGGTGAAGCTTATGGGAATTTCTGTTGTGTTAACAAGCTGGAGGTGTTTCAACTTGTTAATGTTGAGCGGTTACATCAGGTATTCAAGTATTGAATGCATCAGGGAATGTCACAGAAGAGTTGAGCTAGATACAGGTTTGTATTGAAGTTGGTTTTACAACTCAGTGATATGAAGATGCGCTGATGGCTCAGGTTCAGTTTGTGTGTAAGCACAACTGAGGTGCATTGAACAGTATGTGAAATGCAGGATGATGCAGCAGATATATGGTGCTTAATCTGCAAGGTATCAAGGCTGAGTAAGGATACTCAGGAACCGAGACTGGAATCCGGGAAACTAGAAGAAGGAACTCTCTCTCAAGGGTGTGCAGGTTGCTTGGGATGATCAACATGTTCTCAGGTGGAGATTTGTGAAGATGAGAACTTGTTGTCAAGCAAATGCAGGTCGAAAGTAACACAACCGGAGAGTCTGTGTAAGACAAGGTCAAGTTGCTTTGGGACCACAAGAGGAGCCTCTCCAATTTGTCTCTTGTGTGTTAGGTTAGTGGTGTCTCCACTATAAAAGGAAGCCCTAGACGTGAGAGAGAAGCAGAGCCACACATAGAGCCGCAATGTAGCTAGATGGGTGAGAGAAGCCATTGTTGAAGGCATAAACCTTTAGCAATTTCTCATGTATACATAGAGGGTTACACAGAGAGTGTTCATTAGTGAGTTGATGAGGGAAACACTTGTATCTGTGTATCTATGTATGTTCTTCTAGTGGATTCCGAGCAGAGAGTCTCGGGGAGATGTAGCGACCCTCGTTAATGGGCGTGAACTCCTTAAATCTTGTGTGTGCTCCCTTCTTCTTTCGTTCTTCTGTTTATGTTTCTCTGCAACTTTCGGTTTTACACAGATTGACGCACTGTGTTACTCTGTTTCTGGTTTTGACATCAAACTACTTCTATCTTGGGTGTGGAGAGTCATGCTCTTGTTTAAAGGTGACACATTTAGAGCCTCTGATTCCTCTACACATACCATTTAATTTTAGTTTTAATAGTATAACTAGATTTTGACCCGCGCTAAAGAAGCGCGGGTTTATGTTTTCATTCTTAGAATATATACTTTTATCTTAAATTTATATTTTTATAAATTAATTTTGTTACCTATTTCCTCTAATCTATATGAAATGAAAATAAGATGATATAGTGCTAAATGTGAGCCGGAATTTAATAAATTTTGTTTTTGTTTTGATATTATTAACTTGTATATTATATATTAGTAGTTGTATTTTATTGTTATTTTTAGTATATGATTAGTCATGCTTGAACTTGGTTAATCTATTTTTCACCACGTGTTGTAATGATATATAATTTGAAAATTTGATGGAACAACCCGATAAAAACTGCATTCAAACATGAACTATAATTTGACGCATCATATATTTGAATAATATAAATATTAAATAATTTAAATATTTATATTAAATTTAAAATATATCAATTGGAATTAGTTACTCGTGCAAATTTTATGTTTCATCAAATATTTTAAAATTTGATGAAACAACCCGTTAAGAAGTACAATCGTAAAAAACGTTTCTTACAAAATAAATAATTTATACCCGCACGCTAGTACAATATTATATACTACTTTATTATTTTAATAATAATTTATTAATTTTAATGATTATATAATTTATAAAATAATTATGTAATAAATTATATAATTATATGTACCAATTGATTTAGTAACTTAATTATGCTTGATTTTATTTCTTTAAGTTAAATTTTAGTTAAGAATAATTTATAATATTTATTTTAATATTAATTTCGAAATTAATTATTATTTTTATTAAATTTTTGAAAAAGATTTTCGTTAGATATAATTATGATAGAAAAAAGAAAACAAAAGATATTATAAGCTATTATGAATAAATCAAATATAAATTGTTTTACAGTTTTACCCTTAATGAAGGTTACAAATCCTAATAATATCAAGGGTAAATTTCGGAAACAACATTTATGTACCATGGCAAACTTTCCTGTTTTAATAGATTAGATGCAATTACGCGTAGACTAGGGTCATTATCATTTACTAAATTCCACGTAAGACAAAGTAGACCTAACGGCTACGGGCGTTGCTGGTTAATTAAAATAGTTATAACGTAAGCCTATTTGATTAACTACTAATTTATTGCTTTTGTTCAAGAAATAATAAATAGACTACGCTTGGATTTTTTTTTTTTTTTTGTCAACGACTACGCTTGGATTAAAAGTAATTTGTCACGAACCTTAAACATATTTTAGTTATGATTTATAAGAAATAAAATCCTATAAATAAATTGCTAGAAGTAAGAAGTCTACTACCTTAATTTTCTTTGATGTAGTATACATATAAGAAAATATAATTTTTTATGATTATTAGGATATCTGGACCAAAACTCAACTAATCTCCAGTGGGATAGTAATGGTGATTAGTCTGGTTCCTGGTTTTTTTTTTTTTTTAAAGATATAAGATATAAACCAACGGAAATCGAATTCAAGATATACGGATCGATTTACCCATCACTTCAATCTGATTCCTACCACCGTGTTATCATTGTTGGGTTAAGAAAAATATAAGTTGATAAAAGTAAAGAAGTCTAGTCATGGTTTAGGGAAGTAAATTGCATCAATCAACCAATGTGTGCGTTTATAAGGCGTCATGTTCATACATTTGACGCTACTGTGTGGATACAATTTAGTTAATAATTTCAACATTGTAACAACATTTCTGAAAAAAAAAATCCAATTAAGTATAATCATAGCCAGCTGCAACTTTTCTTGATTATAACATCTAACCTACCTCTAAAAAGGTGGGATGTGTTATAAGTCTAGAATCCCGAATCTGTGTCGTTTGTACAGAATAAAAGGGATTTTGTTGTATTGGTTCAGACAGAATATAATAACTCTTCTTTAAAGACAGCTGAGAATGTGTCTATATTGTTGCAAACAAACAAAAGTTGGTTTAGAGAAAAGAAAATATTCCTAAAAATTATTGACTTTATACTAATTACTGAATATTGACTCTTTTATCAGAAAGAGAAACTTGAAAATTAGAAATGTAATAAAGAAACTAGTTTTTAAAAAAATAGTAGATAAAAAATGTTTTGCTTGATTCAGTAATCTACAAAACTATGCGGATTAAAAACTCAAACCTTATACCTATACATATTTTAAAAAACTATATCTATTGACACATTATTTTTATAAACCCTATCGTTTTTCCGGCCAATTTTGGAAAAACGTTAGAATGCTAAAACTAGACTGTATATTACAATACTTTGTCCGAGGTTAAAATGCACTCCGGGCTTCTCTCTCTTTTCCAAAGGCGAGACCGCCGAACTTCGCAGCTTCAGTCGCGCGTGCGGTCCTCTCCGGCGTCGGCGTTCGCCGGCGTCGTGGGAGGGCTATTGTTTTTTCATTTCGCTCCTACCAGTCCATCTCGTTTGAAGATCCTCTGCGTTCGCGCCGCCTGACTCTTTCTCTCCGCAGTCTTTCGGCGGTGCTCCAAGCTCGTGCAAGCAGCGGCGGTCCCTGGCGTAGCTGAGCTGCGGCGGTTGCTCCCCTTTCGTGTCGGTTTCCTGCTCGAGGACGGTGGGTCGAGCTTCGGAAGGGGTGGCGGTCGTCTTCTTCGCGGAGGCT
Organism: Orychophragmus violaceus; assembly: GCA_030180135.1. Lineage (NCBI taxonomy): Eukaryota > Viridiplantae > Streptophyta > Magnoliopsida > Brassicales > Brassicaceae > Orychophragmus > Orychophragmus violaceus. Next base: position 7,897,200 of record CM058230.1, read on the forward strand.
CTCAGATCTGCTTAACCCGTCGTTTGTGGTGGCTCCGGCGTTGGCTGCTGGATATCGGTGGCTCTGAAGCGGGCATAGCGACGGCTACGGTGGCTCCGCTTAAGTCTCTGCCGGTGATTCGAGTTCTAGGTGTTGTGGAGTTCTTCTTCTGGTTTCGTGTGTTCGGCGGCTCGGATTCGTTCGTGCTCTCTGGATTGCCGGAGAAGGTGGGTTCGTGGCTCTCGGTGCGGTGAGTCCTTCTCTCTCCGGTTGTTACTGATCCTAAATCGCGTCGAGGAATAGGTGCATATGGAAGATGGATTCGATTGGCTTTGTCGGCGGTCCTATTCTCTGGTTGAGTTGGTCTGGGTCGGTCTAGCTAACCGGACCAGATCTGGCTCTACCATGTTACTCTGTTCCGGTGACTCGTGATTAGATCAGATTTGTTCCTGTTCAAGCCTTGCTTTCGTGGATCTGGGGAGTCAAATGTGTGTTGCGTATGCGGCGGCAATATTGACTAGGGTTGGGAAAATACCGGTTATTACCGGTCTAGCCAATCCATTGCCCCTGCTCCATCAGTTCGGTTAGTGAGTAGGATTGTGGGCTTGTTTGTCTCGGGTCTGGAAGGTTTTGCATTGGTCCGGGCATCCGGGTTTGGTATGGTCTCGTTATTCTAGATAAAGGAGGAGGTAGTAAGGCGGTGGAGTGGTGATGCGTGGTTTCGATTCTCGCTGACATCGGGGAAAGATCTTGGGGGAACAAACAGCCGCTATTAAGCTCCATTCGTTAGTGTAATCCTGGCTTGTGTCGGATCTAGGTGTGTTAGTGAGTGCGTTGATTAGGTGATGAGGACAATCAGTAATCGAGCCTCTCTGCCATCGTTGAGGAATGATTCTTCGCTCAGGTTGCCGGATGAAACAACTTCCTAGTTCCATTGTGCGACATTCATCCTCTCTCGGATTTGCTTTTAGCCGTGCGCTTCTCGCCGGTCTCCGAGCTCCCAAGCGTGTATCGCTATTTCGGATCTAATTCTACCAAGATGAAGCTCCAAAATACCGATTGATTTTGCTTCCATGTTTTTTATCCTTTTTTTGCCATGGAACCAATTATTAGGTGTTGCTTATTGGAAAATTCAATTTGTAACTCCTACACTTCATTTTATAATGATATTTACAATTTCGCAAAAAAAAAAAAAAAAAATGCACTCCGATTATTACAAAAGATAGCCGAATCATTTGTTACCGGATTACCATATTAACTACATCGACCAAATTGCGTATATGTTCAGACTTCTCACACAGTTGTATTTTTGCATCAAGTGAAGATCAAACATGAGTAATGCTATCAACATATTTCCAAGTTTTCTCTTACCATTGTACCACAACTGTGAGTACATTTATGGACATGTTAGTTTGATAAGAATACATTAATTTTAGTTTTTGAATAACAAATAAATAATAATATATTTATATTTTCTTTTGAAAAGAGTAATATATTTTCATTGTAACAATAACTTTAGTAAACTGTAAACCTTGTAATATTTCAAATTTTCAACCATTTTTGTCCAAAATGTTTTTTTTCTTCTTATTTTATGAACATGATACTAAAAATTGTTTTTATTTTCCGAGCCAATGGTTTCGAGACAACTAACTCGTCTTTACATGCAAATGCAATATATTTACCATAATAGGTTTGGGCATTTAGGTATTCGGTTCGGTTTCAAGAAAGAATCGTTAGGATCTAGATATTTCGGTTCTAAAGATTTAAGAACCATCGAGTATTTATAATTTTCGGTTCGGTTTTTTATTCAGTTTCTATCGATTTCAGTTTCTATCGATTTCAATTTAGTTCCAAGTATTTATATATAAAAAAATACTGACAAAAAAAAATCGATTAGTTGGATGTACTAGATGTATAAAACCACACAATGCCATTAATAGACTTTTTATGAAATGATTTTTTTTTGAAAGAAAATAGAAGTAAAAATCCCACATCAAAAAAGAAGAAGGAATTTGATAGTCTTGACTATACATATAGTTCTTTTCTTCTAAAACTTATCATCTCAAACAATTGAGCTTACTACAATTATGGGCCATATGTTTATATATTATTATATTTAGTATATATGTATATACATTTTTTAGGTATGCGAGTACCTGATCGGGTAACAATTCAGTTATGAATATTATCCAATACCCACAGCTCTAAAATAAATTATCCATCAATTCTTGGAAAAAATTACCTATCAAATATATATTATATAACCATATCGGTTTTGATTCGATTCCGGTTAAAATGCCCAAACCTATACCATAGTATCAAAAAGACAAAGTTTGACCACCCAACAAAAAGGTCCAAAAGAAAAAGATGAGATCCGTTGCTTCTCGTACATACTTTGATCATACATGATACAAAAGAATGGAACGAACAAGCCTTTCATGAGCTCTTCCACATGACAATATCCCACTTATTATGGGGATCCGACCTAGCCGGGATTTTAAACCAGATGGTTTTGCTTGGAATCACACAAAATCCGGAAAGTACACTGTGAAGTCGGGGTACAAACTCATCAGATGTCGTAACCTGGAGGTTTTAAATCTATAAATCTCAGAACCTAGTACTACTTGTCTGAATGCTCCCATGCTTTACAAGTATGGGCTCTTTCAGACTTTCCGTTCATTACGGGTTGCTTCCCGAATACATCTTTATTTAGTAACATGGATTTCCTCTTTTGGAGGACAAAAGATGTGGGTTTTCCAGACCCACAAAGAAATAATTACCTTTAGATTTTATGGTATATTTGGAAGGCCCGAAATAATAAGTTTTTTAAAGGAAAAGAAGTTCCCCCTTTGGAGACACTTCAATTAGCAATCATTGAGGCGGAGGAGTGGAGGGATGCAAATAAGAAAGAGAAGAGAGAAGAGGAGGAGAATGAAAATTTTATGCGACCACTGGAAAACCGCTGGCCCACTAGCATGCCTTCTTCAATCCCGACGTGTGAAATTGATGTCTTGTGGGTGAATAATGGTGCGACAAGTGGTCTAGGATGGTTTTTAAAGGACCCTTCCGGAATAAAATACACATGAGTACAAGGATGTAGACGAAGCCTATCACGCTACACGCTGAGCTGGACGGATTACTTTGGGCAATGTCTTGCATCCTAGAAGGGGGAATCTTCTCGGTGGTAATCGAGACAGACTGTTCGGACCTTTTAGCTATGACAGAAGATCCACAAGAATGACCGGATTTTAAGACGGAGTTGGAATTCTTCGTTTCTCTTAGAATTTATTTCTCTTTCTTTGCTATAATTTTAATTTTTAGGAAAGCAAATGTTCGTGCCGATTTCCTTGCAAAAGGGCGAGAGTATGGGGTACTATCTTTTTCCATGTAAATCAAGACGAGTCGGATCGTTTTACTCTTTGGAGTGAAAATTTGAACCGAGCAACATTGATTTAATATATGGTGTTTTGTTGGGAAAAAAAAAGGAAGAAGATGAGATCACGTGAGACATTGCGTTTTAGAAAGAAATAGCACGTGAGAAAGTTTAGAAGTATAGGGATGTGTTATACAAATAAATAAGCCCATATTTTAAAAGCCCAACCGAGTTGTTCATATTTCTCTCCGATACGCTTCGACGTCGGCGATTTGCAGTAGAAAAACTGGAGTTGCTAGATTTTGTTCAATCCCAGATAGTTTGGAAAATTCGCAGAGTTTCGTATCTTTTTATTCGCCATGGACGAGGATCAAGAGATGGAGAGATTCAGCATGGAAAACGACTACGAAGGAGGTCGATGGGAGAACGGCGAGTTCTTTTACGAAAAGAGAAAGGAGAAGCGGAAACAAACCAAACACGACGCTATTTATGGAAGCTTCGCTGAGAGCGATTCAGATTCCGATGATTCGGGCGGTGGAGGTCGGAGGAAGAAGCGTAAGGATCGGGATTCGGGAAGGAAGGCCGACTTAACCAAGCCTGTCAATTTTGTTTCTACAGCTACTGCTATGCCGAATCAAGAGATTGATAGGGATTCTAAAGATCATAATGATGAAATAGATAGTGATCAAATTGAAGACGATAACATGATTGGTGATGATAGTGAAGTTAGAGGTGGTTTGGGTATTGGAAGCTCAGGTTTAGGGTTAGGGTTTAATGCGTCTGCTTTTAACGATGAGGATAATCTCTTACCCGGTGCTTTGGGGAAGAAGATAGCTGAAGGGGCAAAGATGAGAGGCAAGGCCAAGATGGAGAAGAGAGGTCTAGAGGGTGGTGCAAATGGAGGGAAGAAGGATACTTTAGGCGGTGATATAGGTAAGTTTGAGAAGGCCACTAAAGGAATTGGTATGAAGCTGCTTGAAAAGATGGGATACAAGGGAGGTGGGCTTGGGAAGAACCAGCAAGGTATTGTAGCTCCTATTGAAGCACAGTTGAGACCGAAGAATATGGGTATGGGGTACAATGATTTCAAGGAGGCAAAGTTGCCTGATTTAAAGAAGGTGGAGGAGAAGAAGACTGTTACGGTCAGTGTCGGTGAGAATGATCAGAATCATGGTGGTAGAGGGAGAAATCTTTGGAAGAAGAAGAAGGCAAGGAAGGAAGTGTATGTCACTGCAGAGGAGTTGTTGGAGAAGAAGCAGGAAGTGGGTTTTGGTGGGGGGATGACCATTATTGATAGGCGAGGACCACAGGTTCGGGTTTTGACAAATTTGGAAAATTTAGATGCAGAGGAGAAAGCAAGAGAAGCAGATGTTCCAATGCCGGAGTTACAACACAACTTGCGACTGATTGTTGATCTAGTCGAACATGAAATTCAAAAGATTGATAGGGACTTGAGGAACGAGAGAGAATCAGCCTTAAGCTTGCAGCAGGAGAAGGAGATGCTTATAAAGGAGGAAGAGAAACAGAAATCGCGTTTAGACAACATGGAATATATCGCAGATGAAATAAGTCAAATCGAGCTGGAGAATACGTCTGGGAGTTTGACGCTGGATTCACTTGCTAATCGTTTCGAGGATCTGCAAACAAGCTATCCTGATGATTATAAGCTTTGTAACTTGTCCACCATTGCTTGCTCACTGGCATTGCCTCTCTTTATCAGAATGTTTCAGGGTTGGGACCCTCTTAAGGATGCAGTGCATGGTCTGAAGGCTATATCTTCTTGGAGAAAGCTTTTGGAAGTGGAGGAAAGTCAAAATATCTGGGTAATCTCAACGCCTTATAGTCAACTAGTCTTGGAGGTAGTGTTACCTGCTGTGCGTAAAGCTGGCATCAATACCTGGGAACCTAGAGACCCTGAGCCGATGCTTAGATTTTTAGAGACATGGGACAATTTGCTACCTTCATCTGTCTTGCATACCATTTTTGACAGAGTAGTGCGGCCAAAACTGGCAACTGCTGTTGAATGTTGGGACCCACGAAGGGAACTTGTTGCCATCCATGTTTGGGTGCATCCTTGGTTGCCAATACTTGGTGAGAAGTTGGAGTTTCTGTATCCGATCATTCAGATAAAATTGAGTAATGTTCTTGATGCTTGGCATCCTAGTGATCCATCCGCCTACACTATTCTGTCTCCATGGAAGACGGTTTTTGATGCTACAAGCTGGGAACAACTTATGCGACGTTACATAGTCCCCAAACTTCAGCTGGCCTTGCAGGAGTTTCAGATAAACCCAGCAAACCAGGATTTAGACCGGTTCAATTGGGTATTGAAGTGGGCATCTGCGGTACCGATACACCTAATGGCTGATATGATGGAGAGGTTCTTCTTCCCCAAATGGCTAGAGGTGTTGTACCATTGGTTGCGTTCTAAACCGAGGTTCGAAGAGATCCACGAATGGTATTATGGCTGGAAAGGGTTATTCCCACAAGAGCTTTCAGCAAACGAGAGGATCCGAATCCAGTTGAAGCGTGGTTTAGATATGTTGATGGAAGCTGTTGAAGGAGTTGAAGTGTCTCAGCCAAGGGCAAGGGCACAAGAGCAGAGACACTTTGAGCCGGCTCGGGCTCAGGCCAAGGCTCAGATGGATAGCAGTGAGGTGCTGAGTTTAAAAGAAGTCTTGGAAGTATTTGCACAAGAGAAGGAGTTGCTATTCAAACCTAAGCCGAATAGAATGCACAATGGTCTTCAGATATATGGGTTTGGGAATGTGAGTGTGGTTATAGACTCGGTGAACCAGAAGCTGTTGGCTCAGAAAGATGGAGACTGGTTTCTTGTAACTCCTGATGACTTATTGAGGATGCACAACAATGCTAGTAAACGATAGATGTAAGGTTCTGTTGTATTCCCATCAGATTGTCTCTTTATTAGATCTCATTGACTTCATTGCAAATAACAAAAAAAAAAAAACTCAAAATATTCTTTTAAGTTTACACCATTTTTTCTTCAAGCAGTTCATAGAAGAAGCACGAAGATAATGATACAGCACGCAATGTTTACTGATATCTATACAAACGTTCTGAAGTAACCAGAAAGATAATTGAGTGATCACCAGTCTTCTACTCCTTTGGTTACACCCAGAATCACAGCGATCGTGGCAAGAATAGCCTGAAATTATGTTTACACATATACCAATCATTTTGACCAGAGTCAGATTGCAATCCATGAGTATTGGATAACTTACAGCGATGGTGCAAGCAATGTATCCTGGTTTCTCCCTGTGGTCAATCCTCCTTCCAAGTATCATGATGCCCATTCCGAAATACCAAGGTAATGCTCCAAGGAAAAATCCAACTATGAACCTTCAAGATGAACAAGCACAAACTCTATGAGATACCAAACAAGTAAGATCTTGGTTTGAAGGGAGTTAAAAAAAGAAAGAAAGGAACTTACAGGAACCATCCAAGGCCAATTCCACAGCAAGGAAGTCGGCGTTGTCTCACATTCACAGGTCTTCCTTCAGCAATGCCATGGACTGCAAATAGAACACAATAACAAATGCTAAACATAAGAACGGATGTTCCAGCCTACTACAAGGATCCCGTATCCAACAACCCAAGTCCAAGCCCATTCTGATGGGGCCACCCTACCTAAGCAGACATCAATGCTCTTGCCTTGGAATTGAACAAGAAGAAGAGAGAATGAGACATGACAAAACTTCCCTTACGGATTATAGCACAAACCGAAACAAGCTTACAATTGCTAGAACTCAAAGCTCCAAACTTTAAAAATATGATATGGCTCGAAATTATGGCATCAATATAGTTCGTTTTACTTTGGCGGGGTTATGCTTAACTAGCTCACCAGAATCAATTTAACTATTGCAGATCTGCAATGGTTGTTCAACCTCATATATTCATTTCAATGTATGAGAAATGATTTTCATTCAAACTCAGCAGCAAACTGTTGACCAAACAAACCCTAATTTGCGAAGAAAACACGATCATGCGATCAAGTTTTTAAAATCCTACAGAACAAATTCTCATTGAAAAATACTGTGGAAGATAATTCATGATCGTTACTAAAATTCAAACCTAAATTCCCCAAATCTGTAGAAATTAAATTAGCACATCCAATTCAGCAAAGAGAAGCTACCTGGAACGGTTTGATATCCATGTGCGTAATGAGGACCGGGTGAATCGTAAGCTCCAGGTGGCGCCGAAGGTTGAGGAAATCCAGTGACCGGAGGAGAATTCTGCGGTGGCGGGTAATTGGACACACCTTGAAACGTACCGTACTGATGATGATGCTGGTTACCTGCTTCCTCCGCAAACCCTTTGCTTTTATCTCCTTCTCCCTGACCCATCTTTCTTAAGCTTCTTCCTTTTTCGTCTCGATCGCTCTTTCTGATTCAATCGAGATGGAGATTTTGCAACGCGTTGAAACAATGGAAGGAGTATTTTTTAATGTTTTATTATTTGCTTATAGACCCGAGATAATTTAAATTTTCCAATTTGGACCCATAGTTTATTATTATGCCTTAACAACCATCGACTGAAATGTTTGACTAAGGGTACTTTAATAAATAGGCTTATTACTATTTAGAAGTCTTCGATGATCCATCGGTTAAGGAACATGTGGTGGTGGATTATCAATACAATTATATATTCATCCGTCGAAGCTTCGAGCTCGTGATTATGAAATTAACTAGTGGTCTAACAATCATGAAGTTTCACATCGACTTCTTTTCCATCCAACTAATCAATCATCAAAAATGATTTTATGTCCTTCAATTATTGTTTCTTATTTTACAAATTAGTGAACAAAAAAAATAATACAGAAATGAGAACTTTCAGAAATCTATCGCTATAAGAGGGCATCTCCAATCCACCTTTATATTTGTCTTTAAACTTTATTTTAGAGCAAAATCTACTTTAACCCATCTCTATTTTCACCTTTCAAAATAGAGATCTCTATTGTTTCCTCTATAATAAAGATGAAAATTTTAATTTACAAATCAATCTTTCAATTTTTAATTACTTTTATTTATGATAAAACAAATAAATATTAATATTTTTAATAACTAATAATATAAAATTAACAAATTATAAATAATACTATTAATATTTAAAATAAATATTAAAAATAAAATATATATATTTTAAAGAAAATATTTTTAGTCATTTGTGAAAACTTATGGCTAGAAATTTTATCCGGTTTCGAATATATGAACCAATACCGATCCGAAAAACTCTTATTTTGGTATCAGACCGGATAATATTCGAAATCCGTTGGATATCCGAATATATCTGAATTTATATGGTTATTCCAAATAAAAATACGATTTATATTAATGTTAATATTTAAAAAAAAATACATTAATGTTAATGTTAAACAAAAATTTAATATGATTTATATTTTTAATAAGATGTAATATAATTTTTTATATAATACATATTTAACTAAATAATTTTATTTTATAAAATTTTGTAAAAATAAAATAAATAGACTAAATTGCAAATTTTATAAATAAAAGATATTATTAGTAAAGTTAAAAAAATTTTAAAGAAAAATATACAGAAATACATTGGAGCAAAATCCACCTCTATTATAGAAATACATTGGAGATGGTCTAAGCAATTTGTTGTCTAGTTTTTTGCTTAGTCTAAGATGGTTTAACAGTGTTCTGTCTGATTTTTTTTTCATTTTAAAGAATTTATATCGATAATGTTTAAAAACGTACATTTAAAAATTGTTTTCTAATTATTTAAGTTTCTCTCATAATGTAAGAATATTAGTCGTACTATTATATTTTCGGACTTAATTATATTTTCTTTCAAAATCGTATACTAAGGATAACTTTTTTTGTCAACAACGGAAAATATTACTTTGTTTTTGTAATAGCCAATGACCTTGTCTTACATTTTTAATTAAAAAGTAGACTAAAAAGATAAGCAATTGTAGTCTTTGTCTTTTAATTCATTTAAATTTCCTAATTGGTGTTCTTGTCAACTATCAAGTTCGTTGTTAAGCTTTATATTACTATCAATGTGTGGAACTTGTGTTCTCTTTTCTTTTCCCGGTCTTTAAGTGGAGCCTTTCCCTTTAATTCTCAGCCTCCAAAGAAAGACCAGACCTTGAAAAGTTAATTAAAATAAGAAAAAATAACTATTAATTCAAATCTCCACAGCTCCATTTGAATTATGTTGCACAAAAAATCAATTAATTTGAAGGAAAAAAACTTCATTACAGAGAGCATGTATCAAAAACATGATACACTATATTTACCCAGCATAATACATATGTTCAGACTATATTATATCTCTCATGATACACACAGTGAATTAAAAAAATAAAAACAATTCTGGATTTTGATGTATAAGATGTGAATCTCTCAACCTGTGGTAGAAGGGAATGATCCAAGAAAATTTTGCAAAACATGAGAAGAATTGCGTAATGAAAACAGAAACCAACCTTTCATTAACAAGCACAAATATCATGAGAGCAGTCTTGACCACAATCATCACCATCAATAAAGTCAGAGACCACTTGGTTACTCGAGACTGCAATGATCATTACCTTCTCATCTGGTTTACCTTCTTCTGGTTCGATAAGATTCTTCCTGAGATCACTCAAATCTTGGTTTGTCTCTACCATGCAGCAATGAAGAATGGAGAAGCAAGTGAAACAAGAAAACAAAAGATTGATTGCAAACAAAGCGATACAGAGTATCACGACGATAGAGGTGTAAGTATCCATTCTTCTTGAGAACTGATCATGATGGTTGGTTTACAGAAACCAGAATCGGTTCAAATGGAGAAATCAAAATTATTCACTTTTCAAGAAAAGTGGTGGAACCAATATATATTGATTGATTCTCTGGTCCCCTTGAGAGATATAAGAAGAAAGCTTAAAATCTGAAGATGTTTTGTGTGTGTTACACATCTCTTTATAAGAAGAAGACTTAAAGGATAAAGAATACAAAATATATATTTATGTGTCTGCGGTGGAGAAGAGTTTCAACGGATAAAGGTGGCAACCATGACAAAATCATTTGTCTCTTTCTTTCCTTTTCACCAAATCTGTTAGTTTCTTCACCAATAAAATAAAATAATTTCTATTAGTTGTTTAAAAATTTCATAATAAAATTCTAAAGAACTTCAAGAACACATAACATGTAATATGAAAGATGGACATGAACTTCTATGTGTTTTCAGATAGTGAGCTGCGTTTTACGGTTAAAATGCAAGACTATTTGGTTTCACCTGCAAAATTTCCATCATAATTTGGTGGCTATAACATCTAAAAGATCATCACCATAGATGTCTATTTCAGTGACCGGTTCAGGGTTAGGCATTGAATCTGAGGTCTAGAGAAATAAATTAATCTGATGATAGCATTCAATATGTGGCTTAAGTGTGGATAATGATCTGTTAACAAACTTTTTTTGCAAAGGGTTTGAAGATTTCTAAATTAGATGTATACATCAAGAACAAGATTACTATTACAAATAAACCTTCATTTTAAAAAGATTAGCTTGTGGCAATCTGAATTAGTAAACTAGACTTGTTCTTCCACTTATGTGATTCATAGATAACCACACAACTTTATCATTGACTACTTGCATTTTGCTAACTGCAACACCACATTATCACTATTTTGATTCCTTCAACTACAGAATTTTCAAATCTATGATATATGTAACGTTCTGTAAGGACAACATGAATTCAAAAGCCATGAACAAACAATTTATACCTGATTTTTTTAATCGTTGTCAACTCTTCAGCGCATTGGACTTTCTCCTTTGGGATATCAAACTTTGGCCAATTCATACAGCAAGAAATTCGAAAAATATAGATTGACATTTGATCAGGAAAGTCAAATATTTTTAAAACACGGCAAGCTTAAACCAAGACTGTGTCAATGACTTCCATAAAAAACTGTAGAAAAGAGATTCAAATGAGTAAGGCAGACATCATATCCAAAACAGAGAACCACCAGCAGCTAAGAGCTGGGCAGTACTTAGTCTCATATTCAGCCTTTACTGTTTTTTCCATCATAATCCCATATTGAGTTTAACAAAACAATTAAAACAACTGCATAAAGCTTTGAAATGGTTATAAACATGGAAACCATGGAGTTAAATGCAGAAGTTTCCTTTTTAGTCTAAAAATTACTTAAGGAAGGTTCACAGAATCTTTGTCGTTGTTGCTTTGAAAAGTCATGCACAAAGGTTAGATATTAAAACATAAATATTTCGTAGAAAACTGAGAAATGAAAAGATCTTCGAAGATAAAAATGAAATTATGGCTTCAAAGTATAACGCACATAATCTACCAAGATGTCAATACTCGTTCAAGAAGCCAGCTTTCCTTTCAGACATTTCGTCGAACATTTGATGGGCATTTCTCGAAATCCCCGCCAAGGAGCAAACAGATTTTAACAGAACAAAGGAGATGACTTCAGCTGGGGCAATTTCGTCAAATACGGGTTCATGGTATGTTTCTGGGCCGAATCGTTCAGGATTGACTACACTATAGCTTTGTTCATTTACGAATGTTCTTAGTTTCTCGAGTCTCTGGTGCCTTGCTCGAGCATCAAATACGTCTAAGCTTTTATCACAGTCCACATATAGTCCGCGGAGTAAATTCATTACAAGATGATCCTGTAGTTTCGTTTCTTACTGAATCGATCCTAGTATTTTTAATCTAATATACTTACTCTATACCTTGGTTCTTTTCAAATTTGTTAAGTTTCCTTGTTCAATTGTTTAATTACAGATATTCCCTATACTTTTCGTTTATTACAGATATTCCCTCTACAGCATTTATCTATCACATATTTTCCTGATATTTTTATTTATTACATGTGTCAAAGTTTTGTTTATGGTATTAATTACCAATGCTTCCTTGATTTTTCTTTAGTTTTGTTTTGTTTCTCAAAAAAAAGTTCCTCTTAGGTTTTTTTTTTTTTTTTGTCGTCATGGGTTTAACATTAAAACACCAAGAGGAAATGTTCAGAACCATACAGACATAAAGGCTATGGGCTTGACACTGGCCCAAATCCACTCGAAACTAAAGATAAGAGCAAGGCTGAACACGTGTGAGCACCGAAACACACGCGGCATGCAACCAATCGGAGCTCAATCGCGCCGATGAGCCCGCCGGAGACGTCGTACCACCGGAAACTGTATCGAGAAGATAATCTTGCTGCCGCTCACGCTAGACCACCAAGGATACCGCCGAAAAAGTACTGCATAAAACAAAAGAGCTGCTTCTATAACTCTCCGGAAAGCTGACGCCGAGGAAGCTAAGCTGCCGGTCAAACACAAAAGTTGATTTGGCCATTGATTTCCAAGCCAAAGTGGGGTTAGCCGCCTAGATATTACTCCACGAGAGACCAACCTGCCAAGAAAACACAGAAGAAATCCATACCTTTCGACAGGAAGAAGTGCGAGGAAAAAGAGAGCGAAGGACTCCGATGTTAATCGGAAAGGCGCGCAGACAAAAGCGCTCCGGTGAGACACCGGAAACCTTATTCAACCACAAAAGTATGCCGATCAAAGGCAAAGCACATAGACGAACACAGATCGACATGATACAACCGGTGGGGAAAAAAGATGTCGATTTCAGAGGATGAAAAGAAGAACAGGAAATCGAAATCAGAAAAAAAACCCAAGACTAAACTAATTACAAGATAAAGATACAAACCAAGCCGCTGATCGATCGCCTGATTCTCTTCTGAAATATGAGAATCCAAGAAGAAGAGAAATGGCGCGTCGAGAGAAAAAACCTTTCTCTAAACTAGAGAGAGAGCGACCCCTCTTAGGTTTTAAGTCCATATTTTCTCATTATGAAAATAACATGTATTACAAATGTTTCCTAAAGTCTGTTTTTGTAACATGCTCACTGTAGTTTTGGTTACACGTCTACGTGAGAAAAGCTCCAAACGTGTTTTTTTACACACACAAAACCTATCCGAAGATCGACCACACAATCAGAGACGTAACAATAATCTATATTATAAGGCCGGAAACAAAGCAAGAAGTAGCTCAACCACAAAACCGCCATGGTAGCAGCCGGTTTAAGCTTCTTTAATCTCTCTTTCCTTCTCAGCCTCCTCTCCGGCGGTTCAAACATACTGAGCCCAGTATCCAGACCCGGATCCGAATCCGGTCTTGTCGGGAAGTTCCCCCCGTCGTGTAACAGAATCGAGTGCCCAAACTACGAGCTGGTTCACGCGGGAAATGGGTACGAGATTCGCCGGTACAACACAACCGTCTGGATTTCCACTGAACCGATACAAGACATCTCTCTCGTCGATGCTACAAGAACCGCCTTCTTCCAGTAAGTGCACAGATTCAGTCATAATTTCGAAATTATGGATATGGTCGGATAAAGATTGGGTTTTTTGTGTCAGATTGTTCGATTACATTCAAGGGAAGAACGAGTATCATCAGAAGATTGAGATGACTGCTCCGGTGATCAGCCAAGTCTCACCAAGCGATGGACCGTTCTGTGAATCTTCCTTCACTGTATCCTTCTACGTCCCCAAACAGAACCAGCCTGATCCACCTCCGGCGGAGAATCTCCACATCCAGAAATGGAGCCCTAGGTACGTGGCGGTGAGACAATTCAGTGGATTCGTCTCCGATTCTAACGTCGGAGAAGAAGCGGCGGCTCTATCGGCAAGCCTCGAAGGTACAGCTTGGGCTAATGCGATTGAGAAAAGCAAAGAAGACGGTGGTGTCGCCTCGGATTCAGCTTACACAGTGGCGCAGTATAACTCACCGTTCGAGTTCACGGGTCGGGTCAACGAGATTTGGTTACCGTTTGAAACCGACAGTTGAGCTGTGTTCAGTGAACCCTTTTTATATGTAATAAAACAAGAGGTTAAGGTGTAACATTTTCCTGGCAGAACCAAACATAGATATCATTAAAAAGACAAAAAAATTCGTTAGGGAACTCGAGTTAAGTATCCCTAAAGAGATCTAAATCATGGGAGGAGGTTCAAAACAGAATCCTCTCTAGTTTCTTCTACGACCAGTTTTGTTCATAACTGTAAGTTCTATCCTGAGGGTCAGTCTCATAATTTACATACATACTCTCCTGGTTATAATCGTGGGAAGATGGTGATGAGTCCATCACGACCGTGTTGTTGTGATTTGTTTCTTCCTCGACAAAATACCGGGTTTCTGGTTTGGTACCTGAGAACATTCTGCAGGCGACGGTGTTGTGTGGGGATGGCTCCACGTTGTGGTTTAAGTTGTTGAAGATGGAGAAAGGAGAGGAAGAGTCTGCGACATGGCAAACATCTGTGTAGTCTACAGTGCTGAAAGAGTCTCTGGTTGATTCTGTGGTGAATGAAGCTTCGTCTGAGCTCGTGAAGAGAGACCATTCGCTGGATGATGACTCTGCGTTCTTGTGGTCTGCTCTCGGTTTGAAACCGTTAACCGGTTTCCTCAGTTCCTTCATCTCCTTTCTTGGTTGCGAATGTTGAAACTGAGCTTTTCCGTTGTGGTCTCCTCTTTGAGGACGCGGATACGATCTGCAAAAAATTGTAATTTCAGAATCTGTGGCATTGGGAATGCAGAAGTCGCAAACCGGTATTTTCTTACCTCATGTAGAACAACATGTAAGCTCCTTCTGACATAACTTGAGTCATTGGCACTTGATGAATCTGCAGAGTTTTAACAGAACATTGCACAAGTTCAGAAACCGTTTGGCTTGCTGTATTAAGTACGAGGAGGCTGCAAAATAGTTCTTTTACCTCGGAATCATCGATTCTGAACCAATTGCCTCTCAAGTCTTTGACATAAGAAATGTAATGACCCGAGAAAGATGCGTTGAGAGTATCAAGATGAACTATAACAGCGTAAAGCATATACAGCGGAGGAACATCACCGGTTTGTGTCATGAAAGGTATCATGTCCAGCATTTCAGGAAAACTTATACATTTGTTTATTTTCCCGTATCTTCCTTCCTGCATACACAGGAGGTTTGACAGTAAATACAAGAAAAACAAAGTAACCTCAAGAGTAAAAATCTCTAAGTAACTGATACCTGGAATCTCTTAAGAACAATTGTGAGAATGTTTGGTGCTTCATGAATGCTCAATTCTTTCCTCGCTCTAACATATCCAGCGCACCTTTTTAATATTTCACAAAATGATGATTTGGTTTCAATACCACAGAAGAAGAAGAACGAGCAATTTGGCGTTTGAATCTAACCTGCTGCATCTATACATATTTTCTCCATCGAGATCTTCTGGTCTAGTAAACTGAGTCAATGCATCTTGTAGAGATTCTACCCATCCGTATATCTCTAATGTGAGGTCCATTATATTCTCGTATCTTTCTGATTCATGATCACACCTCAAGCATTTCACCTAATTTTCAGTGAAAGACAGCAGCACAAACAATGAGAATTTGTAAAGTCAAAGTAGACATATAAATCACGAGCTAGGAGATTCAAACACCTTTGAGCGGAGACGTCCACCAAACATATGTTGAACTAAAGTTGTTTCTTGCAGTCTTGGATCCACTTTTGTTTCACCTCCTAGTCTCTCCAAACATATGGATTGCATAGAGGCAACCAAAAGCCTACATCCAAGCCAAAAGGATATGTTAATTTCATGAGAAAACGGTCAAATATAATCACATTAAGAAGAAAGGATCCACAAAGTCAAATGTGAACCTTAAGAACTCATGAGCATCTTCTTGACTCCCATCACCAATCTGACAATTTATACTTCGCATGTGTGAGAGAATTCTGCTAGCGGAAAGTGGACCTCCAGATTCTCTAAGCATCATTACATGTTGCTCAAGTTCACACATAAGGCACCAATCTTTTCCAGAACCTATTGGGCAGAATAACACTACCTATGTCAGAAATGGTAAACTAAATCTTTAACAATTTATGCTACAAGATTAATTGGGAAAAGCATTACATGATCTTGAATGTGATCGTCGAAGCAAATAAGCAACGAGTGGTTTTGTACATGTTAATGACTGCAAGACAGCGTTGGCATAGCAACTGGAGAAGGAAGAGGATAGTAACTTAAGAAAGCATAGACACCATAGGACATTTATACAAAATGGATCTTCATATTAGTAAATCAATGTTCAATTTTGCAGTTATACAAATTCAAAAAGAAGTAACTAAGACAATACCTGTTTCCACAATTTACAAGCCCCCTAGGTGATAAGTAAAACACTTCACACTGAAAGAACTTAACAAATTCCTCGTATGGAAAAAGCATCTGAAAAATAAGAGATATTGACTCAGAAAAGTAGGAAACTAAAGATACAAAATTGAATCAGTAATGAGACAATTATATCCACAGGGAACTAACTTTCAGGTTCTTATGTCGATCATCATGCTTTGTAGAATTTTTTAAACCCATCATTTTCATTAAACCCATGGTTGAGGAGATGCCATTCCTTTCTTCAGCAATGCATGTATCCTTAGACCTAACAGTCTCTGGATTATAGATATAAACATGAGACACTACTAAAAAAGAACTCTTATGTGTCAAAGCAAAATCTCAGAGAAACTCACTTGATACTGCAGCGACTTGTCCCTTCTTACTTGTATCTGTGCATGATTGTTCTCCAGATTTGAGCAGTGTAGCAGTTCTGGTCCCTTTTTAATTCAATCCACATTAGAAGATGCAAATCTCAAACTGTAATAGCCTCAACTATAGTAACGTTTATTAGTTTGTGAACTTAGGCCTCACCGTTTGCAGGAAATTGTGCGTTTGGACAACCATAAGAGCTTCTTGCTCCAAAATTGTTTTCGCAACTTTCCTGCATACCACTTGCAAAAGTTTGTCCATTCTTTTGCGTACAAGAGTTATCAACAGAATGCCTTTTAGAATTTGTTTCCACAGGACCACTGTTGCTTCTCGACTGCAAGCAAAATTACTAAGTTTAAAATTTAAGCACTGTCTCTACTTGTGGCTAGAAAGCATAACTGTTTTGGAGATAAATGTTCAAGAAGTTTACCTTATGTTTAGTGTGACCTTTCTTGTTATCGCCACTAGCACAAGCACCTTCACCACTAAATGATTCTCGGTTGGACTTGGAAGAATTTGGTTTTTCTACGTTTTTTCTCCCTTGCGTGTTGATTTGTGGTGTAATATCAATCTGACAGATACCCAAGCTTGCAAATTCTACAGAGCTTTTTGAAGCCTTTCCCTTAGCTGTCTGCTTAGTACTGTTACTATACATTGTAGAGTCATGCAAAACAGAATCGTTCTCAAAGGAATCTCTCTCAGATGAAGAAGAGCAAGTCTCCACCGGGACACATTCATCTTTATGAGTTAACCTCCAGTGAATTATTTGGCACTTCCCAGAGCTGCAAAAGTCAAAAACAAGATTTTCATGAGTTAAAAAGCTCAAAACAGGTACACAAGTATATCCCTTAAAGAGAACGAAAAACCAAGAAACATAACTGAAATAAAACGGATGCGGAAATATACCAGTATCTAACAGATTTGCATCTCGAACAGCGTGTCTTAGCAGGACCAAAACACCTTGCACAAACATGTAACTCATTATTAACTGGAACCCCACATGTAGCAGCCACGAAATCAGATCTCTCCTCAGCGACAGTCCCACCAGCCACAAAATCGGCTCTTACAGCACCATTCGTAGCAGAAACAGCATTGGTCTTGATTCTCGGAGCCCTATTATCAGTAGCCACGGCTTCAAATCTTAGGCCCCTATTCGCATTAAGTTCGGTCTCAGCTCTTAGAGCTTCTTCAGCTGCCATCTGAGCCAGCAAGTTAGCCTTCCCTCTTTTTGCAGAAATGTCACTCCATTTTCCTAATAATATGTAAGCTACCACAGGAAGTACAACCAAAACCAGGAACAATATTGGTATGTCCGCTCCCCTTGGTTCGAGCATGTCCCTAGCCACTCATTCATGACCCAGTTAACAGCTTGTGAGAGCCTCTTCAAACTACATGAGTTCAGATACACATAAATCCTGAAATCACAATTATGAAATGCACCAAGATATATTTCCAGGTTCAGCCTACTCAATTACTCCAGCACTGCAGTTAAATACACCAAACGAATCAGTTCACTGAAGAAATTATCCTCTCTTCTATCAAATCGAAGAAACCCCCAAAACAGAATAAAGCATCTCACTGAAGAACTCTAAATCCCTGATCCGAAGCAAAAGTGAGAGACAAGCACGAAAGATCCTAAATTTCAGACAACACAAAAATATATATAAGGTCACACACTCGCGATCCAAGGAAGGAACCCCAAATCCGAACGGACACTAAGACATTATTCTACGAACCCGCTCAAAATTACTCCTAAAACCCTTAAGCGGAGACGAATCTAACTATAAAATCTGAGGTTCGTGAAAGCATCCATTGCTCTCGAAATCTAAGATTTTCAACACCCATGAACTCATTACAGTAGCTCAAGAAGAAATTTGATAGTCCTACATAAAAAAAGGAAAGAGTCGAACTTTATACGAATATGGGCATACCTTATTTAACGAGGAGAATGCGATAGAAAGAAGAACCCTAATTTCAGCGTTCGTCTTCTTTGTGAGCTCGAAAAAGATGCTTTGATTCCTCGAACGGGTAAGACACAAACAGTCCTCTTTGTCTGTCTCTCTCTTTCTAAAACACTTTCTCTCTCCTCGTCCAGTTTTGTTTATGCTCTTCGTTTTCACACTCTTCGTATACTCTGTCTCTTTCCGTCCTTCAGGATGCTGTTAAAAATATAAAAACTACTAATAATCAAATTGTAAAGCAGACAATTAAGTTAATAAATTGTATTAAAGGTATAATTTTGGTTAATAACCCAAAATATATGTAGACAATTAATGTCGGGATATTTCCTTAAAATCCGAATATATTACGTAATTTTACTAAAAACCAAAATTAGAGAAAGGGAAATTTACTATAAAATAGACTTTCTTTGTCCTAAAATACTTGTCAGTGTCGCATTAGATTTGCTAATATGCTTAATACATTTAACAGGAATACGTAAGCTTTAAAAAGTATGACAATGACTTGTTGAAAGATTATTTTTTTGGGTCTGTATCGGCCGATAATAAGTTCACTTTTTCATGTTAAAATGTCACATAAAATAATCTCAAGTAAAGGATGATAAATCAGAAAGGTTATAACCGAATGTCAAATCAGAAAATTAATAATAAAAACGTATTTCTTGCTAATTTTTTTATGAAAAAGTCATAAAATAGCACAAAAAACATACCTTATCATAAATATAGCACCAAGGAAAATAATTCACATTTTTAGCATTATTTTAATTACAAAGACTTTTATATCATTATATATAATTTAGGGTTTAAGATTAATTATTTAGGGTTTAGAGTTTATTATTTAGGGTTTAGGGTTTAGTATTTAGGCTTTAAGGTTTATTATTCAAGGTTAGGGTTTAGTATTTAGGGTTTAGAGTTTAGTATTTAAGATTTAGGGTTAGGGCTAATTTAGTGACAAAACATGATTTTGTGCTATTTTTATGATTTTTCTTTCTTGGTGCTATATTTTTGACAAGTCATGTTTTTTGTGCTATTAATGCGATTTGCCCTTTTTTATCTTAGGTTAATCTAATCTATTAAAACAGGAAGATTTGCCATGGTACATAAATGTTGTTCCCGAAATTTGCCCTTGATATTATTAGGATTTGTAACCTTCATTAAGGGTAAAACTGTAAAACAATTTATATTTGATTTATTATCTCTACAATCCATGTTTCCAAACAAGACAATTATTAAACATGTAGCCAAACAACCAAAATCTAATGGGTCACACTTTCCTAATTAATTAAAATCAAAACAAATTAATTGATAAACATAATTAATAATTTATACATCAACTATTATATATAAATTAAGATTCTCTAATTTATGATTTAATTCAAAATATATTTATAATATATTTTAATATCTCTTTATTTTGTTTCAAATATATATATATATATATATATATATATATATACACATATTACGATTGATGTTTTTACGATTGTACTTTTTAGCAGGTTTTTCAATCAAACTGAAAAATATTTAATTAATTAAACGGGTTGAAAAATTAATTAGCCAATCTCTATTATAAATTTTCTATAAAAAAATTCGCATATAGTAAATAATTTCAGTTGATATATTTTAAAATTAATAAAATATTAAAATGATTTCATACTTATATTATTCAAATATTTGAAACATCAAATTATGCTTTATGTTTGAATGAAGTTTTTAACGGATAGTTCCATCAAATTTGCAAATTATATATACGACTACAACATGTATTTTATAAAATAATATTTTAGATAAATAAAATAACAATTAAACATATACCACATAACTTTTACAATAGTTGTTTTCATATATATATATATATATATATATATATATATATATATATATATATATTTCCAAACTATGATCTTACGATACAACACAAATTAAAATATATAATGCGAAATCGTTATTTTAATCTCTTAATCCTTACGATATATCTCCTCCAAATAACACATAATTCATTTAAAAAAACTAAATTGATAACTCACTGTTTATAATGTTGGTTAAACAATTATAATCAAAATTAGATTACATAATTAAAAATCTAAACTACTATTAACAAAATGAATAAAAAGTAAAATTTGTAAAGAAAATTATACCCGCACTTAGAAGTGCGGGTCAAAATCTAGTGTATTTGTTAAAAATTCTTGAAATAGGTAATGGATTTTATTGGTAAATAAATTAGTCAAGCTCATAACCCGAACGTGGCATGATCTAATAGACATTCGTCACGTGCCGTATAGCTATTTGTTCTAAACTTGTCAGGAGAGTGGGTCCTATGTTTCATCTCAAAAGGAGATATGAGACTCACATCTCGAATCCAGACCGTTGGATATTCAACAGACGACTTTCAATAGTAAGGGCTTAGGTGGGCCCTGTGTTTCTAGGGTTGTACTGTCACACCCTCTTTCAGTGAATGCTGCACGAATTTAACTACAATTATATCGTTATTTACAGAACCAGTCCATAACTATTCTATAATCAAATTAAAGATACTGAAAATATATTTGCCAATCTTCACTCTTTAGTTGCTCTTTATGATGTAGCTCATCAGGCCATGGAGGGAGCAAAGTTTGAAGGGGAGAGACAACAGAGATAGAATCGATCAAAACACTTCATTTTGGTTGGTAAATTTGATAAATTCTAGGGTTTCTTCTGTAATTTCAACATTCTCGTATCTCTTTTGTATAATAAATAAGCTTTGGATCGTTGTATGACCCGGTAATTGGGCTTAACCCGGTTATTTTAGCCCAAAATTGGATATAACCCAATAACTCGAGCCCAAATAACCCGATTTCTAACCCGATAACTTCAGATATTATATAAGGACAAGCCGAGGAAAAAACGAAAGCGTAAAGAAACAGAACGAGCAAGTTATTTTTCCTGTGAATTTGTTTAGAAGAAGTAGAAGCTCGAGGAGGAAGAGGAAGCAGACGACATGGGAGAGCGGAAGGTGCTTAACAAGTATTATCCGCCGGACTTCGATCCGTCGAAGCTTCCACGGCTCCGACGACCGAAGAACCAGCAGATCAAGGTTCGTATGATGCTTCCCATGAGTGTCCGATGCAGTACATGCGGGAATTATATCTACAAGGGAACCAAATTCAATTCCCGTAAAGAAGACGTCATTGGCGAGGTAATTGATTGCTTTCTTCGGATGCTTTTGTGTAGTTTGTGTACCTGATACAGTATAGTGTTAATGCCGATGCTTAGGAGCTTCGTCTGATTTTATTGGGGTTTCAGTGGAAAAAAGTCTGGATTTTCTCCTCTGTTGGTGAATTGAAACTTCTGTCCACAAACGATTTAAGATTTGGGGTTTTAGGGTTTTGAGAAATCGCGCTGTTGTTTTGGCTGGTGATAAGTTAGTACAATTACTAGGACGGATCTTGAACCCTAGATATTACTGATTTCGTTTTTAACCTAGGAGATACCTTCACCATAATCTAGTTCGAACTGCTTGAATCATTATTTCATATTGTTTTGAATTTTTGATGGCTTTTTTGTAATCAAATAGTCTCTGGTTTTCTTTTGATGTGCAGACATATCTGGGGATTCAAATCTTTAGATTCTACTTCAAGTGCACCAAGTGCTCTGCGGAGCTGACAATGAAGACGGATCCACAGAATTCTGATTATATTGTCGAATCTGGGGCAAGTCGTAACTATGAACCATGGCGTGCAGAAGACGAGGTAAGGACTTCAGACATGAGGATCATTTTTTCGTGCAGGGTATTGATTGACAACTTTCTAGTTTACTAAATTACTATGGTTTCTTCTGTACAGGTCCTTGATAAGGAACAACAGAAAAGAGATGCCGAGGAGATGGGGGACGCAATGAAGTCTTTGGAAAACAGAACTTTGGACTCTAAAAGAGAAATGGACATTATAGCCGCCCTAGATGAAATGAAATCAATGAAGGTATGTGACAGAAACTTTTCGTATCTTATTTCCTTCCTATCTCTCTGTTGATCTCAGTGTTCAACTCTGAAATATGTATCTATTTCATGCTTCAGTTACATGGTCTGTTTTTGTACTGATTTCCCATTGTTTTTTGCAGTCTAGACACGCTACTGTGAGCGTAGATGCAATGCTGGAGGCCTTGCAAAGAACAGGTGCTGAGAAGGTATGTTCCTGTTACTCTGTTTACTTGTTCATACATGTAATGGTTTGATATTGTCTCCATGACGTGCTATTTTTTAAGTCATAAAACTCGTCTGGACAATTGTTATGGTAAGATATGCATCTGACTGAGCTGTTAATGGTTTTATGTCTGTTGACAGGTGAAACGTATAGAAGAAGAAGATGAGGCAGTAATAAAGTCAATATTTGGTGTAAGTGTTCATATCATTCTTTCGTAAATGTTGGTGCTCCACATGACATTTAGTTTTGCTAAACTTTTTTATATTTCCTGTCTTATCTAAACACAGAAGCATAAAGAAGTTGTTAGGAGAATTGCAGATGAAGAAGAAGATGATGAGGATGATGATAGCGATGAGGATCCCAGCCTTCATAAGGTGAAGAAAGGATCATCTTCAGAACTTTCAAAGGTTTCCTTCATCGAAATATTATTTCTTTAAGCGTTTTCAGACATGGCTCTTCCTATCACCATGTGTCCTTTTTAGAAATCAGGACTAAATGTTAAATTCTCTTAATTTTGATACAGAAGAGAAAGGCACCAGAAGAAAGTCCAAGCAACCCCACAGATATTTTGACTAGTTCTTCTGCAGGTGAGTATTCAATCTTTCTTCCAAAAGTTTATCGACTTTGATTTCTTTTTTCGGTTGAATATACTTAACGAATTTCTCCATTTGGTTCAGAAAATCCGAAGGAGCCCAAGAAGCAAGCTACCAGCAAGCAACCCTTCAAATCCGTTCACATAACAGTCATCAAGAAGCAATCTCAGCCAACATCTGCAAAACCAGAGGAGGAGAAGAGTGAGGGTGTGGCTAACACCGGATTAGCATCTTTATTCCAAAACTATGGCAGTGATGAAGATGAGGATTGAACTATTTTATCTTTTTTATTCGCAACAGGTTTCACACTTTCATAGATCTTACTTATATTACTGTTTTAGAATTGGCGCCATCCTTGTTACTGTTTAATATGATATTTTCAGAAAATTGAGAAGATGCATATTTCCAGAAACTTTTTCATGAAATTGTTTTTGCAGACGAGAGCAAGAAGATCTGCAAATGATTTGGAATGATAAGTTAGCTTCCAATGAAGCCGATCAACTTACAAATGTCTCCAAATAAATACATGCCAATAAAAAAAATGGTGAGCAAATCATTTCTTCAATCACGCTCCACATAGTCTTGTATCATCTCACTTTTGCCCTTTCTTCTTCCACAACTCACCAAACATCTTCATCCCAGAACTCTTCCTCTTCCCACTTCCCAATCCATCATCAGAATCATCAGCCATTCCCGGCGGTTCCACAAACCCAACCACTGCAGTCGGGTCAAACAACCCACCAGCAAAACACTTCTCTCCTGACCCATATCGATCCCGACCATTCATCTCAAACTCTCCAGAAAGAACTGCAGCTGCAGCATCTGCTGCCTTCCTCCACTGCTCGGTTTGAACCCTGAGCTTCTTCATCTCAGTCTCTAACGCGGCTTTTGCTTCTTCCGTGGACTCCAGCCTCTCCTTCAGGTGAGCTGTCTTTACTCTGCTTTCTTCTAACTCTTCCCCGATCTGACTCACCTTTGAAGCCATCTCGTCTTCATTAGCTTTCACGCTAGACATATTTGAGGCAGAATCGCTTAACTGATTCTTCAAGCTCTCGTTTTCTTTGCCTAGTGATTCATGCTCTTTCTCCATGTCATACAGTCTAGCTTTCAACATCTTGATCTCATCTTCCTTTGCAGCCAATTTCTCTGCTTCTTCTTCTTCTACTACCGGAATCTTC